>CAOLHI010003373.1:0-182972 GCA_948474755.1 Ctenosaura bakeri | reverse complement strand
ATTCTCAATTTAAAAACCCCCTCAATGAAGAACATCAAATTGATTAAAAGAAACCAGCAGGTGAAGCTGTTTATATTTTTTTTTTTGCACAGCAAGCTATTGTTTCACTGCTTAAAACAAGCCAGCTTGATGTACCAGATAGGATGTTGCCAGTGTTTATGAAGGAGACCTCCCTCATCCACACAACTTGATCTACTTCCAAGGGTTGTTGGGAGGATAAGACTGGTTCCACATTTGCATCCTGCTTTTCCACTAACTGGTTTTCAAGGTGGCTAACAATATAATAAAAACACAATGAAGCAGCAAAGTGGAATAAACTAATGCCAGCTGTGCTAAGACCTTGAAGAAGAAGCAGCAAGATGAAAATGTCAAACAAAGTCTGCAATAGGGCATAACAGTCACAAGAAATGCTGATATATAGAAGAAAATACAGTATCATAATCAAGGAAAAAAGCACCACTGCTTACTGTTTATAGTGCAAAAAGACAAGGAGTGCAGTGCAAGATCAAACCAAAAGTTACTATTCCAGGCCAATCAGTTGCCTCTGAGGATCCATAAATGAGACCTGAGTACAACAGTATCCCCTCTTTTGTGTTCCCCAGCAACTGGTATACAGAGGCACAGTGTTTCTAATACTGGAGGCAGCATAGGATCATTCTGACTTGTACCTACTACTTCCTCCAAAAATCTGCTTAATCCTTATTCAAAATTGTCCATGTTGGCAAGCATCATTGTACACGTAAAAGATACGGCTAAGAGGAGTGGCTTACCTCGTTTGGTATTATTATTATCTGTAAAAATGAAGGGGGGAAAAACAAATACAATCAGAACATGAGTCTTCCTGAGTCTGATTGAAAGCCTATCTAGTCTGGTACCCTGTTTCCCATCATAGTGACCAAATGGATATGGGAAGCAGAACATGAGGCAACAGCCCTTTCCTAATGTAGTTGCACAACAACTGATATTCAGAAGCATGCTGCCTCTGACACTGGAGGCAGGATATAGTCATAATGTCTACTACCCCTTGAGAGCCTTCTCCCTGGATCTGTCAGAACTCCACTAAGAACTATTTAAGTCGATTGCCTTCACCATGCCTTTGTGGAAATGAAGGGCAGAGGCTGGGGATGGGGCAAGCATGCCCCCATGAGGCTACATCTTGACTGCCATATTTCTATGAGTGTGACACCATAGTTACCCAGCTTGTGTATGGGTTTTCCCATTCTAAAATAGCGGAATGCCTCTCCTAAGGCTTAGTTACTAGCAGTAAGAGATTTAACCTAAAATACAATGGCATTTTTTGTCCCACCCTCCACTGGAATGTGGTCCCCAAAAACCCTACTGCAAATGAGTTTGGCCCTTGGGCTGAAAACAGATCCCCATCCTTGCCATGAGGTTCCTCACCATGGGATGAGTTTCCTGACAGTAAGAACTTCCTGACGTTAAGAGCAGTTCTATAGCGGAATATGTTGTTGCCTCGGAGTGTGGTGGAGTCTCCTTCTTTGGAGGTTTTTAAACAGAGGTTGGATGATAAGAGTAGCTGGCCCTTGGGGTCTTTTGCAATGCTAGGATTCTATGATTCTCTTTCCTTTTGTCTATTCTGAATCTCCTGCCATTGAACTTCACTGGATGCTTCCTTGTTCTAACAGTGATAAGAACTTTTCTACTATCTAAATACCATCTGTAACATCATACACCTGTATCATATGCCTCCCATTAATTTTCTTTCAAAAACAAAAAGCTCCAAACACTTGGAATCCTTCCTCATAGGGCAGTTTGGCCTCTGATCGTGGGGTGAAGAGAGGAAGGAATTTCAGGGCATCTTAATGACTTAACAAGCTTTATCTGGCATAAACTTTCAGGGATTCCAACCCACTGCCTCTTTCTGCATCTTTCCCAGCTCTTCAATTTTCTTTCTAAGAATCAAACTGTAGTACAAAGTATTCTAAACCTTTGTATAATGGCATTATAATATTGGTAGTTGTATTTTTAAATTCTTTCCTAATGATCCCTAGCAAGGAATTTGCCTTCTTTGTAACTGCCACACCTTGGATTAATATATTCATAGATCTAACTACTATAACCCAAAGATCCCTTTCCTGAATGATCACTGCCAATTCAATGCCCACCAGAATATATATGAAATAAAGATTCTGAGCCCTTTACATTGAACTGCTTTTGTCATTTTATTGGCCATTCACCCACTTAAGAGCAATCTTTTGAAGGGAGTCTTCACTTAAGGCAAGGCTTGGCTTGCAAGTGTTAGCTCCAAGGCCATCCACACCAATATTTAATACAGACGAGACCAATATTTTCTCCACTGAAGCCTTCTCATTAGAATAAAGAGCAAAAATCATCCCCTTCTTTCCGCAGATCATATCGCTCACTCAGACCTTAAGTATCTACCAGCTCCCCTCCAAGGAATTCAAAAAAGTGGCTGACGTTAGTGTACATTTGTACACATAGATTCTGTGTGCCCCCCGGCTGTCAAGTTAATCCCTATTCACATGCATATTTTTTAAAAAAATTAATAATTCTGAACACATGCTTTCTACTTCTTCCTTTTTATTTGGTCTCCTTGCCCCAAGCTGTGGAGAACCCTCTCATTTCTGCCTCTTTCTAATAAGTTATTCCAATGTTATTGTGGCTTAGGAAACCTCATACTGACAGAAGATGGAAATCTCTAGTTCAGAAGTGGAAAGAGACAAAATGCAAAGAAATATGCTTACCTGGGCCTCTTGTTATCTCAGCTAAAAAAAACGTGCAGAGGGAACATTAGACACTCATAATCATTAGAATATGACATCATCTCAGTTTCCATGTAGCACTCATACATCTCCACAAGTAAATTTTGTTTTATCTTAAACTTGTTGACAAATAGCTTATCCTCAAAATATGTTTGGGTGTCAGCACATTTTAGGAGGTCTCGGGGCAATCTGCACAAATCGCAAATCATGCAATAAAGTGCAGTGCGCCAAAGGCTAAATGGCTTATCTGCTTCAATTTTCAAGAATAAAATAGGCTCCTTAATGTAATTGCCTCACATTTTTGCATGCTATAGACAGTGATTCTCAGAGTACAACATATACGATATCAGACAAAATTCCAAGACAGAAACAGTTTAGTAAACAGAACTTAGGTAACTGAACTAAGCCAGACACTACTAAATGAAGCCATCAAATGCATATAATATGCCACTGATACGACTATCATAGGAATAAATGAAATATAGCAAAGTTCTTCCATACTTGAGGTGTCAGAGACTTTTGGAGTAGATACTGCTGTTGTGGTGTTGGCATCCAAAGGAACCATGTTGTCATCTATAGCAGTCGTGTGTGGAACAGAGGATGTGGCATTTTGTGGAAGGGAGGTGGTCCCAGAAGTAAACACAGCTGCTTTTGCAGTTGTGGCCTCTGTGGCTGGCGAGCTGATGGTTGTGGCACTAGGGAGTTTGGTGGCCTTTGGCGTAGTATAGTTCTGTACCACAGTAGGAGACACTGTTGGAGAAGTAGCATTTCTGCTGACTGGACTTGCGGACTTCCTGGTGCTTGGTTGCGTCCTGGCAATTTTCACAGAACTTGTGGGCCAGGAAGAACTGACTGAGGGCAGTACTAGAAGTGAAAGAACAACAACAGAATTGCCAAGATATGTCACTTGTTCGAAGAATATCATGCTTGTTCTACAGTTAGAAAGGTCCTGTTTTAACGAATAAGAGCAGGTTATTTCCAGCAAAAACTAAACAAGCTAACAAGTCAAATGAACAAGCCCAGAACTGAGCATGCAACTTTTCAGTGGGTGTTCAAAGGTCTAATCTGAGCCAAAGGTTTCAAACATCAACCTTCTAACATCTATTTCTGTGGGATAACTCTCTTCCTGCAAAATAACAAAATACTCCTCACACCCATGGCCATCTTTCTTCATTTTTCCACATCTAAAACTCCTCCTCCTTCTCATATAACCGTTGAAGATTACAGAATAGAACTATGTTCTTGCCTTTTATAAAGCTGCTCTGCTTGAGGTTACATAAACCCTTGCTTCTTTACAACATCACACTAAATCATAGCATCTACACACATTGGCCTCCCCCAATCCATGAAGTCAACTGCATTTTCCTCCATCACCCAGCCTTTCAACCATGAGCTGGTGATACAGGGGTACAAGGAATGCTAGATGTTTCCTTGCTGCTTCTTATCACTGAAAGGGATGTTGTTAAAGCCTCTTCATCCCAGTAGCGCTAATGAAGAATGCTAAGATGGGGCAGAGGTTAAAGCTTGACACCACTTCACTGCCATCACCATGTATGCGAACTATAATGAGCTCTATATAGCTCAGATCTAGGTTATCTGAAAAGTCATATTCTCCCATATGAGCCTGCCCATGTTTTAAGATCTTCTGGGGTGGTCATTCTCTGTCCCAAAATCCTTACAGGCACATCTGGTGGGAACATGGGAGAGGGCCTTCTCAGTGGCTTCTCCCAGGTTTTGGAACCCCATTCCAAGAGAGGTTAGATTAGTGTCCCCCTTGCCATTATAAGCCTATTCCAAACAGGCTGACAGCTTATTCTAAATACATTTTCATAACTTGTGAACATGTGTGTTCTACCTCTGAGTATTTACACACTGCATACCTATTCCTATGGATATAGGTTACACTTCTCTAGATAATACTCTTGAAAACATCGGCACTTTAATATTCTGTAATACACTGAAATTCTTCTTGGGTAAAAAATATCCTAGGGCCAAGGCACTCAAATGAAGTTTTTTTTTAAAAAAAAATCTGCCTAGATAAAGGTTAGATAACTGACTAATTAGAAAGTAACTTAAAGTGTGCATGCATTTGTACATTTTAATGTTTTAATGTATTTGTATATTTTTTAATGCCGCCTCGATCCATTGGGAGAGGCGGGATAGAAATAATTTTATTATTATTATTATTATTATTATTATTATTATTATTATTATTATTATTATGATTATTATTATTATTATTATGATTATTATTATTACACACACTCACAAACAAAAAAATTCAAACTCTCTGTCCAATTACATTACATTAAGAGAGAGCATGCCAGGCATTATAAAGAAATTTTATGGTCTGTTGAGTGCAAAACTAAGAAGACACCTAAAATATATAATGACATCATGATGCCCATCACCCAAGGGAACCAGAGGGGTCTGATACAGACAGAATGTGCCCAAATCGCCTAATCCCTTTGGGGAGAATGGGAGCATACTGCCACCCTGATTACAAACCCCAGTTCTTCCACAGTTTGCACTGATATAGTGTAATAACAGCTGGGTACTGGCGCTAACCGTAAATTTACAAAACCATGGTTGTGAGGGCAATCCTGGTCTTAACCATCTGAGACAGTAATATCTGGTAAATGCAATACATTCCTGACCCCCTGGCTATGGTGACAAGACTCTGTGCCAGGAACAAAAAAGCATTCCTTGAGAAGTCACCAGTGCTTTACCTGTGGTCATGTTGGCGGATCCTAGGCACATCAGGTAGCTGCTGAGTAGGATGACAAGGAAGCATGAACCCATGTTGGCCTGCAGGTGAAAAAGGCAAACAAAATGTAACAGAAGGGCTTCACGAACAACCCAAGAAAAAGCTCTCCTAAAGCTAAAGTCATCCTTGGAGGAACCTAATCCCCGACAATTGTCATGTGTCTTGAAGTCAAAGGAGGTGGCTATAAAAATATCTATTTACATTTTTTTTATTTTTTTATTTTTAAATAAATTATTATATTTATTTTATTTATTTTATTATATTTATATTATTTTAACATTCAAAGCAACTATACAAACATTCTAAATTGCTCCTTGTTCAAATACACTGTTCAATAGAATGTCCATATTGTGCTGTTAAACCCAATATTCAAGACACTGAATTCTTAGGAGAGGTCGGAGAGGCACAGCAGGTTTGCACATCAGCATGGAAGGGAAAAGAGGGCTTTGCTGACGGAATTTACTGGCAGCTCAGCAGGTCGTAAAGACTAAGTGTACTAAGCAGCGTAACTTTAATGGCATTTCTGGGCTTGCAGGGCAGAGTGCACATATGCTGTGATCTCCAGTTCAATTCTCCCCTCAAGCTACTACCTCTTAGAGAGCCAGCATAGTGTTGGACTTGATGTTTGAGCATTGGACTATGACTCTGGAGACCAAGGTTCAATTTCTCACTCAGCCATGGAAATCCACTGGGTGACCCTGGGTGTGTCACACACTCTGAGAACCCATGATAGATCCACCTTAGGGTTGCCATAAGTCAGAAACAACTTGAAGGCACACAATAGCAACTACCCCTTACCCCCTTGTCTCTAATGTGGAGAATAATAAATATAGGCTTGTTATGCAGGGTTTTTTGTTTTTTTTTGTTTTTGCAAGACTGTGATTACTGAGCCAAGCAAGGACAGCAGCTGGAATTTTAAATGGTAGGAGGAAGGGTAGAATATCTGTAGCCAGCCACTACTTGCCACTTAGACTCAGTACCAGCCTCAAAAGTCTGTGGTATACTGGCTGCAAGATCACCTCTCTATCCTTCTTCCTCCAATCTCACCATTAATGGAATCCTTTATTCCTTCCCCATCCACACTTCAAATGTTAAACTCATAATTCAACTGTGTAGCAAAGCCTGGCACTAGATACTACAATGGTCTGCAGCAGCTAAGTATAATAAGGAATTTACCAGCTGGGTACTCACCCAGGAGCAGTTGCCCCAGGCCAATAAAAACTCTGTGTGTCTGTGTTGTGTGCCTTCATTTTCTGACTTACAGTGAATGTACTGAGTTGCAAGGCCACAATAATGTATACTGCAAGGTTGAGCACTCTGGTGTGCTCTGGTTATTTTAGATTTCAACTCTCAAGTAAATACGGTGTGAAAGAGCTAGACAGCACCAATTTGCCTACTCTTACCACTTCCCAGATATACATTTACTTGCTCTCACAACTAAAATCAAGTTACAATAGTTTGAATATCTTCTTGCCTTTAAGAGAGATCCAGCCAGAGAGTCAATGCTGATCACATACTATTGAGCTCTGTGACCAGAATAAAGTTTTCAGGTGGCTTCCCACAGGCGGAAGACAAGCATGAAGGGCAAGTTACATAGCATTCTATGGCATATGGCATTTTTCAGTCTTTAAGACTGCTCCACAGGATTCATCAACTTTTCTGCTCTGGAGAATTCCCTGACAGGCCAACCAATACACTGCTAAAACATCTGTGGTTACAATTCAGGCACCTTTCCTGTTACTGTGCTTTGTTTCTGATCACTTCAGCCCAGGCCCTTCTCAGCTTCCAGACACATGGACAAAAATGAAGTCATAAGAATCTTGTCTAAAGGGAAATCCTGGGGCCAAACTAGATGCAATACTACAGACATCATTAGGAAGCCCGCCAGGAGAGTTGTTGAACAGCAGGCATGGGAGGAGCAGTTTCCAGCATCAAAATTGCAGTGCTTAGAGAAAGAAACTTTAACCCTTCTGCCCTCATTGACCCTAAGGGAAAAAAACTACCCCGCCCCGATTAGCCCGAGGGCAAACCACTCCCTTTGGTGAACAACATCATGGGGACCCAGCTGAGCCATGGAAACCCACTGGGTGACATTGCGCAAATCACACACACACACACAGCCCCAGAAAACCCTATGATAGGTTCACCTTAGGGTCGCTGTAAGTCAGAAACAACTAGAAAACACACAACGACAACACAGAACATCTTAACCTTCCCGCTGTGCTTAATGCAGCGTGGATGAAAAAAAAATCAAGCCCATCCATGCCTGCTATTAAACAGCCATCCTGACATGTGGAAAAGAAAAGTCAGAAAGTAACTTAAATCTTAAATGAAATAGAGGGCCATGCTGGGAAGAATGTTTTGCTCAGATACAGAAAATGTAAGTTCCTAGTGATTTCAAGTTAAGTTAAACATGTACAAAATATTCGGAGCCATATTCGCAAACATCTTGATTATTCTGCTGATACACTAACAGCTAGAACATTGGCACGAGTTACAAAGAACAAGTGTGATGTGCATAGTTTAGAAATAGTGCTTGCTCCATGTTGGTGAATTTGTTTGTATGTCACAGTCTTTTGTTGCTCTGTTGCTACCACTGCAATTTTCTCTTGTGAGAAATCCACACAAATTTGGTTTAATTGCTTGTTAAGATCAAATCCTGGGCTACCAAGTCAGAGTTCACCCAGCACTGGGTCATTAAACTGCTGAGTTCGGTCTAGTATCAGAGGTTTTTAAAAATCCCCTTCATGTGCTTTCTAATGATGTTTTTACCACAGCATCTAATTTTGCTCTTAAAGGTTATCACACCCAGGCTCGATTAGACTAATCTTGGAAACATGGATTGTTAGAAGTACTATGCAGAATTTGCTATGGATGGCTTGGACTTGTTATTTTCCTGTGTGATGGATTGCTTCTATTATTTTTGGAGATTTGGGATGACTTCTGAGTCACATATATCTGTAAACACAGCCAACCACAGACCTTCTGAAATCTTCAGGAATTTGACAAGCAATTCAAAAGTCCACCAAAAAGCAAACTTGACACAGCAAGAGATGTTTACACACATACACAAGTAAGAGACTCATCTTTTGTTTGATAGCAGTAACCAAAAACACTCTCAGCTCAACTTTAAAGTGATTACATCAAATAAATATATGATGGAACCCTCGCAATTACAGAAATCCACTCATTGAAGACACTCTCTCTGGGGAATTTCACCATAACACCCAGAATATAACTATACAGAAAACAGAAAGCAATGTAAGTGCTATCTATTCAAAAAGATAATTACATTTCTTTGCTCCTCTGATGGAGGTGCACAACCAGGAGCCCTGGTGGCGCAGTGGTTAAATGCCAGTACTGCAAGCCACAAGGTTGTGAGTTCGATCCTGCCGGGCTCCAAGGTTGACTCAGCCTTCCATCCTTCCGCAGGTCGGTAAAATGAGTACCCAGCTTGTTGGGGGAATGTATAGAAATGTTTCGAAATACATGCTATTTATAAGTTTTTCGCCGCCTCAATCCATATGGAGAGGTGGGATACAAATAAATAAATTAAAAAAAAAACTTTCCCTGATATTTGTGAAATCTAATATGCTACTTTAGCTTTGAATATTCCTAGTGTGATTTTTGATGTTCTTCTTTGGATGGTAGATCCCAAAGGCCATATCACAAACTCTTTTTTAAAAACAATAATCATGTTGTACTACATCATGGATGACTGCTATGCCAGGAAATAAATGACTCCACAGCACCCTGAATGTCTTCATTCTTCTCTAATTTTGGAAGTTAAACTGGGTCAGACCTGGTTAGTACCTGCAAGTGAAGTCTTCATGGATGTCCACATAAGGCTAGGAAAGAAAACCTGAAGAGAGTGGAGCTGACAACATTGGACCAGAAGGATGATTAATGTGATTCCATATAATTCATACATGCCTAAGTTCAATGTGCACAGTGGCATGGTTCTTTTAATCCAGTCCATTGGGTACAAGAAGCAAACCAAAAGGAATACAAGGAGGACTAAACAAACAGTTACACTGTGCCTGACTTGCAGGAGGACATCACTGTTATATTTTGTATTGTTTGGTTAGAAGCTGTCATAGACTATTTGTTGTACTTCACTGCTATGTCCAATACACACTGACGGGCTTTCATGTCTGAATATGTGGGATTACACATCTCACTGGACTGACTTGATGACTGACATCCTTGTAGAACATTTTCTCCACATATTTCCCTCCTAACATCTCACACCCGTGCGCACGTGACAATCATCATCAAACAGGCAAGCAAACTAAATTGTTAATTACAGAATTCTTCCCCACCATGATTTTTAATTAAGGCTCCAACTCTCCCCATCTCAGAAAATCTGTGTCTTCCAACAAAAAATTCAACTGGCCTAACTTTCCCCAGCTTAGGGATAGTGAAGTGGGACCACAGTACCTGTTGAATTTCTGAACGCTGCTGCAACATCTGATGGTGTAGAAGCTTCTGTATTGAAAAGGGGGTGAGTACTCTTAAAAAGGTATACCCTTTCCATTTATGCAGATATTCTTGAAGTATGCAACTATTTTAGGTTCTGATGTTTGCTTTCCTTCTAGCAGAACATGAGACCTGGATGAATCTCTTGATCATGGCAGCATAGCAACAGTAGTTGGCACTTAAATAACAGAATTATTCCAGGCTTATAAACCAAGATAGTAATCAAAGTAATATGGAGTTCCTTATTTGTGTAGGGAACAGGGCTTTTTTAAAAAGAGAAAAAAACAAGACAGAATCTCCCAGAGGCAATGAAATCCAGTTCTTCATTTTAGTCAACAGAGATAACATCATTTTACAGTTTCTAGCAACAGCTTTGAAAGGAAATTTTCCTATAGTTTTCCCTCAGAACTCCTGGCTACCAATATAGATATATTGCATAGATCTTTACAACCCTGGGCAAGTATGATCAGACATGGAGTGACTGTCTGGGGAAATCATGTACAGAATTGCCACAGAGAACCTGATCTAATCATCATGAACTGACAGTTTAGAACTACGCAGTTTTCATCAACAAGATGTTCTGGAGCAGCACTGATTTTAAAGTGCAACTGGAAATGTTTTTTCTTTAAAAAAAACATTCACAAAAAAAGGACAAGGGAGAAATATGTAATGGCAATATTCAGATTTAATATTTATACCAAAATGCCAATATTATAAACACTGCTACCCTCAACTAAGGGTAGTACTGTCCCTTCAACACCTCTAAAATTGGCAGAAAAATCATATGCAAATGAAATGGACATACCAGTGGGACTTGTAGAGGTGTAGAATGGCCCCTGTCCCCTCTGTAGTTGTCCACCTCTACTCTAAACAAAGCCAAACTATGTCTCACCCCACAGTACATTTTCATTTCTTCCTGCATTTGCTTCCCCTTGCTGTCTTCCTTACTGCTAACAGTTATACCATATAGTCCTTTGGACAGGGAACTCTTATTTTGTTCACATCTGTAAAGTGAAATGTACTCTGACAGGATACTATTGTTAGCAGCAGTATTTTCAATTCAATTTGTGGTATACACTTGTCAACATCAGCATAAGGTGTATCTTGTTCATCTAGAAGCTGAGATGCACTCAGCACAGCCAAGGTCCATACCTAGTAGCCCAAAATGGGTCTACGGGGCCTCATGTTCTTCTGTCCCCCTCAGCAATCTTACCAGCAGTAACTCAGAGAGCCCTCTTCCATTTTCCCATCTTGTTTTTAACCTCAGAAACTTATAGCAGCATTACCTTAGCCCTCTTTTATTTCCCCACATTCTCCTTCTTGCTGAACTCTGCCCTGCGCTGTCTAAGACTTGTACCGCACACAACAAATTGAATCCGCAGAGACTTTGTCTCCACTCCCCTGATCTTTCACCTCAGTCCCTGGAAGAATCTTCCCCATTTCCACACCTCCTTTAAACCTCAGAGAGTTTAGCAGGTATGCCTTTTCTTCTGTTTTGCCATTCTTTTTTCCCATCTCAGGAAGTTTAGCAATTGGCCTTCTTTCGTGTTCTAGCCCTTAAGAACTCTCTTGAGTTATGGTTCCCTCCCCATTTTATTGGCTTCTAGGAAACTCCAATTTGGATTTGACATGACATGACATTTGGAAGACCCCTCCCCGCAAACTCAAACCCCACTCTCATAAATTTTGAAGTGTCTACAGTGATCTCCCAATGAATTGTGACAAGCTCCTTTTTTGTTTTTGCAATTTTGACTTGGAAACTCAGCACTGCAACCTGGATAATAATGAATTTTTGAGGCATCTAGCACAGTACCCTGGTGAGTTATGGTCGCCGCACACACAAGCAAATATTCTCTTCTATTATTATAATGTGAAAAGAAATCTACATTCCACCTGTACAAATTGTCTTTGGGGGGTCATTTTAAAAGAACTGCCAAAGTGTGCTAATGAAGTGAAAATCTACACTATGATCTTTTTAGCAGGCTTTCAAAAATCTGATGAGACACCAAGGAAAACAACAAATTACCCATATGCAGGCTAGAATAAAAAGTTTATAAAAAATTTTTCCAGTCTTCCTTGGAACTGTCCTAGAGGAGGTCAAAAAGCATCTGGACAATCTACAGCACTGTGATGATATTATGGTCCCCCATAAAAGAAAGAAGAAAAAGTTTTCATTTTCATTTTAACTCTTACGGGTATCAGGAAGGGTTTCAAGAATGACCATTTTGAAAATGGGGGGACTGGCAAGGCGTAGCTTCTTCCACCTTTTGAGAACCCACTTAACAGACATCTTAGGTAATGCAGTAAAGTGACTCAAGTCCCTTTTTGTCCAAATAGTTGGCTAATACAACCCTGACGTGTTTTAAAATTACATCAGTTTTAAACACAGCTGGCTACTCCAACAGCCCCCTTGACATGAACACGAACATTTTAAGTATCCATTGCCTCTTTGGTAAAAATTATAAGTTACACAAGGGCGATGACTTAGGGTGGGGGAAGGATTTACAATTGAAAAAGGAGACAGGAACACAGAGGCACTCTTCCAGTGCTCTGGCTGCAATCATAAGACAAATGCAAAAACCCAGACTAATGGCTATGGTTATGTATTGCCATGGGGCTTCTCAGAAGCAAGAGGGCAATAAACATCAAGGGGCAACTAAGTGGTAGTTCTGATACACATTAAAGCTAAACCCTAGGGACCCTGGATATAGTCAAGCAAAGATGGTCAATTCCATTCCAACATTCTTAAAAACAATTTTAGTGCAGGATTGCAAGGCCTATTTGGTGAACTAAAAGATATCTGCTAATCAAAAGCTCTGTTTCATCACCTAATGGTAAAACATAACAGCAATCTCTGAATAGCTCAATGTTAACACTTAAGGTACAGCACCATCATACTCCACAATTCTCTCTATCGGGTATTGGGCACATCCCTCTCAGATACGGCTGTTATGTTTTACCATTAGATGATGAAAGAGGGGAGGAGAAATGCTTATCATGCGATCAACATACACAAAACTTTTGGCTAGCTACAGCATCCTGTGCACTTTGCAGAAAAACACTCTGGCACCAACCATTTCTCAGGATTCAGGGAAAGGGGTAGAAAAACAGCTATTACGGCAAGATTCCTTTACGAAGAACTCAACAATATACACCAGCAAAACTGTGCAAAGGGAAAGTGCTTTGGTTTGTTTCTTCAGTAACATTGCCAGGTTGTTTGACAGTTACGTTTTGACTTGGAAATGCTATTAGCTGCTTCCAAATGTTGTTCCTCAAGCATGTTTCCTTTCACACTGCAGTTGCTTGGAAGCACTACTTTTGAACACGGATTCAAACCAATTTTGATAGCTTAGTATAATGGAATACTGAAATTGCTTCCAGTGCCAAAATACAAAATCTGGTAAACCTGAGGGATGAAGACTAGAACCAAAGGGTGGAAATATTTAAGCAGAGATCAGGTGCCCATCTCTTAGCAATGCTGTTACTATTTCTTGCATTGCAGAATCCCCAATGTAAAGAGGCCTCAACAATATCTCTACAGTGCCTTCCAGTCTATGATGCTATGGGCATCTTACTTTTCAAAATATAAACCCATTTCTTGTTTCCACAAGACTTTCAACAGAAATCAGAAGAGCAGTTCTTTACTAGCGTGTAGAAAGCAAATTCACCTGCTGAAATAATTGCACATTAGTCACTTAATACAGTGGTTTTCATCAACATTACCACAACATACTGCTTTTGAAAGTTCCAAGTGATCCATATACCTTACGTAGCTGTCATACTCTCTGAGTATCACCCTGTAAGTTAGATGAGCACTATTATTTATTACAAATGGGACAGGCTGGAGGGGCATACCTAAGACCATTTAATAAGGTCTTGAGTGGAGAGGAGATTTTTGACTTTCAACCTTCAGAGAATCCCTGTGTCTGTAACACTGTGCTGTGTCCTTTTAATTACTCCATCCCAGTAATTACACTAAAAGAAATCTGCTTAAGGTCAGCTAGAAGATTTGGGGGCTGATCTGAATCTAGATTTATCCAAACCCACAGTCAGCATTTATTTAAAAACAAAAGGTGTGCTTCTAATCTTCAGACTCATTTGAAATGTGATCATCAAACTCTTTAGAAGATTTGGGCCCATGCGTTTGATTAGCATCCTGGTAAAACTGAGAAATCGCTGTGATGGGACAGAAATAAGATGCAAAGGCCATTACAACACAGAGAATCCACTGGGCCTTTCTGAAGGCCCAGACTCCAGCCTTCTTCCCGCCTCTTCCTCATCCATTCTGAAGTCTCTTGTAGCAGAACAAAAGGCAAGTCTGCACACAACAAATTTACAAATATACTGCACTGCTTGCTAGTTCATTTTTGTATGTGCCATTCAACGGTTTAGGAAAAAGATACCTAAAGGAATGTCAGCCACCACATGAATATATATATATATATATATAGATTTATCTTTCACATTACTTCTGAGGTTGGAATTGTGAGCATATGAGAGGTCCTTTTTCTACTGTGGCATCAAAGATTTGGGATTCACCTCCTTGTCTTCTACTTTAAGGATGTTCCATTACTATCTACAGAATGTAATACTGAATTATTTTTCATGCTCTATCTGGATCTCTTATTTTTAGAGCTTCACTCCCCTGTTTTGTGTTTTAGCAATGGCTCTGCTTTTGTTGATAGAAGTTAAATTTTAGAAGCCACTTCTGGTGCTCTATTTGGAGGACAAACAAGAGGTATTAATTCCAATAGATAATTAAATAAAGAGTCGCAGATCACTCCTCAGCCTCTCCCACTACAAAGCGCTAGTCTCTCCCCTGTATTCCTCAGCATACTCTGAGATTTTCCAATCGTTCTTTTTGTTGTTAATCCTTTAGTACGCTTTATATGTGCATCGAAATGGGATTGGTGCCAAATCCCTGCCTGGGTCTCTGTGGCTTAGAGACAGTCTTTGATGTGTTGCCAATAATCATCCTTTAACTCCCCTGACCCACTTTTTGCAGTTAAACAAAAAGGATGAGTCACCAAGACACTCTTTAGCATGGGACGGTGGCAGTGGGGACGACAAAAACAGAAGGACATATATACAATTCCCTGGTATTTCCAGGCCTTTCACATTCATAACCAAGTTTGCAATCCTCTGCTAACTTGTGTGCTTCATTTTAATATAAAGAGCTTTCTGGACAGCCCACTAGTGACTATGGACATCTGTCCCTTTATACAAGTTGGCTCTAGTTGCCCAAGATATAGTTATTATTCCCTTCTGTATAATTCAACCATCTGTACATTTGTACACTAGTAAGGCTGAGAGGATTAGGAAGTTCTAGGTGAGACATATATTCAGATGCCTCCTAAAGCTTGATCAGCAGGGGTCCCTTCAGAGCTGGCAGAGAAACAAAACATCCCATACTGCTAAGCCATCCTAAAACATCTATAGTTTTACTGTGATAGGGTGGAGAGTTCAAAAGCCACTGCTTCACAGCTGCCCAACCTGAGCCTCAGTTAACTATCCTGGGACCGTGGTATAAGCCACTGGCAGTGATTTTAGAACTAAAGGGTTGGGGGCAAACTTAGCTCACCACTTCCAGTCCTGAAGCCACTGGGACAGAGGAACACTGAACACAAGGCATGCTTCCATAATGTCTTCACATAACAGAACCACCCTCAGTCAGAAGTAAAGTCACAGAGAAACAAGCAGCAAAATCAAGAGATCTCTGTACTGGCTCACTTCCTCTTACTCTAGATCAGCTCATCTCTCACATTATCAAAGTATCGCAAAAGCACAATATAGCAGTGTTAGCCTCAACAACCCACCAAATAAGTAAATGAAAGCCAAAATCTGTAACAGGGCAATGCATTTGTTAGACAAGTCTAAAGTTTACAATAAAGCATGCAGCCTTTCAAGTTCTCCAAAACTTTAGAGCAGATTAGATGGGAAACAATGTTTTTAAAAAAGCAAAAGAGGGGTACCTCTGGCAGTGAATCCAATGAGTCATCACTTTGTTTGCCTTGTTTATCAGGTACCTTGATGAAGAGTTACAGAAAAGTCAAGGGCTTGCACATCATTTTATGACCATTAGTTTGGCCTAACAAAGATATTACCCTGTGGCCTCTATGTTGGCCTATGAAAGATATCCACTATGAAAACCACTGTGGTGTAGTGATTTGAGCATTGGAACTATAACCCCCGAGACCAGGTTCCACTTCCTGCTGGGTGACCGTGGGTGTATCATACACTCTCAGCCTCAAAAAAAAAACCCGTAATAGGTTTGCCTTAGGGTCACCATAAGTAGGAAATGACTTAAAGGCACAAAACAACAACGATGATATTAAAGTATATTTTAGCACATATTTAAACATTAAAATTATAGTTAAGACAAGATTGAGAACCAGTGGAGTGTAGTTGCTTGAGTGCTGTACTAGGACTCAGGAGACTGCTCATCTATGGAAACATACTGGGTGAGTGTGGGCAAGTCATTCTCTCAGCCTCAGAGGGAGGTAATGGTAAACCTCTGCGAACTAAATCTTGCCAAGAAAACCTTAGGATAGAGTAAACTTAAGTCAAGAGTGGACTTGAAGGCACATAAAAACAAATAGCTTTCCCCAGCCTAAAGACAGTGAGGTGGGACCACTGCACCTGTTGAATTTCTGCATGGTGCAGCAGCACCTGAGGGCGTAGATGCTTCTAAAAGGAACAAAGGTGTGTATTTTAACAAAAGACGTATCTTTTCCACTTACACAGTTGTTCTTGATGTATGCAGCCTATTCTAAAGTCTGATGCTTACTTCCTTTCCAGCAGAATGTGGGTTTTGGGTGAATCTTTTGATTTATGGCACTATAGCAACAGCAGTCACCAGTTATGTGATGTGAATTCACATAACAACAACAGCAACAGACAGTGTGCTTAGTCAGCACCTCCCAAATCATCATACAAGAGCATGTTCCAGTTAGATGGGGATTGCTTTTCAGGTAAAAGATGCTCCACAGATCTATCCTTTACTGAGAGAAATTCTGCTCACCTCCTTGAGCCATGAGTTGTTACAAAGCTGCAGAGCACACACAAAGCAGCAGTCAATGGATAATCTCTGTTTTGTTGCCACAGCAACTGTTCTGAAATAACAGGCTGCTAATTATGATTCTGGGAAATCACAATTCAATAATTGAGATACAATCATCATGGGCAGCACTAAGGAATACGTTTTGATACACGAGGCAGATTTTGCCATGATGGTAAAGGCTAGTTTGCTAGGGTTTAATGGCACCTCAAGGTATGCAGCCATGGCAATCACTTCATCCTGCCTAATGAGATACGGGACACTCCCATTCTTCACAAGGCAGTATGATATCCGTACCGGTCTGGGCAGAGGCTATTAAGGCATAGCTTATTTTAATACTTAGCCAACATTTGTGATTGCCACATTCCTTTCTTGACTTGGAAAACAGGTGACATTTGTTTTTAGACTGCTAACTGGGGCTAGAGATGGATGCAATTCCCTTGGAACATGGGTAGCAAGTGGCAGCTTCTCCAGACACAATTCAAAGTGCTTGTTAAGATCTAGGTCTCATTCATACTACAGTATTTTGGTGCTATTATTCCACATTAACTGCCATGGTTGCATCCTATGGAATCCAGGGAATGGCAGTTCAATGAGGGGCATTTAGAATTCTCAGCTATCTGTTGCTTCACCAGACTACTAGTCACAAAATTCCATAGCAGACAATCCTAGAACCACAGAGTTGGAAGGGGCCTCATAGGTCATTAAGTCCAACACCCTGCTCAATGCAAGATTTCCAGCTAAAGCATCCCCAGCAGGTAGCTGTCATGGTAGTTAAAATGCACTATAATCATATAGTGCAAATGGACTCATAGCAAGTGTTTGTTATGACTTAAAATAGCACTGTGTAGTGGTTTGAGCATTGGACTATAACTCTAGAGACTAGGATCCAAATCCCCATTCAGTCATGGAAACCTATTGAGTGACCATGGACAAGTCACTCTCTCTCAAGCACAGAGGAAGACGTCATCGTCATCATCGCCGCCGCCGCCACCACCACCATCTTTATCATCTTTATTTAACACCTCACCATTTTTTCCTGGTAGAGACTCAGAGCAAAGGCAAATCTTGCCAGGAAAACTCCCAACAGGGCCACCTGTTGCCATAAGTGCCATAAGTCAGAAATGACTTGAAGACACACAATAACAACAGCAGCAGCAACAACAACAATGTAAGAGAGCCAGCATGGCATAAAGGTTTGGGTGGCAGACTAGGATTGGAGACCAGGGCGCAAAATTTAATTTGGCCATGGAAACCCCACTGAGTGACCTTGGGCAAGTCACATTCTCTTAGCTTCAATGGAAGGCAATGGCAACCCTCCAATGAGGAAATCTTGCCAAGAAACTCCCATGATATGTTGGAAATGACTTGAAGTCACACAACAGCAATGCAGCCAATCTATTTAAATGACTGTATTCTTCCCTAAGATCCAAGTAGCCTTGCAAATATCTAAGGGGGAGAGAGAGAAGTTCTTCTCTCAGTCCCACTACCATATGAGGCATGCTAGACTAGGCCCAAGAAATCTCTTGATGGGCACTCCCAGGCTCTGGAACTCCCTGGCCAAGAGAGGCTAGGCTGGTCTCTATCACCTTTCTGCTAGTAAGCAAAGACTTTTATTTTTAAAATCAGACTAGCCACTGGCACCTAAGCTGGATTGTTGCTGAGATTGTCATTCATTGACTTGTTGGGTGGTGTTTTCTTCTTTTGGGGACATTTTAAATTATGTTATAAACCTGCTTTTACATTTCAATTATAATTCTTTTTTGACTTTACCAGTGTTAGCTATCTTGAGTTCCATTTCCTTGCAGCCATATGAGAGATGAATTTTAAAAACTGACATACATATTTAAAAAGGATGATAAAAAGAATGATGATAAAAAGCTTCAATTTCTCATCCTGTTGACAGAGACTAGTCTCCCTCATCAGACACAACTAGGTATGCTGTATGGGGAAGCAGGCGATGATGCCCAAAATCTGAGGATTAGGGCTATCACCTCACACAGTATATACCTGAACTCATGCAGAACTGGACAGAAACCAATGGAAAAATCTTTTCAGAACTCTAAGTACTCTTTTAGTTGTTGAGTTGCACTATTTATACTGGCAAAAATATTCAAAGGGACTGTATGTGAAGGGAAGATTGCAGAGTTGGAATTCATCAACTTATTCAACAGCATTTCATATAGTTTTAATAAGCATTATGAGTACTTCTAGCCTGCCTCAGGATAACAGCCCCCTTTTTGGTGCTACAGCAGTCTCTACTTAATACACAGATGTTACAAGGAAGTGCCTAAGCCCCAAGGTAGATTTATGTCAAGCATCAGAAGCTATGAAACAAAGAAAGAGAAATCCTGTTATCTTTATTCTAATCTCTGTTGAGTTAAAACTCCACGATATTTCAGCTCATGTAACACACACTTTGCTGGGTCGTTGTTTACAATGCCTCAAGCAATATATGCCTCTTGTAGCTGGATCACAGCTATGCAAGAGAGGAGGCAAAGCAATACCCAATACATTAAAAACAATCCACTGAAGAATGAATTTCAGAAGTTCAGACTCTAGAAACAGATTAATCCCAGATCAATCTTTTAAAAAATTATTATTAAATTTCTAAATTAGCATAGGGTAGAATCAAAGCCAACAGGATTATTGCTAATAAATTATGCTATCGTTGTTTCTACCAAACTTCAATGAATAAAGCTTTGCAGATGTTACTTCACTGGGCTTGCAACTGACTACTCATCATCTGCAGCAAGTAAAAATTCTTCTGAGGTCGGTCCATTCTACTTGGAAACTGGAGTAGAAAGTGTCCTCTTTCAAGAGGTTAGGAAGCAACTGACAAGAGACAAGTGAGCAGTCTCAGTGGTGTTGTCCCATTCAGCATGAGGCTGTGCCATGAAGCCAAACAAGTCCATACCACCACCACCACCACCACCATCATCATCCTCACAATAAAAAATATGACTGTCCTGACTTCTGTTTGAAACAAAGGCGAGCTGCTGTTAGTCTTGATAAGCAATACAATGCTAAATGGACACATGGTTTAAATCAGCATAAAACAGCTATCTTATCCATACAGCTTTAAAAAGTTCATGTATTTTATACCTGCAAGGGTTGTGTTGTGTTGCTGTGTGCCTTTAAGTTATTTTTAACTTATGGCAACCATAAGGCAAACCTATCACATGGTTTTCTTGGAAAGATTTGTTCAGAGAAGGTTTGCCAATGCCTTCCTCTGAGGCTGGGAAAGTGTGACATACCCAGGGTTACGCACTGAGTTTCCACAGCTGAACATGGATCCAAACCCTGGTCTCCAGAGTCTTAGTCCAGCAGTCAAACCACAACACTGCACTGGCTCTACCTGCAAGGGTACAACATGTCATATGTGTCAATACAAACACAGAACAGTACTCATAGACACAGCAGATAAAGAACACAACCTTTGCCAGAATGATTTACAGACTGTTCTGTGATGAATACTGAACACTTATAGAACTAGGTTCTCAAGAATCAAATCATATGATATATAAGGCACACCATGCCCCTTACCTTGTACTTCTACAACATGAATGAATCTCTTCAAAACACAGCATGCTCTTAAGTGGGTTGCAGCTCTTGCTTAAATACTGCACTATTTTTGCCAGCACACAACACAATCTCCAAATTAGTTATCCAAGATTAAAGGGCTTTCAGGAGCCAAAGAAAGTGTGTACAAAATACTGGTGTATTCTAAATACAGAGACAAGTACAACCCAAAGCTGAGTTCACCATGTATGGCTTATGAGAACACACTGCAATATAAGATACCTCAGAAATGAGTTTTCCTGCAAGCAAAGCTTTGAACATTAAGTATAATTTCAGCTCTAAAACTGGCACCCAACATGAGGTAACACCTGATGTGTACATCTACCCATTGCTGTAGTGCATGATGTGAGCCAAGATAGTATCCATGGAAGTGTGTTCTGTATCATGGTATGCACTAATTATAGTAGCTTTTGTATCATAAAGCAGTAATAATTGCATCCTGTGGTTACTTATGTTTTCTTTATCCAAGACAACATAAGCAATTTAGGAGCCCAACATGTTCAGCGGCAGGACCCCCTGGATATTTTAACTAGGGTCAGATTGAATGACGGGGGAAAGGGGACTAAGCAAAAGGAGGCAAGTTGCTGTTAGCTAGATTTGAAGCAAAATAGTTCACAGAAAACAAGGCCAACATAGCTTTTATCCATGATGGGTTTGTATTAACTCCAGCACCAGAGGAAGTATGTCTCTGGGCAACAGCTGTTGGAGAAGACTAAGTGAGAGAACACAACTGTGCTCATTTTCTGGTTGTTGGTTTCTCATGTGCGTCTGGCTGACCACAGTGGGAACAAAATACTAGACAAAATACACCCTTTTTCATGCGATCCATGGCTTTTTAAAGGGTCTTCCCAACGATCTGTTCTCTCTATTCTTTGCATGACTCCAAAGACATATTAAGACTCCCACTGCAATAAAGACAGAAGATGTTTGCTCTCTTCCAGTTTTCACAGTTGCATTACTATGGATCTGTACAGCAAGACAGAGAGTTGGACAAAGTCATCCATACTGAGTTTAATGGAAGTGTGGAGACTGGAATCCAATACTCTACTCAAGCCTGTTCCAGTCCTACGGACCCAATCAAGAATGATCTGTACATGCGAGGATTCAGTGAGACAAAAGAACAATCAAATTTGCTTAGTCATGGCTAATTTCTAGAATCTGTCCCTCTGCACAGTGAAAAGCAACAGCCTTTGTGGAATGATCTGGTTGTTCCCAAGATGACAAAGGGAGACGCATTCAAAATCAACACCTTTCTCTTTCAGAACTGAAACTGCTGTTTACAGTAGCAATTGCAGGGGAGAGGAGGAGAAATACACAGAAACAGAAAACAAGGCAGGTTTGGACAATGCTACCCATTGAAACACCCAGGAATTGAAAAAAAAACATCATGTGATGAGAAAGAGGTTAAAATGCCTAGCACCACTTTAAACAGGGTGCCATTTAGACAGGCATTTTAAAAAAAAACTTAACTGAAGTGCCAAACCCATGGGAACACACTGTTAAACCCAAAGTAACTCTTCAATTACCAGCAGAAAGTCACAAGATCTGCTATTAACACTAAGCCAACCAAGTAGCACATTAAGTATTGAAGGAAATAACACCACAGATTAAGATACACAACAATGAAGCAGATCACTAGCCAGTGAGAGCTGCACTTTTCTCAACAAATCCAGAAAGAAAAAAACCGTGAAATCTGATGAGTATTTTATAAGGGTATAAACAGACTCTACAGCAGTAGTTTTCAAACTGTGTTCTGATAATCAGAACTTCATCAGACACCTTAATTAGAATTGTAGAGACTATGGACAAGCTTCACAAGCTTCACAAGCTCGACAGTACACTGCACACTGGGACATGGGAACATCCACATGAACCAAGCATCCACACTATCATCTGTCCTACAATCCTCTCCAATACATACCAGGAAGCCTTAGGGCACAAACAGATGGGGAAAGGGTTGAGCACAGATGTTTTTCCATGTCTTTCATCACCCTGCTTCTCTATGGTAGCAACAATCCCCATCACCAATGATTCTCTTTTGCAACTAACCTTGATCCAACCTACCTGTAGTCTCATCTTTCCTATTCTTCCACCATACCTGAGATAATCATTTCCTTCTTATTTGTCAGGATCCGACAGGCACCCCACAGTTTTTATTTATCCGTTGTGAGTTATATATCTTTTGGATAGGGAATCTATCTGCAGTGATTACAGCAATTACTCTTACCTTACTCTTCTTTTTTCATGTGTTTGAGGTAATATGTAGACACAGAGCATTTGCACTACTGAAAAGCAGCCATTTTCAGGACGGGCTTAGTGTGACACGATATAAGGTACACCTTGTACATCCCACTGTTCCCAATTTAGGATGTACCATGCATACGCTCCTCACGAGAGGAAATAACAAGGCATAGCTCTGAGCAAGGAAGCAAGAAATAAATTGATATTGCTCTCTTTACCTTAAGTTCAAAAGCTGAAAGTATGAGAGCCAAAAAAATTTGACCACAAGAATAAACCCATTTCTTCATAAGTTAAAATTAGGTTGCAGCTGGGCCAAGCTTCTGCAAGAATGCGGCCAACTTCCATACAGAGAGTTGGCACTTCTAAGAGGAAGAATAAACAACTCCCTGACCACAGCCAAGGTCACAACTTTTTTTTGCCACCAAGCTAATCTGACCTTCCCATACTATAGGCAATAGTTTAAGAGGCCGATTCCAAAGCAACCTACCTTTTGCTAGAATTTTGTAGCAGTTTTATTTCTGTGTCACTAGCACAGCCTCCTGCTCATTCAGCTTCTCCTAGGCCTTCCCAAACATTATCATAGTGGGTGTATAATGGCATAAGTGCTGCCAGCAAAGTTGTCTTTCCTTCAGGGAAACATAAACACTGCATTCCCAAAGGCTTTGAGTTCACGTGAAACCTGATGAATAAGTAAAACAAATACTGGCACACACCACAATTCACTTCAGGTACAAAAGAAGCAGCCCAAACTATTTTCTTCTTGAGCTGGGAAGGTTCAATGAGGAAGGCAAAACAATGCCTAGAAAAACTTATGCCATGCTTAACAGAGCTGAGGGAGATGCTACTCATATCCTGAGAAATTGCTGTATCTTCCAAGTGGCTGAACAGAAGGACAACATTTTCAGGAAAGTACTTTGAAGACAGTATTTGTTGATGAAGATTACTGATGACAACTGTATATACACTAGTGATTTTTTTAATAGTATTTTCTGGCTCGTATATTTAATTGTGAAAGATGTTAGCTACAATTTTGATCAAATTAACTTTACCAGGCTCCACACTTGAGTTCTAAAATCTCATTTGGAAACAGTCTGTCTACTGGCACGGACAAGTGTTTCTACAGTCTTTTTATTGGGCTTCCTATTCCTACCAGAAATGTCCTAGATTCTTCCTGTCTATCCTACTACTATGTGTGAGCTGTTAACAAGTATAAAGGCTTAGCAGAACACTTCATCATCATGGCAGGTGAAGCTATGGGAGTGTATGAATGGGACAATACTTAAAAGGTGCTTTATTTAAAGTTACTGTAAGCAGAGCTTAGAATGGCACCATTGTATCTGATTGGCTTATACAGGCCTTTCATCCTGCTAGCTATGACAGAGCTGGACTGGCTTGTGTCCAACAGGGGTGGATCCTTCTTCCTTCCAGTCAACTGGTTCTGTCTATTATAAATGGCAGAACTCAAAGGTTTAAGGGAGAGGCTTTTCTTTCAAGAGTCTTTACGTGCCAGATAACTTCCTCTCTGGCACAAGAAATCATGAGTGGTCTTCCTTTTTATTCTTCGCCCTTTATCCTTAAATACTTTCGTTTTTGTATTAACAATCTGTGCGCTTCTCGGCCTTTTGGCTAAGATCAAGTGTAGTATAGTCATTTATACTTGTCATTCCTCACCTGACTAATGATACAGTAAAGTTTTGTATTTTGCATAATGATGAGGGGAGGGATTTTTATAACAGCCTTTCATCTAGGACACAGCTGGTCTTGGGAGGTGAGAAATAAATCTGAAGTTTTATAAAATTCTCATGGTCTCTATATACTCTTTTTGACACTGATTATCCATAGAGCTGCCATCAACAAATTACAGCACAGAGGCACTATAGCAGAAAATTGCATCTGACACTTGTATCTCATGCAATGAAATACTTTCATGAGTGGAGACAGTGTGTAAATGGCTGAACAGACTGACAGAGAAGACCCTAAAAATCAGTCCAACGTCCACCCAGCATAGAAACTAAGCCAAAACCAGCAGACCCCACAGATTTCATTTAGCTTTCTGGAGATCTTATAAATAAGATTGTACTCCAGATTAGGAAGGGAATGAAATGAGGTGAAAATGTGGCCCATGGGCCCTTTAATTTAATTAATCCAACCTCTACAAGCAAAACATAAGACACTCTTTTAGTTGTGCTTGGCTGCTACAGCATGATTTTCAGTGAGAGCTGACCCTATAATTGGATGCTAACGCTTGCCAGCAACTTCTGCAAAACTATGGGTTTGAAAGTAAATGAAATATAACCATGTTTAGATTTCACTGTCCATAATTCATAACCACAGTACTTCCTCCCTTAACCAGTAGTTTCACTATGTTGTTTACAAATGGGACTTTTGGCTTTGAATGGCTCAGAGTAGTAATGAATAGAAATGTCTGCTGTAGACTTAAAGGGAGGGGCTGGAAGCAAGCAGAAGAATACTGGCTGAGTACACAGTTGCTGGAAATGGTACGTTTTGGCCCAGCCCAGCAGCTGCACAATCCAGTGCCATTATGCATAGGAGAGAGCAAGAGCAGAAACTGAAGACGTTCCAGGGTTTGATACTAGGGAATTACTGTCAAGATCTACCACCAAGACAGACAACTGAACTAAGAATTTCCAAAGAGGCAGCAGTCCTAGCCTGTTCCAGTAGATCTGGCAATGAACAATGGGGTATTTCCAATTCACTTATCAGAGAAGAGGAAATATGTTGATCTTTTCATGAGTTGGCAAGTGTGTGATCAGAGCCTGGTGAAAATTCTGCAGGGTTAAAACTTCTAGATGTGTTAGGGTACAGAGTGTAGTGGATACTGGAAAGTAGAGACAATTTTTAAAAGTTATCGGGTCCTACCTGCATCAGGTTTTTCCATGAGCTATAGAGCTTGCACTTGTAGATTCAACATGACTGGAGTAATTACTTGCATTATTCCCAGAGGCCTGCTATCCACATAACTAGGATTAGCCACCAGTGCGTCTCACATTCTCTTAGCTGCCCTCTGACAGCCTCAACTCAAGTTTGCCTTCCACATGTCATTAAGTACACTTAGTAGCTATTTAGTGTCAACACTGTACCAGGTATAGCACTTGGAAAATCAGGTTGTTCACCAAAGGGCATATGACCTATGGCTGTCCAACTGTTAAAGAGAAGAAAGAGAATCCTTTACCTACGGCACATTAACAAACCTGGAATTTGCAAAGCAGAGGCTGAAGAAGTTAGTCGTTCCACCCCTCCCAGCGCACCTGGCTCTCAGAGATCTACTCCTTTTGAAAACAGCTACCTACCATGACTAGTAATAATTAACAGACCTGTGTATCCTGCATTTCCTAATCCATTTTTAAAAGTAATCCAAATTAGTTGTCAACAGCACTTCCTATGGAAACATCAGAGGTTTAGCTGCCTTGGATCCCATTAGGGAGAAAGGCAGGATATAAATTCAATAAATAAATAAACACCAAAAGTTAGATGCTGAGTGAAATATCTCCTTTTGTGTGTCTTCTGCATACAGGAATAATTGCACTGTATTAGTAAGTCATAGTATTATGAAATAAGAGCCTTCCCAAAATTGTATTCCCCTCTTATTTTTATTTTTTTTTATGGGGGAAGAGACTGTCAATGTATTTTTGTAGACACATAGGCACACACTTTTATAAGTCTCTCCTTTGTCATAGCATAGTTAAATCTCAAACATTTTAAAAAACAATCCATAGGAAAATTAAAACTGAAATGTCTGTTTTGGTACTTCAGTCTTAGTGTCTTTAAAAGGGGCAACATATGGTGATAACACAATGGTTTTCTAAATTTCTTCCTTCAGGCCACTTGCTATACAGGACTGCTTATTAAATAAAACATTGATTGTCCACAATTAAAAGTTAATAGGTATAAGAATAACAGAACTAAAACAAATAGCACTTCCTGCTGTTCCATTACCTTCATACACACACACATATGTACATACATACACACAAACAAACACAACTGGTGCTGTAACTTTGGAGACTAACCTTCATATTTTGCTTTTGCACTGGTACAAGCTAAGTAAGCTTAATGCAGTTTTGACACCTCAAAAATGAAGGCAGGGGAAGTTTTATCCAATACTTAGATCTCATCTGTAACTTCCTAGTCAGAAGCAGATTACATCTGAATACCAAGTATTAAGGACATCTTACAGTAAGAGCTTATAGGCAGGTGTCTCTAAGTAAGCCTAGTCACTAGAATGCTGAACTAGATGAATCATGGTTTCACTGGTAGTATTACATGCTTGGTCTTTTATATCTGTAGCATTAACTGATTGATCAGTAGTACCTGTTCTGCTTATAAACATGGAGGGGAACCATTCTTACTTGTATTTCCTTTGTGAAAAGCATTGGTCAGCCTTCATAATATAAACATTCCCAAGATGAACCATACAAATGACTTGTGCTTCAGAATGCCTCCCAACAGACTTTCCGAATTTCTTCTACTAGGAAATTACCTCCACAAGCAATCTTACTTTGTAGCAGTAAGTCCCAATCCAGAACTGTGATAGACAAACACATTTCCGCACATAATGACTGCTTCCAACTTCATGAAAGAAGCATATGACAGAGGCCTTCACTTCTTTTGACAATATGCACTACTGAAATATGCAGTATTTTCAAGGCTATGTTACACCTTATATCCAAAATATGCTGATAGCCCATTTCTTAAGATTATGTCCACATAAAGCCATTTTTGTCCAAATTATACCCTTGAGGTTATCATAAAATTTGTTGTTTGTGCTTTTGTTTTTCTTTACTTTGCCAGTGGCATGAATGAACTAACATACCTTGTGTGTGTGGGGGGGGGTAAATTCACAATTTTTCCTATTCAAAATTAAGGCTTTTTAACATATATAATCATGAATATGATAAATAGTACAATTTTATAGAATAAATGGGTGATGCATGAAGCATTTTATATTCCTTCCACGGCTCCAAAATCTCTAGAAATGTTGCATCTTTAGCTAGAGGCATTTATGAAATGCAGCTCTAGCCAAAGATGCGAAATTTCTGGAATTTTCTGGAAAATGTGGACTTTATGAAACATGAAACTCCCATAGTGTATGGACTGGGAGTAACCAATGCTGCAAGAAAGTTGAAGCTAAGCAAGATGGTATCAATTAAAGCCTGTATGAAAGACCATTGGCAGTCCAAATGAATTTCTCTGAGTTTTTCAGAGAAAGCAGAATCTAGTGAGATGGATCAGTCAAATCCACTTAACTGATGCTAGTTTCAAAATCCTGAAGTCTAGTCCTAAGGAAAGGAACAGACAAACTCAGACAAGTTACTTCGCAGTACCCTACTGTCCTGTGTGGGTATCCTAAATAAGAGCTGTGGTACTCTGACGCGCTGGGAATTTCACTTTCCCATATAAAAATGACAAGCTATTGCTGCTGTGGAGTATCTGAATTGATGTAGATTTCAAAAGGACAACGGTTTCAAAAACTTCTACCTGTGTGTGGAATTTAAAAGTCTTTTCCAGCTACATCTACTGGCAGAGGGGAGAAAACAGCTCAAGACTAGAGGCGGATTTTCATTCCATTTCTAATTCACTCTATGGACAGCGTCAGCAGCCAGTTGATACTTCATATCAAAGACAAAGAACATGATGCTAACGGTCCCTAAAGGTGAGAGTAAAATCCAGCTGTTAAAGCATTATCAACCTATACCTATCAATATTTTAGAAAATCTGTACAGCATGTCAAACCACTATCAGCCTGAGACCTCAAGTAAATGTCAGGAATATTTACTAAAGCCACCAACAATATGAAGTTCTTGTAAGTCATATTAATATTTTGTTCAGCAGCCAGCTGACAAATGCCTGATATATAGTATGGCAGACAGAGGCATTTATCTGCAAAGCACTGTATCCATCCCAGTCACACACAATCTAATTCAGGGAAACACATGTGTACACATGCTTTAGTGACACTTACCTTTAACAGTTGATTACAACTGTCCAAGATATATGGATGTATATCTATTCATTCATTATTAAACTTTATGAAAAGTGTCTTTTTAAAAGATATTTCAAGTTCTCCATGGAAAAATATAGCAAGAGAAAATTCACCAAAACATTTTCCATCCCCAGGTCACCAGCTATGCATTCAGGACTTAGCAGTGAGCGTATGGAGTATAAAAACAGAAGAACTGAGCAGCACTGATTCTCTCACACACCATTATGGGAATGCCACCCCAGCCTAGTGTTTCCTTTGATATGGATGGGCTTGTCTTGTATATCCTTGTTGGGGGAATGGACAGGACCAGTATGGAGTCACAATAGGTATGAATATCAGTGCAGTCGTTCATGAGCCACAGTTAGTAGCAATGGTGAATCACAGGATATTCTTGAGACTTTCTTTTATCTGTGCTGCTAGGCAGTTTAAAACAGAGTGAATCCATCACAAGTAGGCTTATACATGCATCTGGGGCCCTTAAGTATGAAGAAATTAATTTGAAGACATCTTCTTGTCCACACTGCCAGTTGGAGGCACAACAGCTTCTCATGGCTTGCAAGTGGGTATAAATCTAGCAGAGTTTTGTACTTTTGTACTCCCTCCATTCCAGACTGGAAGCTGGGATCAGGCAAGCGTGAGCAGGCCCAAGGGTGTGTGTCAGGGGGGTCTTTATTCTTCACAATGTGCCCGTGGCTGTCTGGCAGTCACAAGAGAGTCAATAAAACTCATGAAAGGGCCTTTCATACCACATCCAGGGTACAAGGAAAAGGGAGAGGGGAACGTCAAATGACCCAGTTTAAGACGCAGCTATTAGCAACAGGCTTTAACTCTTCTTATCCCAGATTACCCTCTTTGAAATTCACAACTTCAAAGGTTAAAAGATGATGCTTCCTTTGCTGGAAAATTATTGGTCTTTCTCTAATCATGGCTATCTGCATTTTTTTAAACAATACATAGGAGACCTATGAAATGGTACTTCAAACAAGTATGTGTGTGTCTGTCACGCACATGCATGCACACTCACTTTTACATGTGAGGAAGAAGTGCAGCTGTCTCATATATATAAAAAACAAATGCTTGCACATATATGCTTCCAAATCCTAATTGGACAGGTATGTATCCAGCATAATTTTAGCAGCACCTTTGTTCTCCACATTTGACAGTAAATACTAAGTGGGATCTTCTGTGTGATCCTGGAATGTTACACAGCACACGGACAATGTCAGTCAGCCATGAGCTATAATGTTTGAAGTCAAGTAGCAGCATTGTTCCCTTCCAAATTCAAAAGGGTAGCCAAGATGATCTCCAATTAAAAAAACAGGCATTAGGATAGAGAATGGGAGGACCAAATTCTGATGGATCAACTCCAACACTGGAACAACTGCAAAGGGTTTCCATCAGTGTATCACAGTCAACTGCATTATCAGCCAACAGGACTGTCAGACTGACATCCTGAAGAGTCATGGATATACAAATCAGATGAAGTGTGAGATATATTCATACTACCAGCAAAAAAGCTTTATTTTAGGATGGAGGAGGGCTGCTTTAGGTAGCATCTTCCTGATAAGATATACTTGTGGTATATTTTCTATAAAGACCTGACTTAAAAGAAAGGTATAATAGAGGAGTGGGCAAGTATGGTGGTTGTAGGGACCACTCTCTGAACTCAGGCTCCCACTGAAGACCACAGCACTTGAATAATACATCCAGAAGTCACCTCTAGTGGTCTCTTCCAAATTCATTGCGCATTGGAGGCTGTGTTTTGTTTTTTTGTTTTGTTTTGGTTTTTTTTGGTATGTGGTTTAAGGGGGGTTGGAGTATGCGTCAGTTCCTCTTGGAGAAGTTTGTTTGGAGAAGAAAATTGACCCAGATATTAAATAGGGGATGTGGCGGTTTGGGGAGAGGGGTCTTGGAGGAGCCTGGAACTGCACAAAGGCTCTGGAGGGCCACATGTGATTCGCAGGCCATAATTTCTTATTTCTGGTGTAAGGAACCAGGAAAGAGCCCAGAGAAGACAATAAAAAAAAATCAAAATTTAAACAAGGAAGGGATGTTTCAAATGGACAGACAGGAAGCAATCAGAAATATTATTAGAAGGGAGGGAAAATGACTTGAGATGGCAAATAATCAAAAGTAAGATCTTTACAGAGGAAAGCCAAACTGTTCTTTATCTTTGGGAACTTCAAATATTTTTCACTGCTTATAGCGACACCTTCTAGAAATGTTGCTGCAGGATGCTTGGAATCTGAAGTACTTTTGCAGCCCAACCTAATATTGTATAAAACTTTATAACTGGAAGACACACTAGATACATAAGTCCATTAACAAAATAGCTGGAAACACTAAGAATTAGGCAACAACAACCAAAAAAAAAATAAGAGAGAGAGAGAGAGAGAAGAGATAAGAGGTGGGCAGAGAGACCAAGCAGGAGAAGAACCAATTTATGTTTACAACGAAGAATCTGCACAAAGCAATATATGAGCTTTTGTACCATAAGGTTGCCCAATTAACCTAGATTTCCTTTTATTGTGTCATTGAAAAGACAACAATGACCAAAAAGAGGGAAAAAAATAAAAAGGCTTGATTCTCCCTATATCTAAAAACTGCACTTGCAAAAGGTGCCTTTTGTGTTTACGCTGATCACACTGATTTACAGTCTTACAGTATCTCACTTCCTTTGATCCATTCACAAACCCTTGCAACTATACGTAATCACAGGACTGGAAAGCCATTAACAATGGTCTGAAAGTACAGGATGATACCCACAGCATCCAAAGTGGTAGGATAAATGTCCTCCCTCGAGCCTTTCGTCTAACTTTCAGTATTAGCTACCAGTGAAGCGGAATGAGAAGATAGAGTACAAATGCTTTAGGAGCTCCCATTGTGATCACTGTACGTATGATAGCTATTACAAACATAGAGCAATATGGAAGATTTCTTTCAGGCAAATTCAGTCTGTGCTGGGGAAACCCCCACTTGATTTCCCTGCAGTCACCAGTTAAGGTGTGGAGCACTGGCAAACTGTGCTGCTGTTATTTTAAACAGAGATATGAACAGATAATCATGGCACTTCGTATCTTCCAACTATTTTGACTTGTCAGGGACAGTCCCAATTAATCATCTCTCATTCCACTTTTTCAGTTGCTTTTCAAGTGTCCCAGTTTTTCTCTCCTCCTCCCACTTTCTCCCTTTATCCTCTGCTTAATTCAACTGCTGCAAAGTTGGTTCAAAGTGCAAAAGTAGTTTGTACTCAATAACTCAGGAACAGAGAGAGGAGAAACGGGGTTGAATCTTGCCCTTCTCTGTAGTCTCAGGAAAAAGCAAATGGCTACTGCCTCCTCCAGTTTGCCACCCCCTTTCTCATTAATAACTTTTGCCATCTTGATGCCATTTCATATTGCTTCTTTACACATGCCCCAGTTTTCGTATGTAAAATGCTGGATGATATAGAATGTCTTCTTCTAGTGTTGGAGGTCTGCACAATAATATTGCACCTATTCCAAATAACACTATGGAATTTTTAAGAACACCGCACTAAAAGCAGTGCCAGTTAAAAGAGCAACCTACCCAACTTAGAGGAATCTAAATCCCAATTAGCCACTCAAAGGCCTGTAATGCTACATATTAATTCATTAAATATTGAGTTGGGGCCACTTACTGTCCAGCATGTACAGTTGTATTAAAAAACCCTGCTTAAACAGAGCAGACTGAAAGACAGTGAATTTGATGGCTAAGGAATGTAAGATTCATTTCCTTAGTCCCCATCTGACACTTTACCACTATGTCTCTTAATTTTAACACTTGCTAAGTATCTCCTGACCAGCTTTCAGATCCAAACTGACAATGAAAAGCAGACACTTCCTTAATGTCTCAGATGATTTCAAGATTTGTCCAAACATGTTGTCTTATTCCAAGGGTAAAGAAATTGAGGCCCCCAAGCAACCAAGGGCCCAGTACTTAAAAACAAACAGTTTAAACAAACAAACAAACAAACAAACAAAAGCTTTGCCCTCAAAATACACCTAAATGCCACCCATGTGGTATGGGGACATTTTGACCACATTTTTTGACCCTCTCTGACTATTTGAGATGCAGGAGAGGCCTTTTTTTCCAACACAAAATGACTTTAAGGTTGTCTTCCTGGTTATTATTTGCTGGATAAAAGGCCTCTCCTGGCCCCAAAATGGCAAAGAGAGGGCCCAAAATGTGGTGAAATTGCCCCCATCCCCTCCAAAGATAGATATTTTCATCCTGGAGAGAAGTGACTAGTGGGGTGCCACAGGGTTCTGTCCTAGGCCCAGTGCTGTTCAATTTTTTATCAATGACTTGGATGAAGGAATAGAGGGCATGCTCATCAAATTTGCAGATGACACCAAATTGGGAGGGGTTGCTAATACGCCAGAGGACAGGATCAAAATTCAAAATGACCTGGATAGATTGGAGAGCTGGGCCAGGGCGAACAAAATGAGTTTCAACAGAGGGAAATGTAAGGTCCTACACTTAGGCAGAAATAATGGAATCCACAAATATAGGATGGGGGACACGTGGCTGGATAGCAGTGCGTGTGAAAGGGATCTAGGAGTCTTCATAGACCACAAGCTGAACATGAGTCAGCAGTGTGATGCGGCAGCCAAGAAAGCCAATGCAATTCTCGGCTGCATCAATAGGAGTATGGTGTCTAGATCGAGGGAGGTACTGGTACCACTCTACTCTGCCTTGGTTAGACCCCATCTTGAATACTGTGTCCAGTTCTGGGCACCCCAATTCAAGAAGGATACTGACAAGCTGGAGCAAGTCCAGAGGAGGGCGACCAAAATGGTGAGAGGCCTGGAAGCCATGCCCTATGAGGATAGACTTAGAGAGCTGGGTATGTTTAGTCTGCAGAAGAGGAGGTTAAGAGGGGACATGATAGCCATGTTTAAATATTTGAAGGGATGCCACGTAGAGGAAGGAGGGGACTTGTTTTCTGCTGCTCCAGAGACCAGGACAAGGAGCAATGGATTCAAGCTGCAGGAAAGGAGATTCCACCTGAACCTCAGGAAGAACTTCCTGACAGTCAGGGCTGTCCGGCAGTGGAATCTGCTGCCTCGGAGTGTAGTGGAGGCTCCTTCCTTGGAGGTTTTTAAGCAGAGGCTTGATGGCCATCTGTCAGGATTGATTTGAGGGTGTTCCTGCATGGCAGGGGGTTGGACTGTATGGCCTGTGTGGTCTCTTCCAACTCTGAATTTCTAATTCTAATTCTAATTCTAATGTGGGGTCAAAACAAAAAATATTAAGGGGGCAAAGATAGGGTGGCCAATGAAGTCCCAACAGTTCCCAATCCTCCTGTATCCATTTGGGCTACATGGGTTCCCAGAAAGTACTCAAGCTGGATGAACTAAGAGTTGCCGCCTCATCTCAAAATGCCTCGTATTTTCAAACATAAGGTTAGCCCAAGGGAGCCATTATATTTTAATCTAAATCCAAATCTATGCAGAATTAAAGCATGCGGGGTATGATATTTTCAAATTTTCATCCTGTAAATTATGGAAAGCTGGCCACTTTACACTGAACTAATCCCTGATTTGCCATTACATACTTACATAGCATGAAAAGTAGACATATGCCAGAATGCAACTGCTGTGGCTTCAATTTTCACATCCACTGGAAGTCTATTAACAGCATTGCTGCAGGACAAATATGTACCAAAGCACATCCTGTAGAAATCACCACTACCACCTCTCTGATTAGAAACATTGAATTATTTTATTTTTCATAAATTAACCAGATCCAAAGATCAGACAGTTAAGACAGTATGCCTGCAGTCTGGAAGCATCTAGTGGCAATGTACAGGAGAAGGGAAGTGAGCAAATAAATCATGTGTGGTTATAAATCTCTATGACAGTTCACTGTATTTGAACACAGTAATCCATAGAATTTTATGTACGTGAGAAATGACAAAAAATGAGTCCTATTATTCCATTAAGTTTACCACAAAAAAAAGAAAAAAGAAAAGACCACAGCTAACAAAGGCTTCAGTTAGCTACCAGTGGCATGAGGAGTCACATTCCCAGAAACTCCCTTTGACAAGCCTTGGCCAAATTAGGTCCCTGGGGACTGTTTTGCTTGAAAAAGGCAACAGCTCTAATGGGATTCTCAGCTTCTTGTGCTGAGAATGAGAAGATGCCAGAGTAATTTGATCAGACTACAGTCCCACAAAAGTCTGAGATCAGGGGGACAAATATGAAATTTTGGCATAATGCTGTTAAGCACTCTCAGAAAATAGCTACCACAGGAGGGAAGACCTGCCCATTGACAATATGGCAGCATAGTAGGAATGGCCAGTTACAAAACACCAGTTTCTCAGAGGACAAACTGGTGACATCAAAAGTAAAATAATTTGCCAACAACAAAGGTAAACAGCAGAAATAGGGTCCAATCTTAAAAACAGAAAACCACTCTTCTGAATCACAGCTTTCACTTCACAGAACGCAAACTGATGAGGCAAAGATCTTGGCCAAAAAACTGTTTACAAGTCAGAGGTTGGAACCTGAGCTTCAAATGCTTATCAGATATTGGACCCCACCAAGCACAAAAAAAGATAATTTTACTGAAAGCAAACTGGCGATGCTCAGAGTACACACACTGGGTACACTCAGCCACACTAATATAAAGAAAAGTCCCAGGGAAAACACACACCAACAAAGCGGCTAGAATGCTCATCATACCATCAACATACACAATTGTTAGCTTCTAAGAATGCCTACAGGCCAAACACCTTACTTCAACTATGTCTCTTGAGGCCAATGCTTGGAAATAAAATGTGTGTTGGAAGACAGTGCTGCAGCAAACTAGTCTCCCTGGGAATGTGAGGATTAGACTACATTCCGGGTGAAGGGGATAAGCATGTCCATTTTCTACCTCTCTATTAACACAAACAGCCATTTAATTCTACCCATTAAATTGGATGCCAGCATCTCCATCTCTCTTCCTACCCATTTGAAATGTGGTAATGAGCCATTCCAAGGCAGACCACCACTTTACTTGAATACTTTGAGCAATCTGTGCAATCAGTACAATTTCGTATAGTATAATTCCATTTAATATAATTTCATATAATTTTTATTCCAAGAGCCATTGCTTTGGCCTCTGAGGAAGAGAAGCGTCTGATGGGCTTAATCCCTTCCCTCACTGCCATTCCCTTTTCCTTACATGACATATCTTATTTAGATTGTAAGCCTGGGTACAGCGAACTGCCAGATTAACAATTGCTAAGCCATTCTGCTTGAGTGGTTAGCGGTCTGAGCACTGGACTACAACTCTGGAGACTAGTGTTTGAATCTCTGCTTGGCCATGGAAACCCACCAGGGAACCTTGGGCAAGTCACATTCTCTCAGCCTCAAAGGAAGGCAAAGGCACATCCCCTTGGAAAAAATCTTGTCAAGAAAACCCCATGACAAGTTCACCTTAGGGTCATTGTAATGACTTGAAGGCACACAATAACAACAATACCATCCTGGGAGCCATTTTGACTGAAGGGAGAGTATGAATACTCTAGATATAAAAGGCCAACTTATGACTTCCCTACAAATTGGCATACAGTTTGATTAACTGTTCCTGAACAACTGCAAATACAAGAAGCCAATATCATGTTCTGCAGAGGAGAATATTCCTTCCAGACTCTTTACATAATCATGAAGTTTTTCAGAGTGGAAAGAACAAGAGATTTTAAATAGTGACTCCATATTTACATAATAAAGTAAGCCTACTAAGACATTACTCAGCTTGTATTCTTCAAGAGGCAGTCAGGAGAGCATCTAATTTACCTCCCCTTCAACTACATTTTCTTCATGTTGAAAATAATCAATCCGAAGAAGAAATCCTAACTAATTTTCCAGGGATTTCCTATGCAGACAACCTCCAAATGAACATGTCACTTCCCACATAAGGAAAGTGACAAAGGGATGGTGTGACGCTGGGCTAGACCAGAGGTGGCCAAACTTAATATCAGAGCCACACACAATAAACTTTGGATGTCTGAGGGCTGCAAAAAATAATTATTACACACAGACAGCTTGAAATGAACTTTTTTCTTTTCTTTTCTTTTTTGGTGAATATACACACTGACACAGCTTCTTGTCACATCAACTTGTAAGTTCAGTTCTTGTAACTAAGTTCTTGGGGACTATTCGTTTTCCTTTTAGTCAACCACTAAGAACAAACAGGCTTTTTAATCATTCAAAAGACCATCTGAAGGCTCTGCTTTTTCATCTGGAACAGTGTCCACCAAAGCACTGCAAAACATAATGAGCCCAAGCAAGAGTAGTTACAAGCTGAGGAAGCAGAGTGTGATAGACGGTTGAACAGCTGTGGTCTGAACTGCACCAATGGGGGAAAGAGGAAGCCAAGGACAGCAGGCTGCAAAGAGCTTCTCGTTCATGTACGTTCACCAGCTCAACAGAATTCACGCCCACATAACATAATCCATCTGAACATCTAACAATCTAGGAGGGGTGGGAGGCAGAGAAGCAAAATGCAGAACAAATTTCCTGCAAAGCTTTCTCCTACCTCCTTTTTAAAAAATTAATTTGGGAAACACAGTCTTGCTGCAGAAAGCAAATGCCGGAAATTATGAATCCGAATTCAATTAGGCCCACCCGTTATCCCTTTCAAAATGGCCATACTATCAGAAGTAACATGAATGTGATTTCAGACATTGATTATTTTCTCTGGCCTGTCAATCAGCAAATAAATCACTCACCTAATAAAAAGTCACAATTTCTGCAACACAAAATCTAAGGTACTGCACTCAGATTTTACACATAAACCTACGCACTAAGCATCTCAGTTCTTCTACCTTCAATCGCTTCTTCAGACAATGTACAATTTGAGGAAAACATCCTGATCTATTTTCTATTAATATACTAAAATAAAGCAATACTGCTGACTGGTTCTATGTTTCTGGACGGTCATGATATTTGCTTCAGTTTAATTTTAGAGATTCTTTCACAGAAGAAAATTTGGGGGGAAAGATTCAAAGAGAAAAACTTCTTTGCCTCAAGCCTTCTACATAAATAAATACCATTGTTCAAAGGTGTTTATGGCTGGCTTAAAGTTTGTTCTACATACAGTTTTACAAACAGAATCCGTATCTAAAACACCTCCTGCGAAGTTTAATTTAGAATCTTTGAAGGCCAAAGTGGCAAAGATACCAATAAAATAAGCAATTGCGTGTTAGAAGTGGTCTTACGGAAAAGTGAAAAAAAGGGCGATACATACAACAACAACAACAACAACAACAACAACAACAACAACAACACAGGAAGGGGGGAAAGAGGCAGAGGAGAGGGAAGAAGAATATTTATTTCTGCCCGCCTCACTCTATGGGTCCAGGCAGAGAACAACATTTTGCAGTACGACAACAAATAGACACATAACTGTTAAAAACATGAACATCAATTAAAAGTACATAATCAGTTCTTTCAATATCTTATCCCATTTCTCTTTGATTTTGCAGGTAAGCAGATTATTTTCTTTCATCTCCAATATTTTAAACATGCATTGATCTAATGTGAGGATTTCTTTAAGTTAACCATAATTTGGCCAATAATAATCTAGCAGCGGTAACTAGATATAATAAAACTCTTCAATATTTTTTTGAAATTATTGGATCTATATTTTGAATCATGTTTAGTAAGAAAAATTCTGGTAAGAGAGGGATCTGGGTTTTAAATATCTCCATTAGGTCTACACATAACTGCTCCCAATTTTTTTTAACTTTTTGGCAACTCCACCACATATGTATAAAAGTTCCAATATTCTCTTGGGATTTCCAACATTTGTTCTGGTGTGTGTTATACATTTTATCTAATTTTGCCAGTGTTAAGTACCATTTATAAAACATCTTCCCATAATTTTCTTTAAGGTCCTGCGACAGCGTAAATCTGTGAGTCAGTTTCCAAGATATTTCCCAGTGTTCTAATTCAATTTCGTGACCTAAACTATTGGCCCAATATATCATGGTATCTTTACAAATTCATCTTCCAATTTGTAATTTAGTAAGAATTTATAGAATTTAGATATAACATGATGTGGTGGATCAAATATAATCTCTAATTATCTCTAATTCACTGGGTGTCTCCCTCAGATTGAAGCCTTCTAGCCAAATCAAAAACAATAAATCCACAATATAAAAACTCATAATTTAAAAACAATATGGTGGATAGGCCTGCCAGAAGAGATTGGTCTTTAATGCTGTTTTAAAACACAGACAATACTTCCACTTGCTGGATCTCTTTTGGCAGGTCATTCCACAGTTTTGCTGTGAATTAAGCAAAAGTCCTCTGGTTAGCAGTTGCCAGGTTGGTCCTGGCTGACTGAAATAAATGTCTCCCTGAGTGTGTGGGTGGCATTATATAGAAGAAGAAAATCCCACAGGTAACCTGGACTCAAATCCATGAAGGGCTTTAAAGCTAAAATATCTGTTGTACCATATCTGCAAACTAACTGGCAGCCAGTGGCATGATTTTAATAGAGATGTAATATAATCACTCCCAGATACACCAGTAACCAATCTGGTTGTCATGTTTTGTTCTAACTGAAGTTTCTGAAGTTTCAGTGCATTGCAGTAGTTCAACCTTGAAGTTATCAGTGTGTGCACTACCGTCTTTAGGTCCTCCAGCTCTAGGAAGGGGCTGATAGTGAGCAGTCCTGGCTGTTGGATCTATCTGGGCTGTCATTTGGAGCAACGTATCCAGAAGCACTGGGCAAAGTGCAGCTCTCCAGATGTTGTTGACTGCAACTCCCATTAGTTTTAGTATCAAACAACGAGAAATGCTGGGAGCTATAACTCATCAATATCCGGAGGATTGTGTGTTGCCCACCCCTGCTTTAGGAGACAGCAGTGTAAGTTCAAAGTCACAGTGGCACGGTTGTGACAGCACAAAGTAATCTCCTTATCTTCTCGTCCTAGGTGGAGTCACCTTGAACCAACTCCAGAAGGTTCCCCAGCTTTCAGGAATAGATTTTTAGGGTACCCAAAGTGCTGCAATACAAAAGGGAAATTCCACATTGCATCATTTCTGCAGTGGATCATGCTCATTGTTTCTTGAAGAGAAGATTTCAGGTGTATGTTTTCTAGTATCTGAAGGACTGTCCTATAAAATACGGAAGAAACTTTCCATTTGTGAGCAAGACTGGATGTATGGAATTTTCAAGGAAGCATGGAGTAGGTTGATTTAAATCAAGGCAATTAAATCACAGGTCATAAATCGGAGAGGATCTATTTTAATCTGACTAAAATCAGGCTTCCCATTCTTCATTCTCTAATCAAAATAGCAGTTCAAATCAGACCAGTTCCCATTAACCAACTATGTTTACACTGTTTGATTTTTAGAACAAGACCTGGAATCTCTTTGTCCCTCTGTGTGTGTTTTACACGCTTCCCTTTTCACTATTAAGTAGAGTCTTTAAAATATCTCCATTTGTATCTCTTTCTTACAGCTGGCACTGATGGCAGCTTGCTTGCTAGCTTTTATTTACTTATTTTATTTGGAGAGTTTACGCTTACCTCAGAGAAACCATACTACAGGTTTGCACTGGGAATTATACAGGATCCTGTACACCAGATAATTTTGTCTTTTCTCCCTTACATTGCATTTTCTTCTGCTTCACCCTATCTTGGTCCAGCCTCCCTCACAAAAACAAGGTGGCAAATAAAAAATGACATACTCATGATTGATACATAGAGGTAGAGATGGATTTGAGGCAGAAAAGCAGTTTCTTTTCATTAGGTGAAAAATAGCAGGCTGTTAATATTCTGGTCTGACAGCTGACCACTTTTTAAAAAAAATTACAGAGAGATGCCTCCTTAAGTTACAGGTAACTTATTGCACCTAGCAGAGGCACTGATTCAGCTTAGAGATTAACTACAGGGCTAATATGCTTATTATTTAATATCATTCTAGCCATCTTTTAGAACAAATTTAAAGAAATTGCTAGAACAATAATAGTTTCATGTTAAACTAATAATTATTATTTATTATAATACAATTTAAAATAAAAACATCTCCGATTTAAATTTTAAAACCTGATTCCCCTCCAAGAAACACAATTTGATCTACCCTGAATCAGATTTTCCCTGAACATTAGGAGAAATGTCCCAATGGTACACAGGTGCCTCAAGAGTGGAATAGACTGCTTTGGTAACTGGTAGATTCTCCTTTACAGCATATATTTAAGCATGAGCTAGACATTCGTCTCTTGACAAATTTGTAGTTGCAAAATTTCCAGTGCTAAACTTCTTAGATGACCTCTAAGGGACCTTTCAATTCTAAAATGCAGTGAATTTTAAATGAAATTTTTGTGGTTAAGGTATATTTTCCTTTAATGTTTTGCATGGTGATCAACTATTTAAAGTAACGGTCATAAGTTCAGATTCACATTAGATAGCAGGAACAGATGTAATGACCCAGCTTTCTAATATATCAAGCACAGAAAGAATCTGTAGGCTGCAACTCACAGCAGCCCAAAAACTGCTCATGATGAACTTGCTGTTGTGTGCCTTCCAGTTATTTCTGACTTATGGTGACCCTAAGATGAGTCATCATGGGGTTTTCTTGGCAGAATTTGTTCAAGGGCAGGGTCGCCTTTTCCTTCCTCTGTGGCTGAGAGTATGACATGCACAAGATTGTCCAGTGGATTTCCTTGGCTGAGCGGGGATTCAAACCCTGGTCTCTTAGTTTCCTAGTCTAACTTTCAAACCACTACACCATGCTTGCTCTCTTGATGAACATTGAAGGTTATTGGGAGTCCAGCCCAAACCAGAAAATTCATTAGTGGAACTGCTTTCACACTGAGCTTGAGAGTCTGACTTTTTAACCTACTTTACAGTGGAGGGCAGGGAACGAGTTCTTGCTAAAAACCCCAGAGCAAGGATGTGGTACACGTGGCCCTCCAGATGCATACACTCTGTGTATGCAAGACTTAGCTTGACAAGAGTGGATTTCTAAACTTTTGTGATGGTGTGTTGAACCACAATGTGGGTGTACAGGAAATCAGAAGTCATTTGCCTTCCCAACAAATTTTGTAACCCAGTTTGCAGTTCTGGAAAAGTTGCATAAATAAGATCTAAGGGCCTTTCTCTAGGTTCATCTAAAAGCATCAGCATGAATGGTTTTACTTAGCCACATGTGTCTTTTTGAAAGTGTTTATTTAAGTTGCTACATAAAGAGAGATCCATCAGTGGCTGTGCCTTGTACTTCTGTCTTTTATTTGCTGCCTCTGGGCTATATTTGCACAGCCTTGCAGTATGAAAAGATCACCATACTTCAAAGGGTTTGTCACAGGGGACTGAGTCTTTGGGATGGGCTGCCTACATCTCTGCCTTTCAGGCGTTTGATAAAACACTCAGTATTATTAATATAAGTCCTATTTCTCTAGCAGAAAATTTATTCAATTTTGCAAGCTAGTCATGAACTACTATTGCAACCATTTTGAACTGTATAGCTATTTCAGTGAATCAATCGGGTGAAGGCAACAAGTTTACGTCTCTTCCCTTACTGATTTTAAATTACTTGTCCCAAAAGTGATTTGGAAAAAGTATATACATTAAAACCCATGAGCTTGTCAGTTCAAACAACTACTATCAGCAACTCCCATGATCACAATAAATGGAGAAATGGCCACCATCATGAAAAACCACTGTCAGCAAATTCCACACTCATGTCATCCTACACCAAATTGTGTGTGCGTATGGGGCTGAGAATAAACTACCAAGGCTGTAAGAAAGTAGGCCTTTGCAAACATGCTTGGAAGAAAAGGAACACATTTATAACCAAAGCACGATTTTGTAAAAGCTACCACGTTGTGTGTAAGGTAGAGGCAACATTTGAAAGAGAAAGGAGTTTCTGATCTGTGTAGTTAAAAGGCTCTCAACATTGTATCATGTTGCATTTTGGCTATGCAAGCTATGGACAGCATAGCTGCAGTATCTGAATGTACAGTAAGTCCTGGTTATCCGACTGAAACGGGCGGCCGCAGCGTCGGATAACCGAAAGGGTCGCATTACCCGGACACCCGTGGCGGCCGCCATTTTGAGGGCGTGTCGGGGGGGTTGGGGGTGTGTTGGGGCGTGTTGGGGGCGCGGAAATGCCCATAGGAAATGCCCGTCGCGATGTCGGTTAATCTGGATGGTCGGATAACCGAGTGTCGGATAAACGGGACTCTACTGTATTTCCATCTCATTCCAACCCATGTAAATTGGTGAACAAATGTACCACTGACATTTATATGCATGTTTCTACATCCTTACTGCAGTGAGAAAACACATATTTTAAGATGCTACTCTATCAGTCTCGAGTGATAAAAGAATTCTGCCTTTTAATACTGGAGATGTTTCAATTAGTTCTGAGTTCTGGATACCATCTTATTTGGGAGGTTCACTTTTGGTTCTGGATTTGGCTGGCTTTTAGTCATAAAATAAATTCAGAAATACTGCTGGCTCATGCTGCCTTGACTCACCCTCTCTTTAAAGCTCTATTTTGTGCAATCACTTGGAATGGTTGCACTGTCAGGCCAGTTGCTTGAAAATGCTTAAACACCTTTCTCTCTCGTTCTCACATTCACATACACACATACACACGCAGAGTCATATATTTTATACAAATACAGTCACTAGAACTTTGCATTAACAAAACTATTGTTGCAGAGAGGATTGGGGACAATATTTGGAAGATGGCGGAAGACAGAAAGAGGTACTGTGTTCATTTTTTGTTTCATCTTAAACAAGCTATCAGGTTTCAATAATTACACAGGTACTACTGCAAGACAAAACGGATTACAAAACATTTAAAAATGAGTGTTTTAATTGCAGTATTCTACAAATGCTTTTTAATACTTCCAATAGTTATTTTGTTCAAATTGTATCCATCCATCAAACATTTTCCTTTTTTTGTGATCTCTTCCATTCCTGTTTCATGTTTTACTTAGTCAATGAACAGGTTGCTTACCTGTAACGTGGTTCTTCGAGTGGTCATCTGTGCCATCATACACTAGGAGCTTTAGCGCCTGCGCGGTAGCGTTCGGAAACTTCTAGAGCTTGTTCGCTTGGGGGAAAACCCCTCCCCCACGGGTACTGCGCATGCTCCTCCCGCCGAGCAACGGTCTCTCCTCAGTTGTCGTCCCCCGAGAACCTACAGGGACCTGAGAAAGGGGGGAGGAAGGGCGGGTGGTAATGGCAAATCCCCACTCGAAGAACCACAGTTACAGGGAACCTTTTCTTCTTCTTCGTGGTCCGGGCCCTTCAACACTAGGAGACTGTGTAGCTTACCGGTCGGACGGCGGGTCAGGTCCTACAGCACGGAAGCCAACCCTCACGTCCAAACCGGGCATCTCTGCGCCCGGCAGTCGACCCTGTAGTGGCGCACGAAGGTCGATGGTTGGGACCAGGTCGCCACACGGCAGAGTTCATGCAGGTCAACTCCTCGCAGGAGGGCCGCAGAAGGCCACCGCTCTGGTGGAGGGGGGGCTCAAAGCAGGACTGGCGGAGGCTTCCTCGCAGCTATACGCCAGTTAAAAGTCCTCACCACCCACTTGGAGAAGCGCGGGGTGGACACTTTTACCCCTCCGACGTCCCCATAGCAAACAAAGAGATGCGGCGTCTGTGGGAAAGGGAAAGGTCCTGTCCTTGTAGAAAGCCAATGCCCGACGACGCCAGGGAGTGGAGGGACCGCTTCAACGGTGTCGTCGGGTTCGGGAAGAAGGAGGCAGGATGATGTCCTGGTTGAGATGGAAACTGGACACCACCTTTGGCAGGAACGAGATGTCAGGTCTCAGAACCACCTTGTCCCTGTGGAAGACCGTGAAGGGCTCATCGGAACGAAGAGCTGTGATCTCACCCGCTCGCCTCGCTGAGGTCACCGCTACCAGGAAGGCAGTTTTCATTGTCAGGAGCCTGTCATCCGAGGTCGCCATGGGTCGAGGGGCGGCTTCGTCAGCTCAAGCACCACGAGGGGGACCACGGCGGAGCGGCGGCGATACCGGGGGGGTAGAGATGATGAAGTCCTTTCAGGAACCGCTTAACGGTATCGTTCCTGAAGAAGGCCGAGGAGCAGATCGTGGCGGTTGGTATGCCACGATCGCGGAGAGATACACCTTCGGGGATGGAAACGCCAGGCCCTGTTGCCGGAGGTGCAGGAGGAAGTGCAGGACGGTCGAGAGCCCCGCGGGCATACCGGCTCACCCCTCGTAGCGAAGGTCAGGAAGCGTCGCCACTTGTATTGAAGGGGGGGTGGATTCCTTCCTGGCCGCGACGAGGACGGTACCGAGCACGGGATCGTCTAGTGCGATATCCTCCAGGCATGGAGGGCCAGGCGGGGCAGGCCGGAGGGAGGACTCGGCCGCCGGGGGGAGAGCAGGTCCGGTGTCGGTGGCAACCGGAGGGGGCGCTCGCGCGGCTTTAGCAGGGGTGCGAACCAATGTTGCCTCGGCCAGTACGGGGCTACCAGGACGCCGGCTCGGTCGGCGAGGATCTTCGATATCGTCCGGCCGAGCAGCGGGAACGGCGGGAACGCGTAGAGGAGTTCCCCGGTCCACGGAAACGGGAAAAGCCCCCCGATGGAGGCACGATCGTGGCCCGCTCTGGAAAGAACGGCGACACTTCGCGTTTTCCCTGGTCGCGAAGAGGTCGATCGATGGTTCGCCCCAGCGGTCCCGAAAGCCAACGCCTCTCCGGAGAGAGACCATTCGTGAGGGGATGAGGTGTCCCGCAGGGCGTCTGCCGTGGTTTTCTCCTGCCCGGCCAGGTGAACCGCCACGGGATGCGTGTGCAGGCGAATGCCCCATTCCCACAGGCCGAGCGCGATGTCGAGCAGGGTCGTGGAATGAGTCCCACCTTGTCTGTTGATGTAGCAGACGGCGGGGGGTTTCCGTCAGAAGGACCGTGCGCCCCGCCACGGCAGGGGGAACCCCCGAGGGTTTCCAACGGCGAGCAGCTCCAGCGCGTTGATATGGAGAGCGGTCTCGTCGTCGGTCCATCTGTCGCGGACTCTGGAGGGTGGGCCCCCCATCCATACAGTGAGGCGTCGGTCGTTACCGTCACCTTCGGTGTCGGCTGTTGGAAAGGCATCCCCGACATGAGATTGCGCGCATGCCACCATCGGAGGGATGAGCGGACGTCTCCCGGCAGCTGCAGTCGGAGTGTCTGTTCGTCTCGCAGGGGGGCGAATATGCGGACGAACCAGTGTTGAAGAGGTCTTGCTCTCAGCCTGGCGAGATATGTCACAGCGGTCGTCGCAGCCATGTACCCCAAAAGCTGCTGGACGCTTCCCATAAAGCGGGGCCGTACGAGCGTGAGCGGCGGCCCGGATAAAGGTTTGTGCTCGAGACTCTGGTAGGTACGCCCTGGCGGAGGTCGAGTCGAGCGTCCCCCGAGAAGTCCAAGATCCTCGCCGGCTCGAGGTGGGACTTCTTCGGATTCACTCGTAGACCAAGGCGGGTCAGGAGTGACAACGTCATGTGGACGTGGAGTCTTGTTTGGGGCGCCACCAACAGCCAATCGTCGAGGTAGGGGAAGACGGAAGCGCCCTTCGTCCGCAGGTAGGATACCACCGGGGCCATGCACTTGGTGAAGACCCTTGGGGAGTCGAGGTCCGAACGGCAGCACCTTGTACTGGTAACAGGTGTCGTCGACTGCGAAGCGGAGGTACCGTCTGTGCTGCGGGCGAATGGCGATATGGAAGTATGCGTCTCGGAGATCGATGGAGGCGAACCAGTCCCCTCGATGTAGGAAGGGTAGGATCGACGGTATCGTGACCATCTTGAACCTTTTGGGGCGGATGTAGTAGTTCACCCCTCTGAGGTCTAGGATCGGCCGGAGGGGACCGTCGGCTTTCGGTACCGTGAATACCTGGAGAAAAAGCCCGGGGGTCTTGGCCTCTTGCGGGAGCCCTCGACGCCCCTTTCTGGAGGAGGGATTGGATCTCTTCCAGGGGGGCCCCGGGCTCACGGCGTGGAGTAATAAACGCCGCGAGGAGGAATATCGAGAAACTCGATGGCGTAGCCAAGACGGACGATGGAAACACCCAAGAGTCCGTAGTGACATACTGCCACTCCGCTAGGTGTCGAGCGAGAGTCGGTCGGTCTCCGAGCGCTGATGGTAGGCTGAAATGGGATTGGTGGGTCCTGCCAGGCACGCAAAACCGAGACTTTGTCTCGGAGGAGGACCCTTTGACGAAAGGGGGGGCCCCCTAAACGTGCGTTGGCCGATGAGCCGGAGGACGGTTCCACTGTCCAGACTGGGCCGAACGCTGGAACGACGAGGTGGAAAATCGTCGCCAGGATGGTCGGAGGTGGAGGCCCTGCGGGTCTGCGTGGCCGGCTGCAGCCCGATCTTTTTTGGGCGTCTCGCCTTGACGAGATTGTCCAAAACTTCGTCTGTGGACGAATTGAATAGGCCTTCACCGTCGAAGGGGAGATCTTCAAAACCTCCTTTGGTGTCCTCCGGATGTCGGCCGGTCGAAGCCAAGCATGGCGGCGGAGGCCGACGGATCCCCCCATGACCCGGGAGGCGATCTCCACTGCGGCCGGGAGGAGGCCATCTGGTGCCGAGCGATGGAGATAGCCTCATTGAAGATCACGGAGGAGGCTTGGCGGATGTCCTCCGGACCGCTTCCATCGCTGGTTGCAGGCGATCGAGCCTTTCTTCAGGTATGCCGCGAGGCAAGCCTAGTGGGAAGCCCATCTGCAAGGAGGCAGCCGAATAGAACCTCCTTGCGTAGGCGTCCACTCTGTCTTTGTCCCCGGGGTGGTGTGTTGCCTGCCGGAGCCTTTCGTCTGCGCGGACTCGACGACCCGAGTTTGGTGCAGGGTGATTAAATAGATAACCGGCGTTATCCTTCTGCACCCGGTAGAGGGTTCTAACCGCTGCGGTATCGGCTGAGCCGAGGCCGGTCTATCCCAGGCGGCCTTCACCAGTCTGGATACCCGGGGCAGGAGAGGCAGCGGGGCCGTGGAAGGTCGCTTCTCCTCGAAAACGGAGAAGGCTGGATCGTCATCCTCCGGCTCCGCATCGGCGATCTTAAGGCCGGGGGGTAGGGGCCCCCCGGAGAGCATCGCAGAGAACTTTTGGACGTCCCGGGAAATCTAAAAATTGGTTTTCCCAACCCAAACGGGGGAAACCCCTGGGGGGCCCCTAACCCTAAACCTGGGGACTCGAGTTTGGATTCCGAGCTGGGGAAAGCCCCGCTGTTTCCCCCCGGCTCCTTCGTAGTCGCCGCAGGTGTTGCCTTCCTAGGCTTCCCCCACCCGGGGGGGGGCAGCAGCGTCCCGCTTGGGATGGCTACCACTGACTTCACCCTCTTGGTGGGACCGGGGTAGTCTGGCAGGCTGACGTCGTCGTAGCCCGCTCAGTCACCACCGACTCCGTAGGGCGCGTCGCCGTTGCCGTGACCCTAGGAGGTGGCGATATCGCCCGATACCGTGGTGAAGGCTCCCTCGCCCTATGATATCGAGGGGAGGGAGAGCGGCTGAAGGAGCGGCGGTCCGACGGAGATCGGCTTCGGCGTCGACGGTACCGAGCCTTTGTCCCCAGGCCCAGCGCGATTCGCGCTGTCGACGAGGTGACCGGGACCTCCGGAAGGTCTCCCAGCGACTCGGGCCCCGATGGTACCGATCCCGGTACGATGGCGAATGCGACCGATAGGAGGCCGGGGTTTTCCCTTTTAATTTCCCCCGCGTACCTGGCCACGTAGGACGCCGAGGTGTATCTGGAGGCAGACGAGCGAGGTTGTTCCTCTCTTTCTTTCCCCCCGGAGGCGGCGAGGCCACCGGACGCTCGGAAGAGCGGGACCGGGACCTGAAGGAGGTCGAACGCCGCTCCGGAGAAGCAGAGGGCTCTCTCTGCTGCAGGTCGGCCGACCTGCGACGGCTAGGGGCGGGGGCGCCCCTCCACCAGGGTTGGAGGGTTGAAGGCGAGCCCGGGGCGCTTTTGGGGAACGTCCTCGATCTATCCTCCGAGAGGTCGACGGACTGCCTCGCCCTTTTGAAGGCTGCTGAGTAGGAGGAGGAGTAGGAGGTTGAGCGTCCCCAGCCGGGGAGCGTTTTTTTTCCTTTTCTTCTTCTTCTTCTCCTTCTCCTTGCCCTTGCCTCCGTCCGGAGCAGGGCGCTTTTTAGCAGGCGTCTCCGAAAGGGGGAGCCTCAGCCCCCCGCCGTCGAGGATCCTTTTGCTACTTGGAGCCGCCGACAGCTTCGGGATCCTCGGTAACACCGAGATCGGCTTTTTCGCCGGACCGAGCCCGATACCGACGAGGTGGAGGGAAACAGAGCCGCCGATCCCGGGATGGCGTGGTCGTCTTCTTGTCGGCCATCTTGGAAGGGGAGGTCTGCTCATCGCCCGCAGAGACTTTTCCCCAAACAAAAAGATTTGAGTCTCGCGGAGCGGTTGCGAGAGTTTGGGGAGTAAAATCCCTGCAAATTGGGCAAGTCCGGATGTGGGGGACTCGCAAAAACAGAAGAGACACTCCTTATGGCCGTCGTTGGGGGAACCTTGCGGCCGCAGGACACGCACTTCTTAAGAGCGCGGACATAAGACGAAAAAAACGCCAAACTCGAAACCCAAAAAAAAGACAAAAACCGAAGGGGGAGTCCAAAAGAGAGGTCAAAGACAGTCCGAAAGTCCGTAAAACCGTGAAAAACAGCAAGCCAAGCACGACGGAGAGGAAAAACAAAGAACCTTTCCACGCGGCGGGGACAAAAAAGAACTAGGAGAGACCGTTGCTCGGCGGGAGGAGCATGCGCAGTCCCGGCGTGGGGGGGGGCCCGCCAAGCAAACAAGCTTAAGTTTCCGAACGTACCGCGCAGGCGAAAAAGCTCCTAGTGTATGAAGGCACAGAGACCACGAAGAAGAACTTTCATTATCCTCTGGAACTGGGTATGTTTTCCAGGGGCAGGTAAACCATCTTGAAATGCCATTTTAAAAAATCTACATTTTATTACCCTGATCTCACTCCATCTTTTTAAAGTTAAAAATGTGGAATGTAATTTGGTGTTTACTCTGAAGACCAAATGCCAACTGATATACACATTTGGACACTTCACATGTGAATAATTTTTCATGTTGCACAAAAAAATAAGTCATAATAATAGAAAAGATTTTACAAATTCACTTTTTCTATAGATTAATTTTCTACTTACCAATGTCATTTATATAGCCTATTAAACTTTATAACTAATTACAATACAATTTTGGAAGACATTTATCACATTCAAAACTAAAAAAAATTTTTTATAATTCCTGAAATACTTTTTTCATTATTCATGAAATTCATTATTCCTTGGCTGTTTCATCAGTTTGTTAAAAAATTTTCTTCCAGCTAAAAAAAAAATCATATCTGAGAAAAACATTTATTAAATTAAACCCTAAAAATGCCATTTTTTCCCAAGAGGAAACCCCTCTCATGAAAAAACCCAAACCCTCTTCCAATTATTAAATGAAGTTTAATAGCTAAAGAAGGGCTTTAAAATACCTAAAAGACTGTATATACCTTTTGTGCTGCCTGAATTTTGAGATCCTCGGGGATATCCTTTTGGTCTCCCACTACAGAACATTTTGGCAGGACATCTGAGTGGGTAGTTGTTGGGGTTCCCCAGCTGTGGAATTCTGTCTCTTGGGAGTCTAGGTTGTTTCCCTTTCCATTGGCAGCCAAAGACCTTTCTTTTTTTATGGCTTCTGCCTATTACCTGGCTATATGCATGGGTTTTTAATGGGGGGTGGTACTTTTATTCACACTGTTGTGTTATAAATGCTTGAAACATTTAAATTAGTGCTGTTCTAAATAGGATAGCTTATGTATTTGTTTTGGATTTTTTGAATTATGACTGTTTTCAGTTAATCCGTGTAATCCTTGGGCCCAAACTGAGAAAAAAGGAAAATTAACTGAATGGTATAAGCATATATCTATAGTCTGCTGTATTACAGTTGAGGAATTACCGCAGTCATTGAGGCCAAGTGAAAACAGAAGGATCATAATAAACGTTAAAAAAAACATTTTATATGCCCTTTCACACATAAAAAAAATCAAGGTGTAATTCATTCTACCAGTTAAACAAAGGTTAATGGGGGAAATTTACTAAGGTGTCCCAATTAGCCAGAAACAAGCTCATCTTAATAATGAATCCCTTTAAAAAACAGCCAAAAACAAGGAAAAATGACTGAAAGCTTTGTCCTTTCCATAAGGTTTTTTAAAAATAGTATAAATATTTTTTAAATTCAATAGTCTCTTTTAAAATTCCCTTCCCACAAAAAACAAGATGCACTGCATAAAATTTTGTTTTGATGTACATTAAGTGCCTCAAGTTGCTTTTTGGAATTTTTATTTACAATTTTTTTTTTTTTTCAAATTTTGTAATTTGCAATTTAAACATTGCCCATTAAGAATGAATAGCTTCAACACATAGAGCGTACTGTGTATGAGCAGGGCCAAACAATAAAGTCAATTACAAATTGCTTTAATCCCAGGAAACAAATGGGAATTCACTCACCCCATCCAGGCGGCCCAGAAAAGATACTAACAAATAAAAGGCATTAAAGGAGTTCAGATCCCCCACACATTAGAAAGAAAAGATCTTATGTGATTCATCACACCACATTTTTCCCGATTGATTATGTTGCTTCAGGTCATTTCTGACTTACATTGACCTTTAGGAGAACCTGTCACAAAGGTTTTCTTGGAAATTTATTCAGAGGGGGTTTGCCTTTGCTTCCTTTGAAGTTGAGAGTGTGATGTATTGCCCAAGCACCCAGTGTGTTCCACGGCTGAGCAGAGATTCGAACCCTGGACTCCAGAATCAAAGTCCAATACTCAAACCAACATACCACACTGGCTTACATTTCCCTGCAATTGAAATTAAAGCCAGAAGAAATGTGAACCTGGGGAAATTTCTATAAAAATTACTTATGCATCACTGATTAATTAATACTAATTTTCTTCTTACCTTAAACCGCAGACACGTCATCCATTCAGCAGACATTTGGATCCCAAAAGGTTCACACTAGGCTCCTGAAAAGGGAAATACTTTTTTTAAATTTAACTAAAAAATTCACCATGAAAGTTATTTAGACAAGATGTAAAAGATACTCCTAAGTAATCCACATTCTCTTTGTCTATTGCTCAAGTGCAAATATGGCATCAGAAACATCACACAGCATCTCTTTCATAAAGAAGGAAAAGCCTTCTAGATTCTGTTTATTTTATTAGAAAATGCACAGAAAATGCTTGTTTGTTTTTTGTGTTTGTACTGCAATGAAAGACTGGTTTAACAACTTCCAAAAAGTGGGGGGTAAATTCCATGCAACAACAGATCACTGGAAATTAAAATCTTTAATGTCTCTCCCTTCCTTAGGAATAAATACATGTCAGAAAATTTATTTTTTTGATATAAATTTGAATGACCTAAGGTTGGCAAATATGAGAATTATGTCATCCTTCCTACAGCCCCATTAGGGAGGTTGGGAAATGAGTAGCCCAAGATCATGCAAGTAAAAATAATGAATTATAACATACCAAATTTAAAGTTTTAAAAGTACACTACTTGCACAACAACAAATAACATGCAGGATTCACTCATTTTTGTACCAAGGGCAAATTCCATGATAGGCTTATGGCATACAATAACCCAAATTGGTATTGTTAATAAGCAATACTCTACTAACGTGGTTATCCAATTACAATATCTCAGTATCTGAGATTAGATTTTTTGGAAGACTGTGATTTCAGAGTAGTGAATTACAGAGCACTCTGCTACATTATATGGAAACACTAGCTCTCTCTAACACTCTTTAACAAAGGTTCTAGTCTTGTTTACAATAACTGCAACCCATCAGAAACAGTTAAACAGAAGGTTAACAGTAACAGAAGAAATAGATTTTTTAAAAAAGGCCTTTGATCAGGGCCAGAAACAATGAATGAAAGCAAGAAACTGAGAAAGGGAGGACAGGCATGGTAAGAAAGCTTCCCTGAGGAACAGCCCCACTGACAGGCCTCCTAAATGAAAACTCCCTCTCTCTGGTTGCCACCCATCTCCCCTCCAACGTCAGCAGCACCTAAGGAGCATGCTGACAGAGCACACAGGTAGATCGAAATGGCAGAGCAAGTACTTCTCCAGCTTCCTAGGCATCAACCCTGTGCATTTGCTTCTTGGAGATGGGACCACAGGAGTTAAGAATACAAATCTGGCAACATCTGAAGAAACTACAGGTGCCCCAACTGTGTTGTCATCATGATGACACGCAATTAAGAATCTCCAGGAAAAGAAGTCACAGTGGTGTGTTCAGGAATGAAGTACAGGTAAAGATCGAACAATGGGACATGGCCAGTACGGGGGAAGAGTGTGGTTCTTTGCTCTATCTTCGGCTGATACGCCAGCTGCGCCCCTTTCTGGAGCTGGAACACCTAAAAGCAGTGGTGCATGCGCTGGTGACTTCACGGCTTGACTTCTGCAATGCGCTCTACATAGGGCTACCTATGTGCTTGGTCCGGAAACTTCAATTAGTTCAGAATATGGCAGCCAGGTTGGTCACTGGTAGACCTAAAACTGACCACATAACACCAAATCTGAAGTCTTTACATTGGCTGCCTATTAGTTTCTGGGCACAGTATAAGGTGTTGGTTCTTAACTTTAAAGCCCTTTATGGCTTGGGGCCAGCCTACCTGCGGGATCGCCTTCTCCCATACAATCCACCCCACACACTAAGATCCTCTGGGAATTACTGCAGCCAGTCAGAACTAGGTTGGCTGCGGATACCCAGAGGACCTTCTCTTCTATCGCTCCTAAGCTATGGAATGGCCTGCCGGAGGAGACCCGGCATATTACCAGTCTTGACCGCTAAAGCAGTCAAGACTGATCTCTTCTGACAGGCCTTCCAAGACTAGTACTTCCACTGCCTCCCACCAATTGTCCTGCTGTCCTTTTAATAGTTAATTAATTGTTATGTGTTTTAGGGGGCTGATTTTAGCTGGGTTGGTGGGGAGGATTGGGTATGTTTTTAATGTTTTTAATGTAATCAATGCATTATTGCTGTTCGCCGCCTCGATCCATCTGGAGAGGCGGGATAGAAAAAAAAATAATAATAATAATAATAATAATAATAATAATAATAATAATAATATTATTATTATTATTTATGGAAGAAATGTTTATGATATTAAATTCCTGTTCTAAATGACGCCAGTCTCACTCATGTGGTATTTGAAGGCACTGTAGAATTTACAAGAATGTACCCTGCCCATCCTCCGAAAACAGTCTGCAATATTATTATGTAATTCATCATTGTAGTAAATGGAGGGGGGAGTTACTTACGTTAGCCACTGCTAATGACTGAATTCTGGGTGTAACTTCCTGTGGCAGTTTCTAGCCATGCCCATTCCCACCGTCAAAACATACAAACGCTCCACAGCATACTGAGTTTCAAAGGCTTGCCTCCGTCTGCTTCCTCTCTGTTTTCAGTCTTCTCCCTCCTCTTCCAGAACTAGCTCCACCTCCCCTCTTCTTCTGATCTGCCAAGGAGATCAGACACAAGAGATCCCACTTGCACGTAATGTACAGAACTAACAAGCGTGCTCTGAACTAATACATGACAGCCTGCCAGAGAGAATCAGGGCTGTTTGCTTATTGATATTTCTTGCCGCCTCTGAACAAGAAAGACTTCCAAGTAAAGCAAGCAGGGAAAACTGTGCATCAAAGAAAACTATCACTACCTAGGGGCAGTTTGAGATACAAAAATAAGATGTAGGAGGGGGAGAGAAGTGAGAATAGATACAAACAGAAATATTTAATTGCTTCCTTTTAGTGCCAGCTTCCTTTGGCTCGGAATAATCATTTATATCCTTTTCAATGTGTCCCTTCATTCGACTTGTGGAAATACATGGCTGCAATTCCTAGCTATTTGTTGATCCAGAACTAGGCCTCTCTCAAAACAGACTGCGGATACATGACAAACGGGGAAGTTGAACCCGTATCTTTTGAGTCCAAGTCCAACATACTGTCCACTAAATGAAACCATATGCATGGCTGCAAAAATGCAGCAAGCCTGCAAAAAGTAGGAAAAGCACAAAATGTGCTATTCGGTCCCAAAATGCTCCTTCTCAAAGTTCAGATTTAATGCAACAACACAGTGATAACTCCTCCTCCAAAAGCACATTTCAAGCTCATTATGTTAAATGTTAAGCCTCAAAGGGATCTGCTATAAAATGGTGTGTGGGGACAAGCCCCAGTGAACTCTGTAAACCAGAAGGATTGAAGAATGGTAATTTGAAGTGCCCTAAAAAATCCTTAATTCTGTTTATTACGCCTTGACCATTAATAAGCCTAAGCACTGTTGTATTAAACAAATTTGATTTGTTTAGCACATTTCTACACCACACCTTCATAGGGATCCAACAGTCTGGAAAAAGAATTGGAAAAATTTAGAAGCCCCCTCTCCCCCCCCCGCCCGAGGAGGATTCCATTTTTTCCCCTGAGTCTCTGTCCTCCCAAAAAATTAGAAAAAAGAAAAACAGACTATGGAATATTTTCTTTTAGAATAATGAGTAAAATATTTAAGACAAGGTTGTCATATATTGAATCTCCAGGATTATTTCCAAGAGCCAAGTAACATGAAGATTTTTATGTAAGTCTATGTACAGTACTACATCATTGCAATTCCTGGTTTGGTTTCCTTCTTTTTATACCACTGAATGCTTTATGTTTGCTGACACCATGCAGGACTAGAGGAGGCAAAATCATTTTGTTTTTTGACATACCAGCTGTTTTATGGGGACTTTTGCCTGTTCCTCATAAACTGGCAAAACCAAAAGTATCTTACACTACAGCTGTTCCTTCAGAATATTATAGCTACATTTGCAAAATAACAAGAACAAGCAACAACATTTTAAAAGTAAATTCAGTAATTATTGCCTGAATAAACTGTACTTTTAATATTGTCAGACATGATAATTTTATGTCAAACCAAATTACACATAATGCATTTAATGTTCCTAATGTAACACTGATTTTTAATCTGTAAAGGGATTTTTAATCTGTAAAGTTAACTGGGAGCCAGCATGGTGCTCGGACCAGGATTTGAACCCTACTTAGCCATGGAAGCCCACTGGGTGACCTTAGGCAAGTCACATTCTCTCAGCCTCAGAGGAAGGCCAAGGTAACACCCCACACACACAAATCGTGCCAAGAAAACCCTGTGATAGGGTCATCATCAGTCGGAAACTACTTGAAGGCACTAATATTACATTTTTGTAATTGTTCAAAAATTTCCATTCTTTTCCTTAAAACAGACAAGAAACAGTTGTTTTCCATGACTTCAGAATTTCTGGAAACATTGGAAGAGGCAATAATGTTTGGTAAAGGAAAAGCAATAGGAAGTGAGAGAGACCACATGACTTTTGGAATGACTGGTGAAAGGTCTAGAAGCCATGAAGCCCTATGAGGAGCGGCTTAGGGAGCTGGGGGTGTTTAGTCTGCAGAAGAGAAGGTTAAGAGGGGACATAATACCAAGTTTAAATATTTGAAGGGATGTCATTTTGAGGAGGGAGTGGACTTGTTTTCCACTGCTCCTGAGCCCAGGACAAGGAGCAATGCATTCAAGCTGCAGGAAAGAAGATTCCACCTGAACCTCAGGAAGAACTTCCCGATGGCCAGAGCTGTCCGGGAGTGGAATCTGCTGCCTAAATGAAGTGTGGTGGCATCTCCTTCTTTGGAGGTTTTTAAGCAGAGGCTGTCTGTCTGTCGGGAGTGCTTTGTTGAGTGTTCCTGCATGACAGGGGGTTGGACTGGATGGCCTCTGGGGTCTCTCTCAACTCTATGATTCGATCAAGGGGGCCAAAGCCCTGAGTCTGCAAGACCTGAGAAGGACAATTGATGACTGAGGATTCTGAGGTCTCTCACTCATAGTGCTGTTTATAAGTTGAAACTGACTTGACAGCAAATAACAGCAACAAATAACCTTCATCACAAACCATCCCAGGATTATGTATGTAAGATTATAAAAGCAAGGTAACACAACTTTTTTAAAACAAGAAGCAAAAATATCCTGCATGAGGCAGATGAACTGTGCAAAGTGGGTGGGCTCAGCCTTTTTTTTACCACTATTATTCTGAAATCTCCAATTGATTTATAGGTGATAGATTTCTTTTTGTTTTATTTGGGTATTTTTGAAAGTCACTAACTTCTTTAAGGACTAATGGAAAACATTTAAGATCTACTAGCAAGTTAAATCATCTGGATGCATTTCTACAGCCTAGTTTTTATATATCCAGAGTTACTTTGATAATATAATCCCAAAACAGGCCCAGAAATCAGAAAACTAAACTACAAAATAGGACAAAAGGTCTTTGGATCAGGGTTCACAGGAATGCCACAGCTCTAGATGAAGTGTCTGGAGATGTAAGTTTGAGCCAGAAATCATGCACAATACACATCCAAGGTTGGAAAGGGACCTGCCCCAAGCACAACTCCAGATGTTGGACACAGCTGCAGCTTCTCACTTTAAACCACCACTGGCCATATACGTTCCTTAAGGCATGCCCCCACATTTAAGAATTCTGTCTTTTCTGTGAATGCATGCATATAATTACAGTGTTCCACACAAAATCTATGAAAAAACTCTAAGTAAAAACTCAGGCTACATAAATAGATATAGTGGCAATATAATCCATCCAAAACAAAAAATGCTCAGGGCTCAGACTTTAATCTAAGAGACCACTCATGAAACATGGAAGTAGCCAACAGTTGATCTAGAGAGAGATTTATCCCAGTATATTCATATCATGCAGCCTTACTACGGTTATTAAGGGAAGAGGACTAACTATTTGACGACCTACTCATCACTGTGGCTCAATACACTTATGTCCCATGCCATTTTATCCACCTGCAGAATTAAGAGTGAATCACTGAAAATTAAAAAAAGGTATAAAAGGAATTAACCCTAACCAAAAAAAGAGAAAAAACACAACAAAGAAGCTAAGGAAACGATTTTTAAATTACTAACATGTGTGCAAATTAATTGTTATAGGGTCAATGAGGTGGACTCAAGCAGACACTAAACATGAGGAATCTAGTTACTAGAGGATGTGGATGTCTAATCTATGGCATCATACTTTTAATTACTGATCTTAGATGTCAGGGCTGAGAGAGAGAGAGAGAGAGAGAGAGAAATATTTATTGTCGTTTTGTGCCTTCTAGTCATTTCCGGCATATACAGACTCTAAGGCGAACCTATCACAGGGTTTTCTGAGGCTGAGAGTTTGTGAAGCGTTCAAAGTCACCCAGTGGGTTATATCCCAGGATCTCAGGGTACAAGTAAAATCAGTTTAAATCATTTAGAGCAGTTTAGCATTTTGAAAGCATAAAGAGCTATTTAATCAGACTACAAACTATTTAACTCTAACCAGTTAAAGCAGGCTAAAAGATTTAAATAGTTTAGATTTGTTTGCATGTTCATTTTTGAAGAAAGACTTTAAGAAATTGCTGTATTTTAACTTGGTGATAAGATGAAGCTAGCAGCAGAGCCTATGGGGCCTGGGGACGGGAATTCCTCAACTAGTGCACCACAACACAGAAAGTCCTTTCCCTTGCTTTCCCACAGTGTTGTCCCATGGCTAGGAGACAAACAGACACCCCCAGCAGACTTCAGTCTTCAGGAAGCTATATATAGGAGCTGTTGTTGTTGTTGTTGTTGTTGTTGTTGTTGTTGTGTGCCTTCAAGATGTTTCTGACTCATGGCAATCCTAAAGCAAGCCCATCATGGGTTCTTCTTGGCCTGATTTGTTCAGATGGGGCTTGCTTTTGGTTATGCCTTTTTCTGAGGTTGAGAGAATGAGACTTGCCCAAGATCATCCATTCAGTTTCCATGTTTGAGCAAGGATTGAAGTCCTGGTCTTCTAGAGTCATTGTCCAACATTCAGTTGTCCAACAGTCCACTACACCACACTGGCCCTCAAGATTTATCCAGATGGGGTTTCCCATTGCCTTCCTATAAGGCTGAGAGGGTGTGGCTTGCTCACTGTTAAATACTAGGTTTTCTGGCCAAACAGGGATTCAAACCCTAGCCCCCCAGAGTCCTAGCCCAACACTCAAACCACTTCACTATGCCTCTTCATTCTTATAGGAAATTTTCTCCCATGTTGTTCCTGTCTTTGATACAGTGGATTATGAATTCAGAAGAACTGCTTAAATTTAATTTTCATTTTAAACCAAGGTCTAAGCCTAATTGTTAGGCCCTACCAGAGTACATCCACTGAATCAGTGAAAACTTGGTACATTAACACGATCCACTGGGAGAGGCGGGATAAAAATAAATTGTATTATTATTATTAGCAGTAGTAGTAGTAGTAGATTCCACTTCTTTAACAGGTCTGCTCTCAGGAGAGTAGCTATTTGATTTAGGCTCACATTAGGGATTAAACTAAGACTTGTTGTTCTATAAACCCATACAGTTGACCTGTCTCTCAAGGGCATAATAATGCAAAAAGTAAAGAAAGAATAAAACAAAAATGGTCACAGGTTTGGCATACTTTACCTTGGTCATGAGGCCAAAACATTTTTTTATTTAAAATGGAGACTACCAGGATAGTGGTTTATAAAATTATGCATAATTTAGAGGGAATGGATATATATTTTTCTCTCTCTAAGTATGAGAACTCAGGGGTCACCTGAATGGAACAGCTGGCAGCAAATTCCTAAAAGTAAGGAAGTATTTACTTAAAATAATGCATAATTTATGGAATTCCTTCCCAAATGCAAGTGATGGCCACTAACTTAAATGGCTTTTTAACACAGATCTGAAAAGTCATGGGGGATAGGACTATCAAGAACTATTAGCCAGAATAACTAAATGGAAAGTGAATGTTAAGAGGTAGTATAGGTTTGAAATACAGCTCTGTAGGGCAGAGCAGGAGATGTCTGTGGATTTTAAGAGTCATCTGGCTCACCACAACTGGAAACAAAAATACTACACTAGCTGAATCCATGGTCTACCCAGGAGGCCCTTTACATTAAAACATCTCTCATAAATTTGGTGGCGTGCCTATATTTACTTATAGCTGTTACCCCAACACCACCTCTAAAACTACTCATCTGCAAGATGCCATATAACAGAGACAAAGACTCTGCTACAAACGCAGACACCATTTCTATCCCCACACCTACTCTGAAAACACAATGATGGCCTATAATAATGTCACCCACAACACCAAGGAATCATGTACTTGCTCATCTTCTAATGCGATAGGTGCCATCCTCTGCCAGCAATGCTTTCCTGAATTCCTCAGAGGACAAATAAGATGGTCTCTATCCAAGAGAATAAATGGATATAAAACTTAAGTCAGAAATGGCAGTGCACAAAAAAAAGTGTCAGAACACTTCAGTTCCAAGATGCTGTCACTGATCTCAAAGTAGCTGTTACAGAAAAAGTAAATTCAAGGAAAGAGAACTAGATGAATCAAGACACGTTCACAAACTCCAGGCTATTAACAGAGGTGTGAACAGGAACGATGGTTTAGTAAAACACAACAATATTAATACAGATTTTCACCACAGATGTATATATAATACATAATCGCATATACAATGAAAGAATTCACATCACAACTTGTATTTACAAAAAAAGAAACCCATTACTTATGCAAAGAGATCATGTCAACTTCCCACTAAATGCTTTGCAACACCCCCATCTTTTTCTAGTTTATTTTGCTGTATATTTTCTCAGATATCCAGCCTTTGACTGCCGCAGGCTATCTGGTTTACACTTTGTTCAACAGCAGTATAGTGGTCTGAGTGCCAGACTATGACTGCACAGACCAGGGTTCAAATCCCTGCTCAAACACGGAGACCCACTGTGTGACCCTGGGCAAGTCAGCCTCAGAGGAAGGCAAAGGTAAACTCCCTCTGAACAAATCTTGCCAAAAAAACCCTGTAGCAGGTTCATCTTACAGATGTCATCAGCTAGGAAGAACTTCAAGGCACACAACAACAACAAGTGCTCTTCCTAGCTGGCCTAAATACCCTCAAAGCATCAGATCACATATGACCCTGGAAGCTAAGTAGAATCAGCCCCGCTTAGTACTTGGACAGGAGATTGCCAATGAAGATCAGGTGCTGTAAGCTATACATGTAGGCTAGGAAATGACCCCTCAGTATTCTTTGCCTAAGAAAACTCTGGGAAATTCATGGGCTCAACATAAGTCAACAAGTAACTTGAAGGCACATACACACACAATGCTCTTCATCCTCTGTAAGATAAAGCCTGTGCAAAATATTTGAAAATTAAGAAAGCCAGCATATTAAAATCAGCTCAAAGCTCCTTCATGCCACTTCCAGTTTCCCCATCCATCTGAAGGCATCTCTTCAGAAAGATCAGCATACATAATGCACTTCCCAAGAAGCATAGAATGTAGTACTAGATAGGGAATCCTTCTTGACAAGAATCTGAGTTTTTGGAACATGTATTCTTTTTCTGTAAAACGCATATCCATTGCTTATGGTTATAAAAATACGCTTCAAGGCATATGGTCTCAAACGCTGATGACATGGCAGAACAAAATTTTCAAATATTAGAAGCTTTTGTTCATTTTCATGACTAGCAAAAGCAGGTGCATGCTCTGTAAAGACAACTTTAATTAGGGCAGTGTGTTTAGGATCTGGTGCCTTGAAGAGCACACTGATCTTGGAAGGTAAGCATGGTCAGGCCTGGTTAGTACTTAGATGGGAGACCACTAAAGAATAGCAAATACTGTAGGCTATATTTCAAAGGAACTGGCAAAACTACCTCTGAGTATTTTTTACTTAAAATAAAATCTATTAAAGTCATGGGGTCATTATAAGTTGACAGGCAACTTGAAGGCACATACATATATATTCATCTTACATAAAGCTACAGACTTCCTGCTATTTTCTTTTCATAGGATTTGGCTTGTCTGGGGGCAGGATGCAGAGGAAATGCTCCTCAAGCTGGATGGATGGAAGATTTAAAACGAAGGGTTGCAAGGGAGTTTCCAAGGTAGAATCTGAAAGCCACAGAGAAAAGACAGCAATTTTCTCTTGCTCCAAAATCCAGTTATCTTCATGCTATCGGCTTGTCATGATTACCTCAAAACACAGTGCGACAGTGAAAGGGTTAATGCAGACTGCCCACTATGTAGAAATTGAATCTGGCTTTTAGAAGTCAGGATGCTAGGAACTGTCTGCTCATCATCCATTCAGGCTGCCATCAGCAATATCCTCCATACCCCAATCACTGTACACTATCCCGTTACCAAGAATACAAAGTGATGAGCTGGCTGGAGAGAAGGGGCTGGGCACAAAGGGAAGCTTGCTGTGCACACTATTAGCTAGCACTGAATGGTTTGTTTCCACATTTGTGAAACACAAGAAAAAACGTTGGAGTTACACCAGGCTTTAGCATCTGGAACATCCATCACCTGCTGTTTCTCTCAAAGTATAGTTCCTCTAAGTATAAGAATTTCCCACCACCAGCAAAAGCTATTGATAGAGTTTCCATCTACTGAGCTGTTGCATCCTTTAAGACTACTGATGCCACAGAGTGTCACAAGTTAATTACAATGTCACAACTTAAAAACAATCATTCACCTCCTATTGAACTGATTAGCTTAAAAGAGCAAAGTTAAGCCAAGCCAATATAAAGTCTGATCATATAAGCTCATGAAAGAGAATATGGGCCAAAAATACTTTAGGTTTATCGAAGCACAGAGCTCAAGAAAGCAAAAGGTGAACTTGAAATAAGTGGTGCCCCACCAGTCCTCAGCTATGTCAATGATGTTGTGAATGGGTAATCTACGCAAGCACTTTTATAAATAAGGAAGTGGCATGTTAGCATTCCTGTGCCTGTACTGGAAGAACACATCACTTCTCCACAGGTCCATAAACCTCTTAGAACTTCAGGAGTATTACAGCATAAAATTAAGAGAAGTTATCCTTTCTCGACCACCCAGTGATTAGTCACACTAGTTCAAGCTGGACTGGGAAAATCATAAAGCCAGTGAACTGTCTATATTAAACAAACAGTTACCATTTGCTTCCTGGGTAAAAAATTCTTAAGTGGCAAAAACTAATTTGCTGCCTATGTGCACTATGTTTATTGAATAGCTAAGTGATAGCAAGTCAATGTCATTTCAGCATCTAGCTGCTTGAGGGTAAAAAAGAGACAAACCTGAAAGCAAATGTGAAAAGGCCCAACTCTTACCAAGGTTTTGATCTGCTAGAGTACACTGCTTATTCTACATAAAGACTAAAAATCCTAGTCACACCTAGGCTAGACCCACCAAATCAACTGGTTTTTTTACCAGTCTGGATTTACCATTCAACAAATCATTCAGTGGTTTCTCTTCTAGTTGAGTCTAATAATGCAATTTAGGTGAAACAGCCTCTTCATATCTACCATTATTAGGACCTACTTAAAAATTACTTTTTCTGAAAGTTTAACAGCACAGTTTTATTCACAACATTCAGTTATTAATGTCTTAACTATACTTATTGTAGCCTATTATGCACACCAAGGCACTCAGGACAGAATACATGAGGCTAGGCTGTTTTATCTTCACAACCACTGAGGAAAGAATGTCACAGAGAGATAAGGAGGTCACAGAGTTTTATAATGCTAAGCTACAACTTCAACACAGGCATTCACAGGCATTCATCTTCAACAGGCTAAGGGAAGATGCCACAAAAGAGGAGAATTTGTGTCAAAATTACTACCAGATTCTGAAGGAGAAGAGGAGGCAGAAAATAAGCCCTAGAAAGAAAACAAAGTGGGAAAAGGCAGTCATCTCAATTCTTAGGACCTGTAGAGACAGAGCTGCCCTCTTTCAGAAGGGAGAGTGCCATCTCTCTGAACCTCTAGAACAGGACTGAGCAGCACATGGCTCATGTGCCACCCGGGCCACAGGCCACATCTCCCTTTGGCTGCATGTACACTGTGGTAGGTAAATCAGTAGGAGATGGCATATCATACTTGCAGGAAGAAACTGGGACTGAGGGAAGTTCTTAATAACTCTTATAAAAAGCCAGTGTCTCCTCGATCATCACTGCTTCAGAACTGTAAACTTGTTATGAGAGATAGTCTTTTTAAAGTCATTAAGAAACACAGCAGATAGAAATTTTGTTGGAATTAAGACAAAAATGCACATGGTACAGAAAATGCATGGAACTGATTAAAGTTTAATGGACTTGAGGTTCTCTCTCAGCCACTGTAGAAGACAGAATACTGCACTAAATGGAGGGCTGCTCTGATACAGCAGAGCAGTTCTTCTATGCTATTACATCAGGCTGTTTAAGACATTTCCTCTGAACTTTCCATAACTGACTGCTGTCAAAGACAGGATGTTTAGCTGGAAGGATCATAGTTTTGACCCATGAGATGCAGTTCTATTTTTGACCTTATTCCATTGTCTGAGAGCCATGTACTTCCCTTCTGTATTCTTCCATTTCCACGCCAGATCTTCACAAGTCTTGCCTGATCATAATACATTCTCACTGTTCCCCTACATTTTGAAAGCCAAGACTTTCCCCCTAAATTTAAGGTGAGTCCTTATACTTCATCACTATTAAAGCTGTACTGAAATCATATACTGGGGTTATCAGAAGAGAAGCAGTGTTACTGAAAATGCTCAAGTCAAGACAACTTACAAAATGAAAATGAAAATCAAATGCACACATCACATGTACAAATAACAATGGCATTTGTTTGCAACAATGTGACTGGCTCCTCTACCAAAAAAAAGTTATCCACCTTATGATAAGCTTCTAGAACAGTAATTCACGCTGCAAGACCCAGAAGTTATCTTCTACAAATAGAAGCTTTCCACATGTTGGCAGAGGGGCCGCAGATCTCCCTGCTGGAAAAACTGGCTTGAGTGTGGATTTTCTCTAGTTCCTCCCCCTGTCTCTCAGCTAAATGCACCACCACACACACTGTTCTGAAGGTCTCCTAACTATCCAATACATCTGGAGAAATTCACCTTCCATCTATGGGATCTTCCATTTCAGGGAGTTCTGTTCTAAGTAACTCTGGATCCAAACAATTTTTTAAAGGTTTGCATAATTTTTCATGAGCGACTACATCCTATATTCCATTAAAACTCAGGCAAAGCACAGCTGCTTAATCATATGCCCATATTCCAGATTTTGGGAGAAGGGACGCAGAGACAGGGAACCACTTAAAATGCACCCACTGGAAATAAACAGCTGCTTAACTGTACCTCCCACTTAACTGTGTGCTCCTAACCACAATTGCATACCCCCTCTTCCTAGCCTAGGCTTTTGGTAAGCCCATGAGGAGTTTAGGCAGACTCAGACTTGGCACTTAACAGCACTTCATGGCTCTGGAGAATTCAATTTCTCCCTATTCCCAACTTTCCAATCCAATTCTGGTTTTGGACACTACATCACTGTTCATAATGCCAAATAGTTAAAAGCCTGTATCATTAATATTCAGGTGTATTAAATCATGCCTTTTTCAAAATCTGGAGTCCAAGGTGATATTCAACATCTAAAAGGGTGATCTTAAAGATCACATTCACTATTTTACGTATTTTTGGTTCCAACTCCATTTTCAGAGGCAGAAATGGCTCTGGCTCAAAACACATCAAGGGAACTGGTGTTCCAGTTGTGATTCCTCCTGGTTAAAGAGACAGCCTGGCTGAAGTTATCCATGGACTGGTGGCATCTGGCTTAGACTACTGCAGTATTTTGTACATTGTGATGCTTTTAAACATGGTTACTAATGTCAGTTACTGAACAGTGTTTTTCACTAACTGGAACCAGACATCTGGAACATATTATGATAGTTTGGAAGCAACTACAGAAAATTACTCCTGAAAAGGAACTGGTGGTCAGTGTTCTGGATTTAACTTGCCATGTCTGTAGCAGCTTGACTCCAAGGCACCAGCTCCATCATGACCTTGCCTGGCTATTAAAAGCAGGCTGATTGTCACAGAGTCCTTTTAGGGCATCTGTCTTTTGAACTCCACCAAGACATTCATCTGGTACTATCTCTATTCTTCTTGTAGTGACAAGTTAACATCTTTGTTTGCCTTACAGTATTAGTTTTAGTTTTTTGCTTTTATCCTGGATTTTTACTGCCTGTATGATTTGTTTGCTTTGCATGATTTTTATTACATACTTTCATTTTATTTTTATGTTTTATCTACAAGTTGTCCTGAAGGCTGAAGAGCAACAAATACATTTTTTAAAGGTAAACACAATTAAAACTGAGGTGATCCCACTCAATCTTCCCTCTTCTGCATACTGTCATCCAAGTGGGAGTTTAGTTCTCAGACAACATGAACTGTCTAAGGTTCCCTGCTATTCTGTTCTCTGATATTTTCCTTAAAACCAAATATGGCATTTACTGCCTTGCTTCATCCTCTAATCCTGGGAGAAAGACATAGCCAAGTGTGCGTGTGGCAACAATCGTAAGGCGGAGCCACTTCAACATTCAGTTCCTAAAACTATTCAGTTCCTACTTCTTAACTACTTTTTTCTAATAAAAAACTTGGCTTGGATCTCTTTGTCATGCTATAAATCTTGGTCTAATTTACTGGCCCCCTTGACTCGCCGTTATACTTGAGATCATTTTGGAAGGCTTTCGCTGTAGAACAGAAATAGAAAACTTCTAAGGGCCCAGCAACCTCTTCTACCACACCCTACTGAGACATCCTGAAAAGTGTACGAGGCAAAGGCAGCTAACTGAACCCCTAGAAAAAACTTTTATGTAATTCTGTTGCCCTCAAATACTTTAGGCCAACTTAACATGCTTGCAATGTCTCACTACACAACAAAAAACCTGAGCAGAAGAATCATGAGACTCACAGGTTTTATGCAGGGACATATTGTGTATATAATTACTGACTTTTAATAGCAGATTTAGTTCTCCTGTGCCAAAAGGACTGGAGCCAGAAGAAGCTTACTGAGAAACAAATGAAAGGTTGTATCATTTAATTTAAAAGTTATTCAATTTCAAGAATGCAAAACTCTAAAGAGACAACTGGATAAGATGTAACATTTTGTTGCAAATCCCACCCGCCTATCTCTCAACTTAACTGGATCAAGTACGATTATAGTAAAGAGGAAGTTCTGAGAATCTGCAGCATTAAAGGAAAAACTGGTACACACACATATACAGAGAGCATCTTTGGATCCAAGCTGTACAAAGGAGTGATCTAAAGAAGTTTCTCACACCTTCAAGCAAACTTTTAAAAAGGGCAAAGACAAACTCTGAGATGTACACCATTTATCCAGCTGACTCTCTTCAGCATCCATTTAAACAGCAGTTGACTCATTTGCCTCAACTTTAATAAGAGGCATCACTGACAAGATGGGAAATTCAGGCCAGTAGTCACAGGGAAGACAGGAGGGCTCCCCCAGTTTGTTACCATCAACATCTAAAGTTATTAATTTAAAAAGCAAAAGAGAACTGGCAAACATTACTGAAAAGCACATTGGAACTTTGAGCTTCGCTTGCCAAACAATAACAAAACACAAGCAAAAACGTGCTCTTCACAGCAAGAGAATCTGAGGATATGTAAGGCACAAGAAAGAGACCTAAATACTCTAAAGGCACTAGATCCTGTCTGATCTTGGAAACTAAAGCAGGGTCAGCCCTGGTAAGTACTCAGATGGGAGACCACCAACAAATACCAGGTGCTGTTGGCTCTATTTCAGAGGAAGGAACTGGCAAAACCACCTCTGAGTATCCTCTGCCTTAAAAAATCTTATGAAATTCATGGAGTCACTCTAAGTCAACAGGCAATTTGAAGGCATATACACACACCCACGCCACAGAAGAACAAGATGCTGTGCCCTTGTGACTGTGCTGTGGAAATCAGTAGGAGGAAGTAGTAATCAAAGTGTTGCTACAACCACCCGCCCAGAAATAACAACCATTTGCTGCGTTTATATATTCTTCAACAACCCTGAAAACAACTCTCCTTCTAAATCCTTGACCTAAGAAAAGTTCTTATGGCTAAGACAAGCTATTGCTTATTCAAGCAGATGGATTCATTTTGAACTCCAGCTGGCCTTTAGTCCAGTGATTGGGGGGGGGGTAGCTGCCACCTCCTTCTTCACATCCATACACACATGGCTGTACCAAAGCCTGGAGACAAGAAAAACTATACCTACTCCAAAGGATCTGCAGTATTAAAAGGATAATTCTCCCATCAAGGTAACTGTTCCTTCAGGGGCTGGTTTAGTGTTTTTTTTTGCAACAGTCTCATGCAGTCCTTCCCAAATTAAAACATACCTAAATTTTAAAAAGTGTGTGTACAAGATAATCTGAACTCTAAATTATATTTAAAAAACCAAAAGTAATGAAAGGCATCAAGCCAGATCAAGCTTTAATACAGGGGTGAGGAATGTGTACCTTGCAGATGTTGCTGAACTACAACTTCCATCAGCTTAAGGAGCACAGCCAATGCTGAGAGAAGTCAGGAGCTTCGGTCCAACAATCCGGAGGGCTATAAGTTGCCACCTCTGTTTTAACTTAGTTGTCACAACCTGTTCTTTCCCCACCCTGTTCTGTGTGTGTGTGTGTGTGTGTGTTGACAAAAAGACTCCTCTGCCTACTTTGTTATTTTGTTGGTATTTTCTGCCATATCAGCTTTGATTTATGGCAATTCTATGAATGAGAGATCTCAAATATCCCCAGTCATCAATTAACCCTGCTCAGGTCTTCCAAACTCAGGACTGTAGCTTCTATGGTTAAATCAAACCAACTAAAGTATCATCTTCCTCTTTTCCTATTGCCTTCTATTTTTCATCTTTTCCAATGAGTCACATTATCTCTTGATATGTTTTTAAAGTACAACAGCCTTAGTTTAACAATCTTTGGTCATTTTTGCTTCTAGTAGAGTTCAGGATTGATTTGCTCTAAGACTCATTCATTTTTCTTTTTAGCAGTCCATTAGGGTATCCGTAGAAGTCCACTTAAGAAAACACATCTTCAAAGCACTTCACAACATTTTTAATTCAACAAATTAAAACTGATGCTCCACCAGAAACGGTCAGATTAACAGCTACCAACAAAACTTTCCGAAGTGTCCTGGTACAAGGGGAAAAACCAGCCTTGCTGCTCCTTTAAAGAAGACATATATAGACACGCAGTGGCCCCTTGACTTTTGCAAGGGTTCAAGCTGCAGAACCCTCACAAAAGAAAAAACAACAACAAATAACTCCCCCCCAAGTGAGTGCTCCTCCTCCCATTTCCTTCCAGGGCACCCCTCCCTTCATTCACTTGCATTTCACTGGGTGCACTGCTTTCCAGGTACCCCAGGGATAGGCAAGTGAATGGAAGTGGGCAGCCACACACATTCTTCCCCCATTCATCTGCATTTCACACATTCCCTCCCATCACTTGTGTTTTGCTCAGGTGCACTGCTGTCCAGGCACCTGGACGATAGGGAAGTGAATGAGAGTTGGCAGCCGTGTGCCCAGAGAAGGTATGTCCCTTGTCATTCACTTGCCTTTTGCCCAGGTCTGTGGAAGGAAGGTAAGTGCACCTGGGCAAAAGGCAGGGGAACTGGGGGGGGGGTTGAGGGGAGGCAAACAGGCGCCCTCATGAATAATCAAGTTTGTGAAGGTCAAACCCGTGAATGTGGAAGGAGGACTGTATATGAGTATGTATGGAGAGAGAGAGAGAGAGAGACAGACAGAAAGACAGACAGACAGACAGACAGCTGTCATCTACCTCAATACCATTTGCACTGAACAGCAGCAGTTCTTCACGGTCTCAAACAAGATTTTTTCAAGACCTACCTGGAAACTGAAACTGGAACTTTCAGCATGTGAAGCATGCAAAGTGTCTCTTCTAGCACCAAGCTATGGCCTTTCTCATAACCTAGAAAGACAGAACAACAACAAAAAATTACCCTACAGAATGACTAGACAGAGGCCCAACTGTACTGAAAATCTCTGGCATAACTGCTGTTGCTGCGTTGAATCACATGGAGTCAAAGCCCGTGGAGATGCTGTGTGTTCATGAAGTGGAATCCTGAACAGTTGTATGTTTAATTGCCATAGCCCAAGGATGAGTGTCGTTGTTGTCACTGGTGCATATGGCCTCATTCAGCAAGAGTGCTTCCCACACACAGGTTTTCATCTGATTTCAAACCAATCCAATTGACACTGAACATACAGTAGACTTTAAGAATTCTTACCCACACTTGTTTCCACTAGTAAGCATTGTTCCACGACGTGGACACATATTTAACAATACTTGCACAAATTACCAACTGATAATCTGATTGAAAAAGAAAGACAACAAAAACTGCTCAGCTCTGATGTCTGCACATTTCAAATGTTTTCCATGGTTAAGTCTTTCGCTTCTTCACTAACAAATCATGCTCTAAACAGCAAACAGTTTAAAAACAAAACCCAAGTCTCTTATGCAAAATGAAGACAAAATGGCTTAAAGAAGAGTAGATACAACCCAGGCATATTTCAATATCTTATGGCACAATTCCAACCATGCAGGCTAAGAACCAAGTACCATTTAATCCAAAGGAATTTACTCATAGTGCACAGGACTGCAGTTCTAGATTTCATTTACTTGAGTGAAATTCAACATTGTTGAAATTCAACAAGTTAACATTGTTCTATTTTTTAGTGCTGTCAAGACTGTGCCTTTTACCTTTTATTTTTTTAAAAAAATATTGTTTTGGTTTTGAATAAGTATTTTGCCCTCCCCTCCATTCTGTAAGGTCATGTAAGGCTAGGCTAAAATCTAAATATTTTCTTCCTCCATTTGAAGCTTTTCACATACTTTTTTCAACTGGCTAAACCATTCATAATCTTCAGGCCTAGGTAGAGTAAAAACCAATGTGATCTTTAATGCAGCACTTCCATGAGATGATTTCCTTTTTAATAACTGACACTATCCAATGTAAAACAGACACTACCAAACGTAAAATACAGTTGTACACACCAGTCACTCTAATCTCATATGAATCTAAAGTCAGGACTGCAAAACATCAACTTCCTCTTCCATACATTTTATAGCTAGGCTACAATTTGACCCCACCACAAATACCAGTGTGGCCAGAATCTTCAATCATCCCATTAATTCTCATCACTTTCAACTACTGAAGAATGAGACTGTACCCTCCCTTCCTCCTGCTTTCCCAGTTGTGAGTCCACAGCAAGCAGTGTGAGAGTAAAACAATGTTTGGGAAATGCATGCTCCCAGAAGAGCTTGTGGAACAGATGCATTCCTAGACATAAATTTGCTAAACAAAGAAGAAAAATGTCTGCCTTGTAACTGTCAATCTATATGCAGGCATTCTAACAGAAACTCATGTTCATATTAAATGAAAAGCTCAACAAATGAAAAACACAGCATGCACGTTTTGTATGTTGCTCTCCAAAATAATCAAGAGGAAATTTCAGCTGGAGAGGGGGCAGAGTGCATTCTGTATGCAGCCTAAATCCTCATGGAAATGACTACCTTGGACTACCTGGGGGGTGAGGAGGGGAGTGTTTAGACTTCAGTTTCCCAGAAGCTCCAACCAGAATAGTCAATGATAAGAGGGAGCTAGAGTTAAATATCTGGAGGGCCCAAGAGTATCCACTTCTGCCTTTAAAAAACAAAACAAAACACAGAACTGCTAACTTTTTGAAACCATGTAGGCTCATCAATTAATAAAAAAAAGGCAACTCAGCATGAGCATACAATTTATTCTCTGTGAAAAAGTATGCACCTAGCACTAGTGTGCTTCATGATATCCACATTAATCTCCTAGAGAATTATACAAGGGCAACATCTACTGACTCTTCTTACTTCCATATGAACAGAAGCAGAAATGCTAGAACAGAGGCATTCCTGACTCATTTGATAGTTTAGGGACCAGGCCTTTGTTGAAAACCAGAAACTGTCGAAATGCAGAACCCAATCTTTTTACAGCCTTTTTTTATAAATATGAATTGAGAGAAAAAGTAGCATATGGTTGGAAACAGGGCAAAATAGGCTGAAAGACTGGACCACACATCAGAAGTATGAATTCTGTTTATAACTAAAAAGGGTTGAAGGAGCACATTGCTGAAAAGCACACTACAGAAAAGGGAGAGATGCCTGTATTTAGATGGCATTCTGGGAGCACAACTAAAGGATAAAAGTACTGTGAAAAGTAGGGAGGTTAGGTTGAAGTACAGTAGGTCCTTCACATTCACAGGGGATGCGTACAGAGAAACCCCAGGAAATTGAAATAACTGCGAATAACTCCCACCCCCAGCACCCCTCCTTCCCTGCATACATGCCCATGACAGCCATCACCAGCAGCGGGCAGGAGACGAGAGAGGGAGAAAAAAATCCTTCCTACCTTTTGCCCTGCCCCCCCCACTGCTGGGGCAATCACTCCTGGAGCTGCTGGCAGGAAGATGGCGAGCAGGAGGAAAAGATCTTTTCTTCCCCCCTCACCATCTCCCCCTCTGCTGCTGGAGCAATCCCGCCAGATCTGCAGGTGGGCAGATGGCAAGCCTGATTGCACGGGTGACGGCCAAGGACATGCAGAGATCAGGCGACTGCCCAATCAGCAAGTCCCTGCAGGCTGCCTCCAAAGCGCCTGCACGAACGGCAGTGGGCGTGCAGAGAACGGGTGATCAGCCACTCTACGTGCCCCTGCCGGCTGCTGCCAGTGTGCCTGCACAGGCAGCAGCAGGCGTGCAGAGAAAGGGCAATCGCCCACTCTGCACACCCCTGCCGGCTGCTGCTGGCACACCTGCGCGGGTGGCGGCGGCAGGCGTGCAGAGAAAGGGTGATCGCCCATTCTGCATACCCCTGTCGGCTGCTGCCAGCGCGCCCACATGGGCAGCAACAAACATGCAGAAAATGGGCTATCGCCCACTCTACACACCCCTGCTGGCAGCATGCCCACATAGTGGCTATGCAGAGAACGAGCAATTTCCCACTCTGCATGTCCTTGCAGGCAGCTTCTGGAGCGGAGGGCATCCAGAGAAGGGGTGATGATCTTTCCTCCTCCCTACACCTGGGCAAAAGGCCGGGCAATGGGCAGGGGAGATGGGGTGAGACAAGCCCACACCGTGAATAATCAAATCCGCAAAAGTGAAACCCGCGAATGTGGAGGGAGAATTGTATATCCTTTGTTTTATATCTACACAACCTTTAATAAAACACTTCAGCCATAAGCTTCAAGGAAGTCATATTTCCTCACAATCTCTGGGTTTCTAGGAAGCTTGGAAGCAAACATATGACGTACTGATGAACCAGGGCAAGAACTGCATGCTGTGTGTGTTTGGCAAACAAAACATCCCAATACAACAATCCTGAAAGTCTACATACATCTGAACACGTCAACTGCTGACTTTTCCAAAATATGTTTAGAAATCAGTATTAGTGAATACATCATTTAAAAATCTATCACCTTCTAATCAATTAACTGATTCAGCTGTCTAAATGAAATAGCTGAAAGGTCATGTATTTATACACACATAGATGCACATATATGTGTGCGCGCGCGCGCGCACGCACATGTCTTGTAAACAGTTTTTGTTAAATCCAAACATATCTGTGGGGAGCATTCAAAGAACTACCATGTCTTAAGCACATGCAGTAGAAGTAACAAAACAAAACAAAAAAGGTCAAACAGTACTTGTTTAAAAGTGCCATATTCCAAACTAATTTTTTAAAGTCCCTCTGTTTCAAAATCACTTTGCCATATGGAATTTCAGGAACTGGGGAAAGCAGTTAATGAAACGCGTATCTAACATATGTTGAATTGTACAGATTTTTATAGATACCAACCACAGCATCATCCTAAAACTCACATAATTTCCCTGGACTAAGCACCATACTCAAGATCAGTCCTTGGTAAACCTTGATAATTACATAACTGATAGTATTTCTACCTTTTGAGGAAAACACACATAAGTAAACGCACTTGATGATTACAGGTTAATTGTACCTTGATTTTACTTTTCATCACAGTGTTTTTCACTAAAACAGACACACTGAACTTCCTGTTAAAAGTTCTACCATGAAATATATTTTACATGTATATTGCACTGAACAGATCAATCATTACAATAGCCAGCAGGGCACATTCTCTACTACAAGGTGACATTGATGGTAGTGGTGGATGTGTGCCTTCAAGTCATTTCTGTCAACCCTAATACAGGGTATTCTTGGCAGAATTTGGTCAGAAAAATTTTTCATTGCTTTGCTCTGAAGCTGGTCACAAGGAAGATGGAACAAGCCTGTTTTCTGCTGCTCCAGAGACTAGGACACAGACCGATGGCCCTAAACTTCAGGAAAAGAAATTCCATCTGAACATTAAGAACAACTTCCTGGTGGTAAGAGCAGTCTGACAGTGAAATGTGCTGCCTCAAAGTGTGGTGGAATCTCCTTCTTTGAAGGTGTTTAAACAAAGGATGGATGGCCATCTGTCAGGAATGCTCTGATGGTGTATTCCTGCATGGCAGAAGGCAGTTGGACTCAATGGCCCTGGTGGTCTTTTTCTACTCTATGATTCTATGACTTGCCCAAGGTCACCTAGTGAGTTTCCATGACCATTTGAACAGTCCCTCAAAGTCCCAGTCCAATACTTAAACTACTAAACTATGCTGACTCTTACTATAAGGAGGGAGCTTTAAAACCCCAAAACAATTGGGACATTTTCTCCAGCTCTGACAAAATATTTATTTATTTTATATACCACTTTTCTCTGGGGAGGGAGAATTTTGTACTTGAGTATGCTGCTTGGAGAACCATTTGTGGTAAAAAGGTAGGATATAGATTAAAACTTACTTAGTGGATGAATAAATAAATGTACCTCATTCAATTCAAAAGTATTTACTTTTGATAAGGCACGTACAGGATTGTGCTATAAAATAAATGTTCTGAATATCTGACAGAAAAGCCTATGAAGAGCATTAAAATCTCCCAAGCAAGAAGGGTTGGCCTACAGTTTTTTCCCACTGAAAGGGGCTTTGTTGTCCTTTTTCAAACTTTCACTCCACGCGGAATTTGATCCACAGTAAGGAAACTCACTTTCAGCTGGGAGAAAAAAACAAGGCAAAACTGTAAGCAATGTTTGGTACATGCTGGAGAGCCACAAGTTATAATCTATGAATACAAGGAAAAGGATTCCCCAAGAAGACTGTTATTTGCCTCAAAACAAAGATGGAAAAGGAAGCATTTTGTTACAGATAGCAATGACACTGCTGAAAGTTTCTCATCAAAAATAATAACACTAATGAATGTTTTAGTTTGCTTTTAATACCAAACTAAATGGCTATACCCTTTTCCTCTTCATTTCCGGCTTGTGTACGAACAGGGCTCTCTTTTAGCCAATTAAACCTGTTGCAGCTGGGCTCTCTAGCTAATTGAAGGCAGAAGCAAAGCTTTCCAAGTCCATCCATTTTCCTGCCAATGAAAAGTTGCATTCTTAAGCGCCCATTAGAGTGTCACTGTCATATACAAAGGCTGCTTCACTTCGTGGTAAAGAAATGTTGCCTCTCATCACTGACACCTCAATTAAAAGCAGTGCCAAACAAATGTTTTGGGATACAGAGCCTGGAAGAGATAGCAAGATACATTTCCTTGAAACATTTGGGAACAATCCTAGCTTCAAGTAGTTATAGTCTATCTTTTTGCTCATCTCCAATTTGAACTGTCACAGTCACAAGTGATGAACCTACTGTGGTCAGACTACTGGCCTCAGAGTCAATTCTGTAAACCAAAAGGACCTTGATAGCTACTGAATTTTAAAATCATATATTTCCTGAGTATTCCTATAACCATCATAAGCTAAATTTGACTAGAGTCAGCTGCATCAAAACTCTGGGGGTTTCTGGGGATCATACCAATCATGAGATGGTAAAAGTTTACTTTAACGTGCCAAGAAAAAAAAAAATTAAGGCTTGAAGTAAAATCACCATACACAGACCAAATACATAGTAATGCCAACTTATATCAGCCACTGTAGAAATAGCTGGTGATGGTCATGAGCTCCTGAACAACCTCCATTCATTTCTGCCAGCTTGGCACAGAAGGCTGTCTCTGTGGGATGAATCTATGAAGTACAGTAAAAACCTAGCATGTTAACTTTGTTCAAATACCACCTACTCAACTCAGCCATCTGACACTCAACATGCTTCAAAATCAATGAGAAAAAGGCAAACAGTCCCTTCTTTCACATATGGTATAGCAAATCATAAATACATTTTTACAGGAGAAATGGGAAAAATCAGCAATCCAATCTACAAATGCAATTGAGCTTTTCCTTCTGGCAATTTATATTCACTGTTTATCCTGGAGAGAAAAGAAAGAGAAATATAAATGCTGTGCATGATAAAATCAAGGGCTTGTTTTGTTAGATGGCCAGGAGAAGTCTTCCAATGGTATTCTGAAGCAGAACTCCATTGGAACTACAGGAATGAACATGCATCTCCCTGGAAAAGACATGAAAGACATTATACTCCCTGCCACTAAAAAAGAAGAGCCAAACTGGGATTGTTCTTGTGCTGAAGATTTCTTTCTGGCCCGAGTGTCTTACTCAGCGCAGCATCAGAAACAAGACTCACCTGCTTCCCTGAATCAGGAAAAGAGCAGTCAATGGCAGTCCCAAAGTTTTGGTGGTTGTGAGGTTAGGCAAAATTTGTACAGCCAAATATATATATCAGCAATTAGAATGGCTCGCTGCCTGAAAGGAGCTTACTATGTAAATTTTTGATAGTGAAGGAGAGAAAAGTAAGTGAACAATGAAAAAATGAACCCTTGAAAGAAATGAATATTAAGGTAGCCTTGATGGACAGCAAATATGTGCCCTCTACCAAATCCTGAGGTGGTACTATTGTGAAAATGATGATACATATCATTTCTCAATTAGTATCTAATCCCAAGACAACAGAGGAATGCTGTCGTATTCACAACGGAGCAACTCTTTACAAAATAATACTATCAGCTAGTGAAGCTAACCTTTCTCTTTTGTACAGAGGGTAAATAAGGCAGGAACAATATTTTTAACACGTACCCAGAAGAAGGGTCTGCCTTATTTCTGCTGCTTTGCCTAAGCCCCCAGTTTAAAATGTTACATTATATAACTGAACTACTACAGAGAAGGGTTGTCAGCTTTGTATCAGGCCTGTGACATAGGAGAAAAAGTGAAAAAATGGTTACTACACTTATATCCAAGCCACCTGTAAAAGCTTTACAGTTCTCAGAAGATAAAACAAGAAACTGCTCTAGACATAACATCAAATATTCACGTAAGCAGCCCATTTGTGTCAGAGGCAGGCCAAAAGCCTCACAGCACAAGATTTGCAGAGATTTAAAACTAGTGCTACATCACATAATACACACCATGACCACAATACACATATAATTTTCAATGCATTAAATTCAGCAAGCCCTTAAGTTTACACGCTATTACCAAGGTAAAATTAAGTGCCCAATTCAGAAACCAAAGTCACTGATTTTATTTATCATATTTATATGCCGCTTTTTTCCCAGTGTGGGACCCAAGTCTGATGATGGTCTAAATTTCCTAATGTAGCAATTTAGTAGCTATAAATGAAATGCTATTCTCTGGGACAACAAAGACACCCTGCTTCTCAGCCCAGATCAAATTTAATAAATCCAAATGGCTAATTAGTCTGAATTCAGTACTGCAGTTTGAAATTAGTTAGGTGGTCCAATAAGCCTTAAATTACTCTAGGATTAAATTATGCTAGGTGTCGAAACATTCTCAGATTATGGTATTTAGGGTAATATCTATAAACAGAGGCCTTTCTTTTCTCTGTTCATGAGGCAGGGAAGGACATTTACAGCTTATTATCAGTGGCCACAGGCACTGAATGAGTAGAAATGGAAAAAGGAGAACAGGCTGCTCACCTGTAACTGTGGGTCTTCAAGTGATCATCTGTGAACTCACACAAATGGATTAACTGTACCTGTGCAGTGCACTGATCAGAACCTACTAGGGCTGTTACACAAACTCTTTGGCTGCAGCCCCTCCTCCAGTGGTACATATGACCACTCATGTTCCCATTCAAACCCTCAGTTCCATGGCTGCCAAAGCAGCAGCCCAGGAGCTAAGGATATTGAGCATGACAGAAGAGGGGAGGAAGGGGAGGTAATGTGTGAGTTCACCGATGAGTTCACTCAAAGAACCTCAGTTACAGGTGAACAACCTGTTCTTTGTGGTTTCTGTGACTCACACAAAGCTACTAACCTAGGTGGTGAGTGAGTCATACGACATGAGAGTACAATACTGCTCTCCCAAAGGAGGCATCAGCCCTCGACCTCAGGTCCAGCCTGTAGTGTGTAATAAAGGTCAAAGGCTGAGACCAGGTAGCTGCCCTGCAAATGCCCTCCAAGGAAATACCCTTCAGAAAGACCAAAGAGGCAGCCACAGTTCTTGTGGGATGGCTGCATACAGTCACAGGAGGGTCTCTTTTGGCTAGTCCATAGGCCAAGTGAATCACAGAGGAGATCCATCTGGAAAGACACTGGGCACAAAGCAGTAGGCCCTTCATGTGGTTCAAAACACAAATAAAGAATCTTTGGGACTGCTGAATATCGGCTGTCCTGTTAATGCAGAAAGCCATTGCTCTTCTAACATCCAGGCAATAAAGCATCCATTCAGATTCTGAAGATGGATTCAGCATGAATGCAGGTAGTATGATCTCCTGGTTAAAGTGGAAAGGAGAGACCACCCTGGCAAGAAAGGAAATGTCCAGCCTAAGGGCAACTTTGTCCTTGTGAAAAAATATAGTTTTTAAAACAAAATTCATTTCCTATAATGTAGTGATCTTACTGACTTATCCTATTAGTCAAGCTTTGCCACTTGAATTTTTATCTAAAGCTCAACATTACTGTTCTAAGTCTGCTGTTGCTGTGTGCCTTCAAGTTGTTTCTGAATTATCGTGGTCCTCAGACAAACCTTTCCCAGGGTGTTTCCTCGACAAGATTTGTTCAGAGGAGGTTGCCTTTGCCTTCCTCTGAGGCTGAAACAATGAGACTTGCCCAGTAAGCTAGCAGATTTCTACAGTCAAGTGGGGCTTTGAACCCTGGTCTCCCGAATCACTGTCCCACACTCAAACCACTATACCACACTGGCTCAGTTTATTATTTTCAGTTTATTATTACTAAACTGCGGAGAGCACAAGTACCATTTCTCTACCTACATGGCGACATACATTCTTTTAACACCTGCTCCTGGATACACAGGAAGCCCCAAATGATTAAGATCAAAACCTCAACCTACTGCATCTCACTGTGTAGGAACAAAAAGATAATAGTGTATGCCCTATAGAGATGCACAGAATTTGCCTCCTAAAAAGAGCCGGTAAGAACAAGTTGTTTTCTATCAACTAGTAAAAGGACTATTGCCTTTTTGTATAGCCTGTGGATTTCCCACAGGTATTTGACAGTCATTGCAGAGACACTGGTTTGACTCAGCAAGACTTTTATTTCAGACTTCTTTTTTCAAAAAAAGGGGGGGGGAAGACAAGACTCCTATGATTCTGTTTTGTGTCCAATGAAAGTGTCACATTTTCACAGGAATAACCTCACATCAGAACCCTGGCAATTGGATTAATTTCTAGGTGGTCGGGAGAGAGGAAGACAGAATTACTCCCAGGCGGATGGATTTCTCTATTATGAGCTTGGATCCTTCTCTACTTGCATGACTGACACTTGAGGACGCCTCTAACTCAGCCCCACCCAAGCCCTCTCCCTCACACACACACACAATCCTCTGCCTAACGCTTTCAAGTCAGTGTTGAGAAATCAATTATGCAAGACCATTGTGAATAAAAAGTCACAGAATTTCCAAAGGTGTTTTAAAAGGATTTTTCATGTTTCTTTTGCGGTAATGATGTTCAACTACTGAATATGCATTCTGTGTACTGCCAGGCAAAGAACACCACTCTTTTCAATATTTGATTTAATCTGGAATTCTGCCCATTTTCTTTCAGGCAGATTGGGCAAGTCATGTACAGCAAGAGAAAAATGAAGCCACTTCCCTTCCATTGTTGATGTAGAAAGAATCTATGGAATCCGTTTAAATTCCCAGTAAAGTCAATGGGCAGAAAAACACATCAAGTTCTGATAAAATTATTTTTCTTCCTACTTCCAAAAATCCCCAAACCTAAACCGATATTCAAAGGAATGAGGCTAATTAATTATTCCATCTGGATGTGAAAGTAATCTAAAATTGGTATGCTAAACAGAAGTCAATATATGAATGATCTCAAATCAGATTTAGAGACACAGCACCAATTTAGTACACAATGCATGTATTGTAACATGTAATGAAAAATTGATCCTAAGGCTGAAAACACAGAATCACAACCTTATGGAAATGGCATTGGATCAATGAACAATAATACCAGATTGATCCACCTGGGATAATAAGTGCATCCATGTTCCCACAAACCACTAACACAAATTAGAAATCATACTGTGCAACCTTATGTTAAAAAAACTATCTACACTATACTATTCAGTACTTATAACTATCTTCAGTTACTGCACTATTGTGGGAGAGATTCCTCACTTTTAAGAAACAACGATGGGATTGGGGGAAATGCCACATTCTCAAAATGACTGGGCAAATGTAAACAAATTAGAACAAACTCTGAACTGCAAGATCAAACACATTAGAACCACTAAGAGTAGAGATAATATTGATATCATAAAATGATGCCCAGAATCTGCTACATGTGCATTATGAAACCAATGCCAGTATAACAGCAAATACCACAAGGCATTGTGTGACTAAACAATTTTGCATACTGATTCATTTTGTTTATGTAAATCACCCTAAATACTATATCAAAATATGAGTATCTAGAAATAGATCTGCCTTGCATTAAAACACAAGTGTGATAGTCCTAGGTAGCCAGGTATTTCATAGAAACAATGGACACACAGAATCTCATGTAGGTAGTCTGGTGAGCCAGTGCCTGATGAATGGAGCACTTTGCATCCAACACAGAACAGGCTAGTATAAAATACTGCAGGCTAGTTATTTTTGTGTGATTATTTACAAAGCAGCAACAAAGTATAACTTGGTAAGAATGATATCACAATGAGCTCAGGCAAAAAAAAAAAATTATGATTCTCCAGTGATCACTGGCCAATTTCCAACTCATTTAGCACATCCCAGTTGTAGTACTAAATGGACCTCCCTCTAGTCCTTCTGGTCTTGAGCCATGCTATAGATTCAGGATTGCTGGACATCAATTAATTAGTCTTAATTTTTTTACAAAACTCCTTTTTTTTTAAGTCCTTGAATCCCCATGGTGACAAATATGAACAAATTGTGAACCATGGAGATTCTCAGATTTTTTTAAAAAAACGGTTAAGACTGGTGTTAGCTTATTCTCCCCAAAACAAAAGGAACTGACCCAGGATCAGCCTAAAAGCATTATCTTACTTGCTGTCACCACAAAGTGAACTTAGCTGAGGAAAGTAATAATAGATTTATAATACAATACCCCACATGCTAAAGCATCACAGAGAGACATGTATCTCATTCCAATACCAAACCACATGCCCAGCAGGCCATCTGCCATAAGCAAATATTTGTTAAGCAATGGTAACTTAAATCACTTAGGAATGTCAGAGGAACGACAGGACATTTTATTTATTAAAATATTCTAAATCTCCTTTCATTCTTGTAGTATACAACAGTATGACTGAAAGTAAAACTCACTAACAGGAAGCAAATACAATAAAACTGATAGATCACTTAGTTTCTAGAGCCACAGGCTAACCTTTTTAACGTTATAGATTTCTGTGAGAAAAAAGACAGACTGACTGACACCACACACAGCAGCAGCATGTTTTACTAGGGAAGGTGGTACATTCGAAGGTAAACCTCTACCTGCAAATCCTCATTTGGGTGATCTGCAGTACATCAACATGGATTTCTCTGTCCCAATTATATAACAATCCAAATTTATACTGCCAGAACACATATGCAAGAGACAGCCAGGTCAATCATAAAATTCACATTCCATGTCCATATATTACCTTTATTAAGCCAGCACAAAAATACTGATGTTAGCTTTCTAAAAGAATATTGTCTTCATTAGATGAAGTCAGTTAAAAACATAATAAATGGGGATAACAGGGATTTTAATGTGGAAGGAAGATGACCTCCACCAAGTTTTGATCCTCACAGCTAGTTCCTGTACTAGGCTCCTGTTACAAGAGTCTGAGCTTGGAGTCTGAGCATCCCCGCTCCACAAGAGATTGGGTCATTTGAAGAAGGTGGGCAGGAGCCCAAAGTAGAACAAAAACAAGCTTATTTTCTTCTGATTTGCCTTGATTTGCATAAAGACTAGGAATCCAGCCTTCCCTACCATACACTTTCCCTCCCACTCCCCAAGATTCATGCCAATTCAAGGTTCAAACACAACTGCCAGTTTTGAAGCTCCCAGACCAATTTTGTAAATATCTTAGAAGTGGATAGATTTTGTACTGTCTCTCACACAATCTCACCAGTTTTTGTAGATCACTTACCAATCCAAGCAGCATCAAAGTTTTTGTACTTAGCAACTGTGTCTGAGAACTGAGCCAATATTCTACACAGAAACCTGTATCTCTCAAGCAATCCTCCTGTCTGAATATTAAACCCTTGGGGGAAGAAAACACCCCAAACGATAACAAAACTACTCACAATACTAAAAGCCAGGCCTATATTAACCTAAGGTTTCTATGATACATGCCTCTGACTAGACATGAGTAATTCTTTATTTGAATTAAATGAATTCTGCACAGAATTTTTAATATATTCACAGTCAGTATTTCAACTGAAAGGCCAGATCTTTCTGGCATACTATGCCAGTATAATTATGTTGCCTTAGGCAGTGGTGATAGGTAGAAGAAAGGCTATATGCTCAGTGGCCAGTGGCCATGAAAGAGATAAGGCGCTGGAGAAATAACCTCTCAAGGGCTGACAGATTTGTCTTCCTTTATCACCTTTCTAGAATGAGAGGACCTCAGACCCAGCGTGGTGTAATAGTCTGTGCCACCACCCCGGAGACTAGCGTTTGATTTCCCACTATGCCATGACCTTGAGCACATCACACAGCCTCAAAAGCTTGTCAAAAGTTGAAAACAACTTGAAGGTACACAACAACAACAACAACAACTGCAGTCCTCTTCTTGCACTGTCATCCATTGCCCTTTTCACAGTGTTTATATACTTTGCATCTTAATTTACAGCTCTGATCCTCACACTCATGCTCAAAACAATACAGTAGAATTAACTTCTATTTTCATTTAAAGATTCAGGCTGAAACTGATTGCCAATCAGCACTTACTAAACTGAGGGCAGGGCTACAACTTGAGCCCAAGCCTCTTTGGGACTTATCTGCATTATAATTTGTCCCACTTTAAGCTAACAGAAATGATTGACTGCATTATTTGTACAATCAGACAAAATATTAAAGAACCTGCTGTACTAGATCAAAACATCATCAAAGTTTAGAAACTGCAAAATCCTTGGACAGAGGTCTGTTTTTGCTATGCAAAACTCAACGTACATAACATCGTTATGAAATACAATTAACCAGCCCCCTGTTTTCAACAGCAGCCAACCTTCTGAGAGCTGAGATATCAGAGAATTCTTCCAAACACAGATAACAGGTTACTCATTTTACCCATTCTCAAAAAATGTCCCCCTTTGCCTTCCTATCTCCCTTGATAAAAGAAAAGATTTTGAGTCAGATTGGCTTGTTCACTGCGATGTTTGCAATGCCTTTCATTTATTTGCACAAATGAGGCTTTCAAATAGAAAACCAATAACCCATTTCTTGCATTATAAATATCTATATAAAAAGCAACCAGAAAGAAGCCATTTCCTGCTGCAGCTGTTATTTACAGAACTTGAAATACCCTGGAAGAGTAGATAAAAATGTTTAGCGGTCTGGTAAACACCGTTTCTTGTCTGTTGCCAATTTTAAACTATGAACCTAACCAGCAAACGTTTAGGGGAGGATAGCATATGCATGCACAACTTATGGGCATAAGGACTCTTCCTCCTTCCTTCCATCTGCAAAAGCAGTTAGATAGGAAGGCCCAACAAAGAAGATCAGAGGAAACTCCACAGGGGTGGAAGAAAAGGAATTCATTCACCCCATTCCAGTGCATTCTTTGTTCAGTATAAGTAATTCATTACCATATGCTGGATCCCAACAATCTCAACAAGGCAATAATCAACTCCAATGCTATCAAAAAGGCAAAAAAACAAAACAAAAAACCTCAAACAAGGCATCTAAAAATATGTTTTGAATGTGGACATGCCCTCAAATGCCTCTGCTCCACTGTCAAACTAGGGGAAAGGATATCATGAGAGTGGCATTTCTAGAAACATTTCTTGTTAGCAAGTGCTATACATGTATATGTTCAATTGAGGTCTAGGTCTTTCATTTTTATCTTTACTCACAAAAAGCAGTCCAACTACCAAAATGGCTTTGTTCACCAGTGGGCTTCAAGACAAAAAGTTAACAAATAGAGGGAAAGTTCCACATTAAGGAAGATTTTACTGACATCCACAGCACAAAATTTTTATCTCCCAGATTTTCCCTGTCCTGCTAGTTCCTTAATTCTCTCCAGCTCTTTATATCTATTGACTATTCTCTTCAAAAAGTCCATAGCACATCCCTACTCTATAAGGACAGCATCTGCTATAAGCATATAGAGAAGAAAGTGGATCTTCAAGAAAAGGCTCTTACAGCTAGCAATAGATCGTTCCAGTATTATGTACACAACTGACTGCAAACCATCTAGCAGATCTCCAACAGAAACAAGTTACCATATCCAACTAACAACTTCCCAAGGTTTTTAGAAGCAGCAATTCACATTACCTTTCCACAAAACTAGATTACCAACTCTAGATTATGGAATTGGATTAGTCAATGGAAAGTTAAGTAATCAGAAAAATTGGAGCTTTAAACAGTGATCTCACAAAATAAAGTTCCATACCTGTTTTACCTGGGCAAGATTCATGCATTCTTCCATTACTGTCACAAGCAGTTTACTGGGTAACTAACAGAACATTTCATGTTATGTTTTGAAGACCTCCCCAAAACATTAGATTAGCAATAAATGCATCAAGACAAACCAAAGATTTGTTCAGCTATCCTTGCGGTTAAAGGTGATATAAACATATAGATCTACTAAGCAACCACACCCAGCTGTGTTTCCTGTCTGTTTATTCATCTTTGCTTTATCTGGGTTTAGGTGTATAGGCAGTGAGAGAAGAAAAATAAAATGAAGCCTCCACTCCAAGTGAACTCCCTGACTATTACAGATATTACCAGAACATGAAGAGATGGAATATAAAGTATAATTTGTCTTTACAAAATGAAAGTGATGTGTGGTCAAAAGCTTCAATAACCAAGAAGTCCCTCAACTCTACAAGACATTTTAAGTGATTAAGTTGAAAGCTTTGAAGAATCTTCTCTCTCAGAACTGATTAATCTGAACTTCACCTACTTTTCAATTCAGTCAGTTAATCAAGAATCACCTGAAACAGAGAGAGAAACAGAACCAGTTAATTCCACAAAGAAAAGAGTACATTCTAAAAACTGGTACGGAAACTGAATGCAAACCAGCTTCATAATAAATTTGCAGTTATTAATGCCTTAGGGACTTTTTTTTTGACACTAAGAAATATGCAGAATTGGTCACTGTGCCTGCTATACACATTTTTTTTTCCAAGTAGGCCTCAAAACCCTTCTTTACATTCCTTTTCTGTTATGCCACTTTCACCACAGCCTCAGCTACCTTGGGAGACAGGAACATGAAATTATTCTCAGTTTCCTTAGAAAAGCTTAGCTCATGTCATTTGTACTTTAAATATTTAATCACTAGGAACTCAGCATCCGTTCTGCTGTAAGCCATTCCATTTTTAACAGTTGGTTTCTTTCATATAAATATCTACTGATCTGTCTTACCATAAAAAACAGACCTATAGTAAAGCTCTCCTGCAATGTTTAATTTTAGGGTGCAAATTACTTCTGGGGCACAAACATGGCTCTCTTTGGGAAAACCCTGTAAGAACTGAAGGGTATCAGACTACAGGTAAGAGCCAAGTACCTAGGTTTTATCTAGAAGGCCATTTGCCAGTGCCGGCCTCAACTGACAAAGCAAGCAGTGTGTGTGTGTGCACGCACACACATGTGCCTTCAAGTCACTTGTCAACTTAGGGCAACCCCATGAATTTTGCAGGGTTTTCATAGGTAAGGAATACTCAACAGGCGGTTTTATCAGTAGCTAAGACAACTGTAGCTGCAAAGAGCTGACATGTGCCACCATGCAACTGTGATCAGAAACCAGATACCCCATATTCCCACATCCTAGAATCATAGAGTTGGAAGAGACCACAGGGGCCATCCAGTCCAACCCCCTGCTATGCAGGAACCCACATCAAAGCACTCCCAACAGATGGGCATCCAGCCTCTGCTTAAAAACCTCCAAAGAAGGAGACACAACCACACTCCAAGGCAGCACATTCCACACACAGAGTAAACTGAGGCTAGAGTGGTATAGTGGTTTGACTACTGAACAAGGATTGCAGAAGACCAGGGTTCAAATTCCCACTCAGCCACAGAAATCCACTGGGTGATTTTGGGCAAATCATACAAGACACAGGAAAGTAATGGCAAACCCCTCTGAACAAACCTGGCCAAGAGAATCCCACAATAGGATTGCCATAAGTCATAAATAACTCAACAATAAACAAATAACCCCACTCAAATTGTGTACCATGTGTGCTACCTGAAATCAATTAAATTTACCTGGTCAAACAAATGTATTCAGGCACGCTATCCTGAATGTGATATGTGCAGTATCACAATATTCTGGACTACTTCTCACTGTCACTACCACAAATCTATACAGTAGTTATGGTACAATGGTAACTATACATAACTGAAGACCATAAATGGAGTGTCATAGTTTAGATATGAGACAAGTTCCTACATAGGAGCTTTCCAAACTTTTTATAAGAGATACAGACACATACATAAATTGTAATAACAAAATGTATGGGGACACAACATATCTCATGAAAACTTTTCATATATTTTTAAAAAGATATTATTTATAAATAATAACATGCATTTCCAAGATTGTAGGTGACACACCTACACACTTCAGGTGACACACGTGTCACAGTGGTACACCATTTGGAAAGCCCTGTTCTACATATAAACCATTCTCTACCAAGAGCAATTCACTTATGTACCCAGGAGCACTAGCATGTAATTGCTCTGCAACGTGGATTCTTCTTCCACTAGTTACGGAAGAAGGCTAAATATGGTCTTAAAATCCCATACCTGATACCTACGGTAAATCATACTTCAAAAAATCTCTACAATTTCATCAAGTATTGCCCACATGCCTTCAGCCTTCTGTTTAGGTTACAAAGCTATCTAATACAGATCAACCATTCTCAAGGCACAAAGGCCTGCATCCAGTCCTTGTTCCATCCTTGTATAACAAGACTGAAGAAGACAGAAACTCTAGTCTGAGGGAGACCCAGCCTGAAAACTCAGCACAGTTGGAAAGTTTCTTTTCTGAGTCTAAATTAACTCTCCAAACTATATTGAGGATTAGAAAACACACACATATACTCTTCTATCTCCTGTCTCCTTTTTCTTTTTTCCTTTTGACCTTTAGAAATGTGGCAACAAAGAAATACACATCTATTCTCAAATGTGTACTGTAGTAATACCTTTACTAGACAAACCAAAAAAGGTACGAAATCTCTTTGCAAGCTTTCAAGACCACAAATCTCATGAAAAGATTTTTTAAAAAAAGGCAGGGGAAAAAAGTGGGGAAGGTGATAAAATCTCTTAAAATCACACAGTCTGCATGCTGTATTGAGATGTGGAAAGACATGAAAACGTGTGAGCGAACTATCAAATTAAGTTTATCAGGTTACACCCTAACGGTCCCTATGTTCAATGGGAACAGGAAAGGCAGTAAAATGCATCACACTTTGATTCTTCCTTTTGAAGATTCTTCTCCACTTTACAAACTCACAACTGTCTCTACCCAGTGCTAAGATCTGGGGGTATTTGTGGCAGAAACATTTAATCTTTTTGATTCTTTGTTTTTATTTTATGTTACTTTTAACAGTGGCAGGGGCAGTGAGAGGGATGCACCCCCCCCCAAGATCTCCTCGAGGGCTAAAATGGCCCTTAGTCTCCCCCAGTTGACCAGCCCTGCTCTATATTATGAAGGATAGAAATAAATTTAGGCTTTTAAATCAACCAAAATTAGTCATGGTAACTGCACGATAAGGATGCATGGTAACTGCATGGTAAGGATGAGATAATTAGGGATGTGAAGTCTTTCTCTGGTATACCTCTACTGAATAGCTACATTTGGTAGTCTTCAATTCATACAAAAACCAAGGGGCAGGCATAATGGCACAGGACAAATTCCAAAATCTATATTGTGAGTAATTCCTTAATCAGACCAACTGAAGGACAGAAAAATCTTTGTGCAAGCTTTGGAGACCAAAATGTTTCAGGCAAATATATCCAAGAAAAGCAAGAAGAAAGGAATGGTGGGGGCATACCAATATTGAATCTGGGTACAGACAAAGCCAGCATGATGTAGGGGTTTGAACACTGGATTATGGCTCTAGAGACCAGGATTCGACTCCCCACTCAGCCATGGAAACCCGCTGGGTGACCTTGGTCAAGTCATAGTCTACAGCCTCAAAAGAAAGCAAAGGAAAACCCCATTAGAACAAATCTTGCCAAGAAAACCCCATGACAGGTTCTCCTTAGGACCTTCATAAGTCAGAAATGACTTGAAGGCACACAACTATAGCAAATCCGGGAACTGTAACAAGATATTATAGGATAAAAGATTAGCAGACTATCTATTTAAACTCTTTATCCTCTACCATGCATCTACACAGGCAAAGACACACAAACATATTCACACCGAAACAGAGAAGCAGAGATCACAATACCTTCTCTAGATCTATTATGGACTCCTAGTAGCCACGTTCAGTAAATTCCCAGACCTTTGCACAAGTCTCAGCTCATATTATTCCACCTATGCCCACACACTGTCCCCTCAATGTCTTCTAAGTACTAAATCACTCTACAATTTGACACTTCCCAATGCAGCAAGATCTCAAATAAGGTTGTTACTGTTGGGTGCCTTCAAGTCTTTTCCAACTTATGGCGACCCTGAGGCAAACCTATCATGGGGTTTTTGGGGGCTGAGAGGGTGAGACACGCCCAAGGTCACCCAGTGGCTTTCCAAGGCTGCGTGGGAAATCGAACCCTTGCCTCCAGGGTCATAGTCCAATGCTCAAACCACTATAACACTCTGGCTCTCTCCAAGTAAGAGACAAAACCCAATATCTTGTGTAAAATTAGACACAAAAGTATTTGCAAAACATGTATAATTTACACCTGTGGAAACTCATGAGATTTTTTTTTAATCACAACAGCTTAGCCTGCTATCCCATGCAGAGATACAAATATGAAACAAATAAGAAATATGGTTCATTGACTTCCTCCTCTCTAAAAGAGGGCCATGTGTTATCAAAGTGATAATCAGCAGCGCGAAAGCAGTCTGTGGGTTGCTGCATTAGCCCCCAGGGCTTCAGAAGAAACCTCTGAAGAAGTTTCTGAGTGCAAAATATTTTTATTCCAGAGCCACAAAAGCCCAAAAGCCCTCACAGTACAAGGAAAATGATGCTGACTAACAAGCAGCAGGAAGTGCTGGGCACAGCAAGGGGTCCAATTAATGCAAGCACCAAGATCTCATTGACAGGGACAGTGCTGTGAGTACACAAAAGGATGCGCTACACAAGAGGTGAAAAGGTACACTTTGAAGAGAAGAAAGAGAAGAAATGCTTTATGAGCACCGTGATTGCCTTATTACTCGCTCCTTTAGTGAAAAAACAGAAAAGCAAGGAGGAAAATAATGGCCCGCCACAGTCTAAAGTTCTGCATACGAATTGTGCCTTGGTGCCCTGGCTATACATCCCTAGTGGGGTAATTACATTCCAGTTGACTTTAAAAGTTCCCTGCTCCACCTGATGTCATTTTCCAGTTACAGTACTACAGTGTCACATCTTCGCAGTAAATTCTACCTTTTAAATAAGCTACTGTACCATGAACTGCTTCTCACTCTTTTCAGTGCTTCAGGCTTTCTCTCTGGAAATCATATAACCTTCTCCAAAGCCCTCAAGTGGAACCTTGGTTGCTTCTTCAAGGTGAAAAATGGATATTCTGAAACCTGGAAAGGCATGTTTTGCAAGACTCTTTCAAACAAGCTAAACAAATCATTACATTTACTGAAATGCTGAATGATTTAATAGACTGTGAACATTCATTTTTTTCATTTATTCTAAGCACAACTATACAAGCAGGACATCAAATTAGATAATAATGAAGTTGACAAAGGAAATGAGATGATGTCCAAAAAGAGGACTGGGGTCCAAAAAAGGTAGAAAACCTAAATGCAGACCTTCCTTTATAGAATGGGTGAGGCAAGAAGGAGGATTAGCCACTTACAATAGGAATGGCTTGCAGATGTTTTCATAGAATCATAGAATCATAGAGTTGGAAGAGACCACAGGGGCCATCGAGTCCAACCCCCTGCTATGCAGGAACACCCATCAAAGCATTCCCAACAGATGGCCATCCAGCCTCTGCTTAAAAACCTCCAAAGAAGGAGTCTCAACCACACTCCGAGGCAGCATATTCCACTGCTGGACAGCCCTGACCGTCAAGAAGTTCCTCCTGAAGTTCAAGTGGAATCTCCTTTCTTGCAGCTTGAAGCCATTGCTCCTTGTCCTAGTCTCTGGAGTGGTAGAGAACAAACCTGCTCCCTCTTCAACATGACATCCCTTCAAATATTTAAACATGGCTATCATGTCCCCTCAACCTTCTCTTCTGCAGACTAAACATACCCAGGTCCCTAAGCCGTTTTTCATAGGGCATGGCTTCCAGACCCTTCACCATTTTGGTCACCCTCCTCTGGACACGTTCCAGCTTGTCGAGCTCCTTCTTGAATTGAGGTGCCCAGAACTGGAACTCCCAGAACTTCAACTGCACCCCCCACCAGTGCTGGGCAGGATAGTCAATAGTGAAAAATGCTTCAAGTTATAGGCCAGCTGGTGGGCCACATGATTCCCACTCTTGCTCCTAATAGAGCTTTGCATGCAGAAGTCCCAGGTTCAATCTCCGACAACTCCAGCTAAGAGAATTCCAGGTAGCAAAGATGGGAAAGTTTCAGTGCTAGATTCTGGACAGACAACAATATTAACAGAAGATAATACTAGACTTGATGGATAAATAATATGGCTTGGAATTAAGGCAACATTTTGCTGGCTAGCAGCAAAGCATTATCTATTTAAAATACTGCTGCTGTTGCTGTGTTCTTTTTAACTGCCTAGGATGTGTTTTTTGGAATTTCTACCTCAGAAATGTTATTTCTCATGGCCTTTCACATGATGTGTCTGGACTTGGAAGCATTTTGAGATTATTTTTCTGTTGTATCTCAGGCAGCAAAGGATCTTTAATTAAATAAAAAAGTCAACATCTTAAATTTGTTCAATCTTACCGGCTTAATACAACAGATAATATTCATGTTGGAGAAAGACTAATGCTCATTTTCAGAAATCACACACAGGCAGTACTTGAGGGTATCAGCACAGGGTCTTTACCTGAAAGGGTATTCATGCCAACAGAGTCTCCTTGTCAACTGGACAGATGACATGTTCAAACTGACTACAATGTATGAGCTTCCTGCTGCAAGCTATGCATTTAACATTATACTTGTGGTTCCCAAACTTGAGTCTCCAAATACTACTGCATTAGGACTTCCGTCACCTTCAACCAGCACAGCCAGTAGTCACATATGAAGAGAACTGTAATCCAATATCATCTGGGGACATAAATTTGAGAATCACTATCACACAATTACAGTTATCTGAACATGCATAAATAGGTCATAATCTAGTCCCCACCTGAAGCTGTTTGGTCCCCTTAGAATCCATGTTTCTTAGAAATCTGAAACTGTGCACTAGAATCCAAGATTCTTAAGGGAGATTTATACAGTCCTAAGTAAGCATGGTATCCCTAAAATGTTAACCATGACCTCCTTTCTCAACATCTACTGTTCACCAATTTCTAAGCATCAGCAACTTTTCCAAATATTTTTAGCTCTTAATTTTTTTAAAAACTATGCCAGGGAAAAAAGGTTATATTATGCAGTTTGTGTCCACCAACATTATGCTTTTAGGGAAAAAAATTACGACTACAATCCAATCAAATGGTGAGTACAGGGCTTGGTGTTTCTCCCAGGAAAGCTAGTTCCCTCCAGTGGTATCAGACTATAATACCCATAAGTCTCAGCCATCATGCCCACTGGACAATGATTGTAAGAACTGTAGCTTTAAATACTTGACAGGTGACGGGTCAAGGAAGGCTGCTCTGAAAAGAACTCTGCTGAATCAGACCCAAGGTCTAGGTAGTCCAGCATTCTGTTTCCTTATGATGGCCAATCAGATATTTCTAAACTATCCTCAAGCAGAGCTTGAAAATAACACCTTGTCAGCACATTCTCTCTTGAAGGAAGGTATACAACCTTGCGGAACATCAATAAGCTTCGGGTAATATTTGCCACAAGGAAACCTGCTGCCATCCCTAGAGAGTCAACGTGAGCAATGAAATGGAAGAATCGATTTCAAAAGAGGAAGGGAAACTTGCTGACTTTCGATAGCAAATCCAGTTAATGAAGCATGAATGTAACATAAGCCAGTTTGTTCTCTTCCCCCCCAACCATCCCCAACACTCTGACTTCACTAAGCCAATGCCCACAAACACAAGAAATGCTTTCCATGAAATCCTCTCCACAGTGTGATGAGCTATGAACAAGTCATAGCTCCACAAAAGGAAATTCCCCTTCCATCATGTATGCTTCCTCTCTCAGAAAGTTAGATTTATGACAGGAAGAATGTGACATTTTGCAGAAGGAATGGAGAAAGATGACAACAGTGACATTTAAGCATATATACAAACTATATTGGCAATGACTTTTCTTTTTCAAAAATTGCACCCTGCCTCTGACTTCTTAATGCAGCTTTCAAGGTGGATGAACTATAGCAACAAAATCAGTTTAACACGTGTTAGCATGCAGAACCTTCATTGTGCAGTCTATCTCACCTATAACCAACAGATGAAAGGTTTGGACTTCCAGTGTATGTCATCACTGAGATTACACACCCTGTATAACTATACACAGTTCAAAGGGATTCATAGGCATCTCTATAATAACACCTAAGTGCCGTCATCTCCAACTGATTACTGGTAAAATACAATGCTTTCCCATATAAGTAAATGTTGACAAACCTTGTGATTACTGGGACAGAACAAGAGCTAATTACAACAATAGCTAATTAAAACACTTGAATTTTCTCTCACACCTCTGCAATGCACTAGATGAAGAGTTACTCATTTAAATAGCTGAGATTCTCCACCTCATCTATTCTTATATGATAAGAACACCGACAATGACTGTTTATCCCACAGATGTCTGCATAGGGTGACATCTTATGCTCTCCAGCTTCCGTTAGGGAGAACCAGGTTAGTGAACAGCCAGAATAGGATTTGCAATGGTGGCTCCACAGATTGGAATTCTATTCTTAGGAGTCACTATCAGTTCCTTTTTGTGGTCTTCAGATAAACACTGAAGGTGCCTGGTTGTTTGTTTTAATGAAAGGGATTTTCAGTTTGAATTTATTCTGATTAAATGTTTACACAATACAATGGTGTGTTTTTTCTGTTTTTTGTTTGTGTGTGTTTGTTTAAAAGATTTTTGAATTGTCCCTGCACTGGTCAATTGAGTTCAAGGCAATTTACAATAAAACCATAAAAAGAGTGAAACACAACAACTTCAAATCAAAATACTGATGAAATGCAAAACAAAGGAATCTTCTAAAAATGAACAGCAGCATTTAGTACAAAAAGCTCGGTGCAACAATACAGTGTACCTTCTGCTTGTGTGCCCTCTACACACACAAATGCAAGGTCGTGCAAAGTCTCGTGTCCCATTATCGCCAATGGAGATGACGGTGCATGCCAGTGCAGGTGCATGCACATTGTGTCCACACTGTATCCGCTGAAGATAATGGGGTGGAACATTTGAGTTTTTTGTTTAACATGAGGGTCTCTGGAATGGAACCCCCGCATATATAGATGGTGCACTATATTGTTTTTAACAGCTGTCTGCCAATAAAGGCACAGCCATCTTAACCTCCTAAAGTTCCACAACTAGATGCTAATATGCCAGAAGAATCTACCTTTATCGGCCATCAGCCTCACCTTTGTAGGATGAGAGAGATCTAAGATGTCCCTGGAAAGTGCAAAGCAGATTCATACAGAAATCGTCAACTTCTCAGACATCATACAGTCCTGAACAGAGTTTGGAACCCCAGTAAGAACCAGCACTTTGAATCAGTCACAAAAACAAACAGAAAGCCAGTAACACTCTTTTAAGAACGGCGTTATGAGAATCTATAAAACGCAGACAAGCTAAAAATGTGTCTGACAGATTTTGCACTAGCTGTAGTTTTCCAAACAGTTTTTTTAAAAAGTCCTACAGTGAGCATGTGACAGCCAGCCAAAGATGGATTACTATAGCACAGATCACTCTGGCCATGTCCCCCATTCCCAGAAAGATAAAAAGCAGATGCAACAACCAAATGCAAGCTGGACCATTCAGAAGCAACACTTGTATGCCTGAGACCCCATTCAAAATGCCTTGAGAGTACTTTTGGAATCTTGTTTTAATGGTCCTTGGCAAAAATTTGCCATGCAAGACATGCAGCAGAGTGATATTACACTGGTTTCACAAACTGATCCATAACCATTTCGCAAACAGAAAATGTTGCTTCAGTTCTTCCATTACTGTCCCTGTGCAACAGCCTGCACAAATATCATATGACTAAATATAGAAAGTTGCAGCAAAAACACGTTCAGCAAAAACATACTGTTAGCGGAACACTCTTGTACTAATGTTTTAACCATAACACGTGTCTTAGTGGTGGAAGAATGTGTCGGAAATTACAAGATGTAAAGTCCATAGCCTGAACAGACCATAATGATAACAGGTAGCAGAGAGAATAGAGATCAGCAACCACTCGCAAAACTGTCCTGTCAAGCCTGGATACTATGAAACTACTAGTTCTAATGTGTTGTGCGAGGATGGTGAAGCGCTTCAGAGAAGACCCTCTTGAGAGTCTTCCTTCCTTTTAAAGAGCTGAGGAAATTAGCATTACACAGAATGACAGAACTAGAGAATCCCACGATAGGAACACAGCATTTGGGGAAGGGGTAGAGGGGCTGCTCATTTTTATTAAGGCCAAACAGGACTTTTTCTAAACAATACTTGCCTTGTCACTTCCTCTTGGGGGAAAAACAGATGAGGAGGTCAAAAATGAACCCAAACACAGAAAAATGGCAAAACCATACCACTCCCCAAGGCTTAGGCAGCGCTACTGGGAGAGAAACTGGTGTGGAATCCCCATGGAACTTATCCTTAATTTAGAAGCATCAAAAGAGCACATCATCAGAAAACAGGGTGTCAAAAGACAGGAGTTTCCTGAATAGGAATGAAATGCACTACATCATTTCTTTTTTAAACAGCTGCCTATTTTACACATAGCTATAATATACATATACCAGACTAAAAAGGTACAGAGATAATGCTGGAGTTCTTTTTAAAACAATTTAAAGCACTCTGGCAGCTAGCACAGCAAGGTGGTGGTGGTGTACTGAAAGAGGTGGGGAAGCATTCACAGGTCATTTTAGGAAGCCTCAGGAGCTCATACTTTCAACCCTAGAAGACCAATCTCAGCAGCAACAGCAGAAAAGAGCTTTTTTTAAAAAGAGGGGGCCACAAAAAACAATAACAATTTGTTTCAGTTCTCCAAAGTCAAATATTATAAAGGTTTGTAAACACATGGAAGGTAGAGGACAGAACAACATTTGCAAACTCCTATTGTTGTAAATGTAATACCAAACTCTTGCAAATGATATATTTTGCTCCAGATCTGGAAAAGTATATTCTGTCATCCTCAGGGAACACCACTGATTAAAATAAACTTAGCTGGCTCCTCTCAGAAAAGGAACATTCCAACTCAGGCAAATATAAGCCAATCACAGAGGAATAAGAATACCACAGAAGAAAGGAGCAGGGTTCTAGTTAAGTTTAATAAAATTAACATTTGAACATGTCAATACCACCCCGTAAAACAGATCCCTTTTTCAGCCTTATTCATCCTTTAAAAACCTACCTAAAACAAATGCCTCATTAACAGATTTAATTAATGGAGTATATTTTTTTTAAAAAATACTACTAGTATGGCTTTTTTAGCAGGTAACACAAGGGAAGAAAAACAATAAAGGTTGAAAATAGAAAGGGTAAACATTGTGGTAAACAGGGAAGGAAGGTTCATTTATTTCACTTGGAAATAGCACACAAATTTCAATTTTGTGCTGAAGAAAATATAAGAGCCTCTTGTTACTAGCAAAAGGGGTGGAAGAGGAAACTCAGACAGACATCACAGTAACGCTATCAACATTCTCACTGCTCATCCTAAAAGTATAATGATTTTCTAGAAAAAAGATGCTGTGTACTCCCCTACAGATCTAGCTCATTCACTCTTCTGTGTTTCTGTGCTGGCAAAGGAGTACTCCATTAGAGTACATTTTTTCCTCTCTTTTTTCATAGGCCTGGAATCAGAAAACTGTTGCATATGAGGTCTGGTTCTTCTTCTCCTCAGCCCTGTACTGTCTGCACTGAAAAGCAACTGCTCTTTGGGGGGGTCTCAGGCAGAAAGGAGGCTTTGACATCACTTGTTGCTTTATAACTGGAGATGCCTAAACCTTCGCTCCTCTACATGCAAAGCACAGTTTTCCCCCTCATATACAGTGAGTTGGATGTGTGCATGGCAGCGGAACTGAAGGAAAAAGGAAAAGGTTCGAGTCTTCCTTGATTTGGGGAGGATCACTATCAGGTTTTGGATAACAGCACTAACCTAAAGTAGCAAGAACAGAGTACAGTCAGCCCTTTACATCTGCAAGTTTGACTTTCACTGATTTGATTATTTGCGAGTTTCTCCAACCTCTGCTTCCCTCACCTCAGGTGCTTCTTTTCTGGGGGAAACCTTCCTCCTCGGCAGCTCCAATCAGGCCTCACCTTTAGAACCTCATCTCTGATCCTCTACCTCCTCCTCCACCACCTCCACCACCTGCTTGGCCAGTTGATGACAGCTGGCAGCCCAATTTCTCAGCATCACAAACCCTCTTTGAATGCCCTCCCCATATGAGATGGGTGAGAGAAAGGAAATACCTGGGTGCTCACTCTCCCCACTATGCCTCAGCCCCCTTCCTTCCCACCCACCCACCCACCCACACATTTTGATATCTGTTATTCTTCTACTTTTGCTCTAGTCCTGGTCCCTAATCCTGGTGAACATGGAGGGCTGACTGTAAAAGATAGACACAGCATGAGCCAACAGCAAGATGTGGTAATCTTCAAAATATAGCGTGTATAATATGCTGCAGTGCAGAGCTGCAGAGCTCTTCTGGGAAAAAAAAGTCATTTCCTGGTTTCTCGAACAAACATTTTTTTTTCATCCATCAGAACACAGGATGTGATATAGACCTCTCAGAAAATGAAACTTACTCCACACAATCCAGCACGTGACACACACACACACACACCATGCAGGAATAGAAGGCTGATTAGCTTATACTATATTTACATTCAGTTTCAGTGCCCTGCCTTGACTGCAGCACAGCAATTTGTTTTCCAGCACAACATGTGTTTGGCTTCCAGGGCTTTTATTTATTTATTTATTTCAAGTTTTTCAAGGAAGACAATTTTATTGGACTCCAGAGACTAAGCCCCAGTAATGTCAAGACTTCCTGAAAGCTGTTCTTGCTCAAGCAGCCACAAGAACTCTGCAGGAGCTACAAAATGGTAAAGGGAAGGCAGGCAAAGTCCTCTGAAAGAAAATATACTAAGCAAAAAAAGGGGACTTCCATAGTGACAAAAAGGAAGCCACGACGCATGGGAGAATGCAATAAATGAAAAGTGCTATTATAGGCATGTATTCCTCACAGTTTGTAAGATTCAGTTGTGTCACGAAAGGATATTCTCAAGTACTCCATTGCTCTGCATTGAAGAGATCAAGTAAACTTTTGTGTAGCTTTGCAAAGAACTATTCTGGCAGTATACTTACAAACAAGCAGTTCAAGGGGAGGGAGGATGGAAAATGCCTGCTCACATAACCCCATGGCTAGAGAATTAAAACAATAATTGGTTGTTAATTCTAAGCACATTACATATTAGAATCATAGAAATGTAGAGTTGGAAGAGACCACACAGGCCATCCAGTCTAACCCCCTGCCATGAAGGAACACTCTCAAAGCAATCCCGACAGATGGCCATCCAGCCTCTGCTTAAAAACCTCCAAGGAAGGAGACTCCACTACTCTCCGAGGCAGCACATTCCACTGCCAGACAGCCCTGACTGTCTGGAAGTTCTTCCTGAGGTTCAGGTGGAATCTTCTTTCCTGCAGCTTGAATCCATTGCTCCTTGTCCTGGTCTCTGGAGCAGCAGAAAACAAGCCCTCTCCTTCCTCTACATGGCATCCCTTCACATATTTAAACATGGCTATCATGTCCCCTCTCAACCTTCTCTTCTGCAGACTAAACATACCCAGCTCTCTAAGTCTATCTTCATAGGACATGGCTTCCAGGCCCCTCACCATTTTGGTCGCCCTCCTCTGGACTTGCTCCAGTTTGTCAACATCCTTCTTGAATTGGGGTGCCCAGAACTGGACACAGTATTCAAGATGAGGTCTAACCAAAGCAGAGTCGAATGGTACCAGTACCTCCCTCGATCTAGACACCATGCTCCTATTGATGCAGCTGAGAATTGCATTGGCTTTCTTGGCTGCCGCATCACACTGCTGACTCATGTTCAGCTTGTGGTCTATGAAGACTCCTAGATTCCTTTCACATGTACTGCTATCCAGCCACGTGTCCCCCATCCTATATCTCTGTATTCCATTCTTTCTACCTAAGTGTAGAACCTTACACTTCTCTCCGTTGAATTTCATTTTGTTCGCCTTGGCCCAGCTCTCCAATCTATCCAGGTCATTTTGAATTTTGATCCTGTCCTCTGGCGTATTAGCAACCCCTCCCAATTTGGTGTCATCTGTAAATTTGATGAGCATGCCCTCTATTCCTTCATCCAAGTCGTTGATAAAAATATTGAACAGCACTGGGTCCAGGACAGAACCCTGTGGCACCCCGCTAGTCACTTCTCTCCAGGATGAAAAGCAGCCATTCGCGATCACTCTTTGGGTTCGGTCGGTCAACCAATTACAAATCCAAATAGCAGTAGCCCTGTCCAGCCCACATTTTACTAGCTTTGTTGCAAGAATGTCATGGGGAATTTTGTCAAAGCCCTTACTGAAATTGCGATAAGCTACATTCATGTAACATGTAACCAAACTGGCACAGCATTCACACCATTCCAGTAAGAAGGGATTCTACTGAATAAAAAGATTCTCCATGAGGGAAAAATATCTACGTATAGTGAAACTGCTTCGATTCACCCTTGTATCAATGAGACAACTGATGTGGGGTGGCACCTAACATCAATGTTCCCCTGATATGGCTCTCACATTGATGGTCAGCAGGTCCTCATCAAGAGAAACATAAGCAAGACTGAGGATGGTTGAAACAGCTTGTAAATTCTCTAGCAGTAGAGCCAATGAGGTGTAGTACTTGGAGTGTTGGACTATCACACTGGCAAACCAGGGTTCAAATTCCTGCTCAACCATGGAAACCCATTGAGGCTTCTTGGGCAAGTCACATTCTCTCAACCTCAGAGGAAGACACAACCGAAAGCAAAAACTCCAAACAAATTCTGCCAAGAAAACCCAAACCCAAAAACGATTTGAAAGAATGTCTGATTTCTCTTCAGCCTACAGAAATGACTTGAAGGCACACTACAACGATTGAAACTTCTTTAGCAAGTGCTTGTTTCATCCTTCTTTTCGTTCATCTCAACATTAAAGCAGGAATCAAGATTAAGTATGCTGACCTAAATCTAATTCCTAGCCCCCTCTAAAGTACACCTTCAATTCCTTAAGTCAACACTTACAGTTGTGACTGGCACTTGGATTCAAGCTACAGTGTCCCACTGCTATTTGTTCTGTTTGACCATTTCTGGCATTATATTCCATACCACCATTAACTATCTCACTTCTACATCAGTTGCACTTAGAGCAGTGGTTCTCAACCTTCCTAATGCCGTGACCCTTTAATACAGTTTCTCATGTTGTGGTGACCCCCAGCCATGATCATAGCATCAGAAGCTCAACTTGAGAAGGGCTTGAAGGGAGGTCTTAGGCGACCCCTGTGAAAGGGTCGTGCGACCCCCAAAGGGGTCCCGACCCCCAGGTTGAGAACCACTGACTTAGAGGATCTTGAGGTATCAGCTTTACGTGTTTTCCACTGAGATATTGTGTGGAGTAAATGAAAGTATGGGATGTACCAAAGAGAAAGCAATTTCCATGACATCCCAGTACATGCTGGGAGAGTTTAACTGCAAGGATTATGCAACTACCATTTGCCCAGATAGCTATACGCACGAGTGAAGGGGCACAGAATATCAAAAGAGCAAGACATAGCCAAATTTCTCTCCTTCCTTTCCTCCCACATAGAAGACAGTTTCAGGGATAACCTTTTAAGAACAGTTCAGGCACTCTCATATCTTTATGAAAGTAAGAGGGTAAAAATGAGTCTGTCATATACACCTCTATGTATAAAGAAACCAGAGCAGTGACAGAGCCATGAGTTTCTTTTTAACAAGAGTTTTCGGGTTTTTTAGAACAATAACCAATTCTCCGTATTCAAGTGATTAGTAATAACAGACCTTCTTAGGATAGGGACACATTTAGGTAAATACCGCAAAGTGTAACAATGCTACCATGAATACCATATGAGCCTTTATTACAAAATGAACCCATATCTCAGGAAGCTGTCTCCATCTACCAAAAGGCATTTCTGCAAATGGTAAAAACAGCCTAAATGAGGACAGAATGCAGACCTGCTGGCCAAGCTAAAAGTTATTCAGATACTACACTGTCTTGCCTTTTAACTGTCCAACGACTCTGCAGACAAAAAGATTATCTGAAACTAGTAAGACAATAGCACATGTGCATACTGATCACATAGATTAGCCAGATGAGCCAAGTCACAGCATTAGGAAGGCTGAGGAGAAAATAGTAAACAACAGCAGGGCATCTTTGCATTTGAAAAAAAGCAACGCATGAATATGAATGCTATATACTTCACTACTACTCATACTTGCTACTTGCTGTAAATCTTTAAGCAAGTCAATAAGCAGAGAAGTCCCAGCACATCTGAGTCTGTTCACACAGGAAATGCAAGTGGCTTCAGTATCCTGAGGCACATCCACCTGAAGTTCAGAACACCACATCTCTTCTTCACATTATTTATTTAATGTATCTCCCATCTTTATCCTTATACAGAACCTAATGTGGCTGGTGGTTTAACCAAAGCAAACTTCTGTATATCTATCTGCCAGGCAGGGTAAAGAAGCACGCTCTTCTAACAAAAAGCCAAGCCACGCAAACAGGTTGATTGAAAATGAATTTAGAAGCTGGAAGAAAAGATTATCTTTATTATTTATTTACGTACTTCTCCAGTGTACAGCAAACCCTTTTGTCCTGCTCAGCTCCCCTATTAGGTTACTGTAGACATAGGCCAGAAGTCACAATTAGAATAAAAATGTATGCTTATTTGGACAAGTGGTACTTTGCCCAATAGAACTTATTTGGAATAGGTCTGTACAGGCTTGCAACTTTAGGGACACACTAGCTGTGACACAGGTGACCTCACCAGAAGAATTCTACATTCTTCTGCTTCAAAGGCCATTTCTGCACTACTATTATTCTACTTTCAACATCCCATGGAATCCTGGGATTTGCAGTTTAGGGAGGTGCACTGAGAATTCTCAGAGAGCTCTTTGGCCTCAATAAAGTACAAACCCCAGAATTCAACAGGATGTTGAAAGTGGAATAATAACACTATAACAGTGTAGGGCAGAAATGGCCTAAGTAAAATAGTCAGGAAGTGATGGAAAGGGCAGGGAGTGACTAGTCATTTTTTTTTTCCTTCAGTATTCCCAACACACCTCAAAAGGTACTATTAAGCTTGGATGCTGTCATTTCTGACTTACTGCAACCCTAAGTTATTATCTGGTTTTCTGGGGGTAAGAGTAATACGATTTATCAAAAGTCACCTAATGGGTTTCTAATGGCCAAGTGGGGAATCAAATCCTAGTCTCCAGGGTCATAGTCCAATGTTCAAACCACTATACAATGCTGTCTCTCTATTAGCTTGGGAGAGATGCTGTAGTCAGGTTTTTTCTCAACCTTGCTGCCTTAAGGTACCTTGCGGGAAATATAACAATTAAAAAGCAAAATTAAATGGAATGCAACAATGTACCCAATACTAAAATCAATTCCACTTTAAGGAGAAAGGCAATACCATGACAAGCAATTAAATGTTATTAGAAGCTTGTGAAAATAGAACAGAATCTGCTAGGCTTCTAACAGACAAATTGAGACAATGAAATCACAAAGGTATATAATAATCAACAAACACATTAATTAAACAAATACATTAATTAACAATCAACAAATATGTTAATTAAAAGGAGTGATTGCCTCCTAAAGCTATTTTCAAGCTTTGCAATCAAACACATGCAAGACAAACAGATCAAAATCACAGTAAAATGGTTGCAACATCTGAAATATACAATTGAAGAACGCTTGACAAGTTTAAGACAGGACATATTGGGTACATCCATACATTTCAGGAAATAGGATCAAATTATTTTTTAAAAAATAGGCTGGACTAGTTTGGGCTTGTGTCAAGGAACATGACTTTTTTTTAGTTGAGGGTCTTCATATTTCTGGAACTCAGAAACTGACTGGGATGGGGGCATGGAAGAATTGGAATATTCCTTGGACTTTCAAGTTCAACAGTTTCATCTGGCTTGTTCTCTTTAATGTGGTGGTGGGGAGTGGGGGGAGGATATGAAAATGGTTGTTTCAAACAGGAGGGCTTCTGATGCAGTGTAATTACCCAATACAGGCAACTCATAAATCCTAGCAATGTCAGACCTACAATTACTCTTACACATTCAACAGGGCTGTTTTCAAATGAATAATTAGTAAGAATAGTTCACAGATGTGCAAATGGTTCCTTTGAAAGTTCAGCACAGCTTGCAATAGCAGAAGGAACTACCAACTGTTGGCTACCGCATCCAGCAAACACGATGCATTCCCTAGCTTAGTGCCAGATAGGACAGACAATGACCAGTCAAATATAGTCAACTGACTGCTATCTCATTCCATTATCCAGTTTTTAAAAAGTTTCTGTTGACACCGCACCATTTAACACAAAATAACTGAGCATAACATGATGAACAGAACAGGTCCAGTGGCACTGATAAGGAATCTTGATCCCAAGAATTCAGGGTCTCTTATGTGCACACCCCCATACTCTGAGGCAAGCACTCCCGGTGGTCCAACTATCATTAACTGCTTGTTTTGTCTTTCTCCCCCTAGATAAGTTAAACAGTCTGCTTTTTCTCACTGGCAATGTGTTGTAATTGCTGGCATTTGTCACAAGCGGCAAAAATAGTGGGTTTAGAAGGAGATATGAAGGCACTTCTCCAGCATTCAGAAAGACCAAGTCCACTGCATCTGCTGAGAAGAAGGGGCATCTCTCTGAAGAGAAATGGCTTTCTGCTTCTTGAAATCTTCTGAAAGGCTTATATTGTTACAAGAAATCTAGTTCATTGAAAAGCTGCAAAAACAGGAGTGTGATCCATCACAGTCATCAACAATCTGAGGCATCCCTTTCTCTACTGCTGTTGTTGTTTTGTGCCTTCAAGTTGTTTCCAACTTATGGTGACCTTAAGGCAAATCTATCACGGGCCTTTCTTGGCAAGATTTGTTCAGAGTGGATTTGCCTTTGCTTTCCTCTGAGGCTGTGAAAGTGTGACTTTCCCAAGGTCACCCATGGCCAACCAGGGATTCAAACCCTAGTCTGCAGAATCATAATCCAATGCTCAAATCACTACACCATGCTGGCTGTCCCATTTTATTATACGTATCTTAAAATGCAGGAAAGAAAACCTAGCAAAAATTACATGTGTGTGCACTATGAAGACCATTTGTTTGGAACATCCTGCAAACCAGCACAGCTTGTAAAGTTAGTTTACAGAGCATTAATATAAAAACATGCTGCAGCTATTCACAATGAGTAGTGCTCTGTTATGGATGGTTTCAGCATGTCATCATTCCTTCTTGTTAAAAGTAACGCTTCGAGCTCTGCATCGGTGATTCAGTAACCTTGAGCTGCACTCGGCAGTAAAGATAAATCTGAAAAATGTAGTGCCAAATCCCACAAAAGTGTCAGAAACTAAGCAGCGAGCTTGCTCCTTGCTTCTCAGAGTTAATTATTTAAGCTGTGTGGCTCCTGTGTTCATGAAGAGAGCAGGAAAGATTTTAGATGGCTTTGTTGAATCTCACTATTAAACCTAGAGAAATCCTCACAACCGGGTACTTTTTCCATAGACACAGTGATTCTCAACCTTTGGTCCTCCAGATGTTTTGGACTTCAACTCCCAGAAGTCCCAGCCACTATGGGCATTGTTCAGGAATCCTGGGAATTGAAGTCAAATATCTAGAGCACCAAAGGTTGAAAACCACTGGTCCAGAGCAAAAACCTGCTTTACAAAAATAAGAACATAGCAATGAGCAATCCATTCATGCAGCTATGAAGACAAACCAAAATTAATCTCTTCCATCAATGGCCAGGTATGTTCAATATATAATCAGTCTTACCTAATCTGGTCAGACATTACAGCTGTACATCAGAAAGGATTTGATGAAAAAGGGATTCACTATTATGCCTGTACTACTGAGTTATAAACTTATAACTTTTTTTCAGACCTAGATCCCAAACACAAAGACATTCTGCAATCTTGTTGTTAGGTATGCTTTGGTGTATCTGAGAGCCTCTGTTTAAGAATTCATTCATTATGGGGTTGCTATACTTTATATAGGCATGAGATAATAAAGGTGGCTGAGCTGAACTATCTCAGACCACTGGTATAAATATTCCAGAAAAGCAAATACATGAGATGTAAGGGGGGAAAAAATAAAGACAAGGTTAAGTTGTGAGAATAAGTGTGAGACTCAAGACCTAAAGAATTTGTTTTCAAATAGTGTACCCTCCATGTATGTGGGGGGTCTGTTCCAGGAACCACTGTGTAAAACAAAAAATGAAAATGTTGCATCCCACTGTAAACAACAGATGCAATGTGCATGTGTCCATGCAGGTGCACACCTGTCGCATCCACTGACTATAAGGGGAGTGTCACTTTGTACAACGTCACATTTAGGTATGCAGAGGTTGTGCCAGAAAAGAGCACACTGTAGTGTTACAATCTGGATAACAATACTCTAGGGCTTAGGTCTCCCATCCTTGTTCCACAGGAACTTAAGGACTTTTAACTGAGGAAAGCAGCAACTGTGGATAAACTGCTAAAATGCATCTTGTCCACCTCTATTCCATTGTCTCTTATCATTACAGGGGACATCACACATGGACATCCTTGGGAAGGTTCCGGGATGCACTTGTAGTCCACACAGAGCAACAATACAAACCAGTCCTACAAGCCAGATCCAGTACTTTGGCATATGCCCCTTAAGACTGTCAAGAATGGGACCTTAAAATTCAAGAACAACTTCTTTGCAATGCAGACAAGTCACTGCAGAAAGTCTTCAAGACACGAACCTCCAAGAAATACCACCATGAAACCCACAACATTTATACATCAAACCTAACATCTCAAGGTCCCTGAGAAGATCTAGTTAGTTTAATCAGGAACAGGCATGCTCTGGACTCTAGAGAGCTCCACAACCCAATTTTCAGTGGCTGCCATTTGGAAGTAATGTTTGCTTCAGTGTAACCCACAAAATCATATATGAGTTTTCCATCAGTGTTTTGTGTATCTTCAGCCGAAAAAATTGAATAGTATGCTGGACCCTAGATCATAGTCAGTGAGGGTCCCAAGGGTTGTTGTTGCTGTTGTGTGCCTCCAAGTCATTTCTGACTTATTGCGACCCTAAAATGAACTTATAGCAGGGTTTTCTTGCAAGATTCCTTCAGAGGGAGGTTGCCTTGTCTTCCTCTGAGACTGAGAGTATGTCTCTTGCCAAGGTCACCCAGTGGGTTTCCATGGTTGAGTAGGCATTTGAACTCTGGTCTCCAGAGCTGTAGCCTAAAGTTCAAGCCACTGCACCACACTGGTTCTCTAAGGGTATGGACTCCTAAACATATAGATAGGGCTTCCCTAAAGGCTGGATTAGACAGGGCATCCCACTTTAAAAATACAGCTGTAGCCTGAGATACTAAAGTGGCAAAGAAAATGTTGGACAACTGTGGCAGGAGCCAAATTTCATACCTATATCTTCCACATCCCCACCCTCTGTGGGCTGCAATGCTCCTGCAAACTCAACCAGAAGTCACTTCTACTTTCTACAGAAATTATTTTAAAAAGCTTCAGCAGTGCATCCTCTAGTATGTATACACTGACCCAAGAATGACCTACTGCTGGAAGGATATAGTTTTAGACTGCTAGAATGTTACTAGGAGCATAGATTCTCAGAAATTATTTGCCACGGACAGTGTTAAACATAATGCTTCAAAACTGTGCACAGCCCAAATGTTTCACAACAAAAAAGCAGGCAAGCCCCTCCAGAACAATCTGGCCAAAGATATTCAGCTTGCCAGTTGCACCGCTGGGCCAAGAACATCTACACTGCCACACCCAGTCCAGCTAAGAACAATACTGCAGACTTCTATAAATCCCTGTTCTATACAGTTGGCCCTCCACGTTTGCTAGAGTTAGGGGTGCAGGATCTCCACAAAAGTAGGAAAACCACGAATATCAAAATGTGTGTGTATGTGTGTCTGTGGGAAAGGAGCCAAGGCATGATGGGGAGAGTGGGCACCAGGGTCCAAACCAGGTCAGGGAAACGAAAGGGGCAAGTCGGAATGGTGGCCATGTATTTCCCTTCTCTTGCTCATATCCTTCCTTGGGTGGATGGGTGGGCGGGAATCAGAAAAGCATTTGTGGTGCTTAGAAATTGGGCTGTAAACTGTCCTTAACTGGCCAGACAGCACTGGCGGTGGCAGTGGAGGAGGAGGAGGAAGAGAGGGAGAGGCTGGTTTGTTTTTTTAATTTTATTTTATTAAAGTTATAACAAATAATATTTACAAATAATCATTCTTTCTTTTTATAAATATATAAGAAACAGAAAGCAAAGAAATATATACAAACAAATTTATATACTGTACATAAAGAGGCTGGTTTTTAAAGGGCTGCACAGTGTGATTCAAGGCCCCAAAATTTATTTCCTAGTTAGAAACAGCTGAAACAGCTAAAACAGCTGGGCAACATGTGATCAAACTGTCCAGTCATATTCTCTAGAGTATGTGGGAATCATGTTTAGCACAAAGAAAAAAATGTTCAAAACAAAAGGTTTTAGAACTTCAGGGACGAGAAAGAATGATGGAGGGTAAAGCACTCTGCAGAGCAATGTGGCCCTCAACTTCTGTTTCCTAGCCCAGTTTTAGAGGAAGTGGGGATGCAGAAAAGAGAAAGCAACGGGATGACATGGCTCGAGCGACTACACTATGGTAACAGGTTATAACAATTGGGACTTCTTAATCTAAAGAAAGGGAAATAAGAAGGGAACATAAGAAGGGGGTTTATAAAAGCATTCATGTTGTTGAGAAAGTGGATAAGCAAAATCTGTCTCCCCATCTCATAGTACTTGTATATATTTATTAAGCAAATTATATAAGATAATAGGATTATTTTCTGTTTTATATATATTTCCTGAAACTCTAAAGCTTAGGAGACTCTTAAGGGGAATGTTGGTGATGACCACTGGTCTGACCAACAGAGCTCTTATTCTGTGAACTACACATACCCTTGTAGACAATTCCTAATGTATTCTAGCCTTGCATCTGAGATAACCTTAACCACATCTCCCCCACTGCTGGGGGCAGGAAGGGACACAGGAAATATGCACACATATTGTTTTGAATGTGTGCACAATCAAAATCATGAAAACGAGGTAAGTCATTAACAGGAAAAAAAATCTTGTCTAAATCAAAACACTATGTGTATTAAGTCCCACCTTCCAGGTGAAAGAACATTATAGTGCATCAAAACAATACGCATCATTCAAGAGTGAAATATTCAAGTTACATACAAAATGAAACAAGGCAGCTTCTAGGTTCATGCACCAACCGTAATGGGCCATAAATGAAGCGTCATTAAAATTACACAAACATGTTCCACGAAGGCACATCTTAATAATCCCATCACAGTTAAAACTATGGTTCTAGTAGAAAACAGGTTAACATCGAGGGACTGAGCATCTTCTACCAGCTAGCCTCATTCCACCATCTTGGAGCCTGCCACACCTGCTACCTGAAGCACAAACCAGAAGAGGTGCTTGATGGCAAGGAATAAGCAATATTGTTTCTTACTGAACATGGGACTTGAATGAAAAACTGATAATCTTCACCTCCACATGTAAGAGATGGGGAAGGACTTAGAGAGGAGGGGTGATAACTGGAAGGAAACCTGCCAGTTATCACCTGAGCAGTGGCTACCAATCAAACTGCATAGATTATGTTGAGCCCCAGGTTCCATATGCATGGAATGGTGATCTTGCATGTATAGAAAGTCCTTATATTGAGTTTCATTCTCTCTTCTCTCATTTAAGTGACTGGGATAGGAAACTTATTTGCATTTTATTTAACTTTACATTTGATACTGTGTTATGTATACCTACTGATGCAACAGTTATTTGCTATTGTTTCTTTTGCTCCGAATTGCTATAAATATTGCTGTCAGCTGATATGTTGTCAGCCGCTCTGAACAGCTAACAAGACTGAATCACGATGAAGTACCACGGGAAAAAATTAAGTCCTCATTTTTTCACAGAATATAGTAGTACTAATAGCTGAGAAATTATCTAACTGTTCTTCTGCACAGAAAAATCTTCCTTCAACTCAACAGGCATGGAAAACATGTGGTGCTGTTGAATTTCAAAACCTAGACCACATGACCAGTAATTAGGGCTGGTGGGCATTTTAGTCATACTGGATGGCCACAGGGTCTCCACATTTGTGCACTATACCCCGATCCCATTTAGAACTAATCTTAGGTTTTGGATGGCTAGATCCAAATAAAATATTCAAGCAGTTGCTCTTCAGGAGAAGCAGAGTATTTATCATTCTGGTGTAGTGGTTTGAGTGTTGGACTATGACTGTAAAGACCAGGGTGTGAATCCCCACTTGGCCATGGAAGCCCACTGGGTAACCTTGGGCAACTGACACTCTCTCAGCCTCGGAGGAAGGCAAAGCAAACTCCTTCTGAACAAATCTTGCCCAAAAAAACCCACTATGAGAGGCTTCTCTTAGGGGTACCATAAGTCAGAAATGACTTGACAGCACACAACAACATGACATTGTTAATATTAATCCCCACCAAATAGCAGTCTTTATTCTGAGGATTTAAGTTTCACATTTTAAAAACCTGGAAAGCAAAAGCATTAATGTATTTCCATGATAAGAAACATGCAACCTTTCATGCCGTTTTGAAGGACATTTTCTTTCACATTTGTCAAAACCCAGAGCAATATTGCAATATTGTTGATTAATTCAATGGTGTAGGACTGTAGTATTAAACTAAATAAGACTTTAAGAGAGACCACTGGGTCATTTCACTACCAGTTTGCACAGTACTGCTTATCTTTTCAGTCCTTTGTGGGGGGAAAAATGTGGCAGTATCAGTATTAGGCTGGGAGGAACCATTTTGTATTGCCCTTTGATTGACTGATAAACATTGAATCAGCATGTTAAAACATTGCTCCTGTTATTAGATGGGTAGGTTTCCTTTTGGAAAACACAGATATGCGTGCCACATTCTTTTTTTAAAACAAGAATGCTGTGTTAACTGCTGGTAGGAAGTACACACTCTTTGTAACAGCAGACACCACCCCTTGGGAGGGCTATCCCAAAAATCCCTGCTGGCTATATAAAATTACATGTTTTTCCTCTTTTTGAAACACATTTTATCTCCTCGCAACCGGCTCAACACACACCCTCTCCCTAAAGGCCTGATAACTGAGATTCTCCAATCATACAAAACTCCATGCATGAGAATTCCACAAAGTCATCTAAGCTTAAGAGAGAGACACTCAATGAGCAAACCCCTTGTATTGCCAAAATTCTAAGCATGCGCTGGGAACTAAGTACTAGGGAATACAATGCAAAAGACTCACTTCAAAAACCTAGTTTTAAAGGGGAAAAAAATTGGAAGGAGACTTTTAAAAACTCAGATATAGTTGTGAGAGGTTGCCTATTTGTTAAGAGCAGCAAGGGGAAAAGAAGGTACAATGCGCCTTCCATATATGGGAGACAAACAGTGAAATTCACGAATGGTTATGCTCTGTTATATTCAATGGTGGTGACATTCATGGATGCTTCAGTGTGTCCACACGTACATCACCACCATTTTAGGTATAGGACATGACACAGTCACAGATGCTCAAACTCACACATCCAAAGACCACAGCTAAGGAGGGTCCACTGTATATTTAACCTTCTTCTAATCAAAATGGCTCTCAAACCATTTGAGGGAGGGAAATACAAGCCCAAAGGACAAACATTCATTTGGGAAGCAACTCTGAAGGGCAAAATCATGGGATGGAAAAGGTAATTCATACATATACATACATACATACACACACACACACACACCCCAACTCCACTGCTTCCAACAAAAATGGCAGTTCCCCTCAGAGGCTTTTTTTAAAAAAAAAAAAAAAAAAGGAAGCATACTAGGGGACCCACCTTATTTATCCCATCTTTCTCCTGGGATGATACCTGCTACAACTCCCACCTCCATGTTACATACAGTTTGGCCCTTAGTTAGGTCATCATTTGTCCCTCAGCTTTATCACTTGATACTAGTGGGCTTACATGAATTAATGATTTTTCATACAAGATTTTTAAGATCCTCTTTGTATAAGAAAAAATGGTAACAATTGGTGAGAGATCTCAGCCTAGCCTTTGCCCTGATGTTTAGTTTTCTAGGAATTTTCATTTTGTACAGTATACCGTTCTGTTATGTGAATCACTATCTTGAGTCAGGACTGCTACAGTCTTAAGTAAAAGTTGATCACATCAGTAAGAACTAAACTAACTGAAACACATACAAGATCACAGTGTCAAACAACTTCCAAAATTACAGCTCAGCATTATTGGAGGTATAGGACTCCTGAAGAAAAATTTGTCTACAAATTTGTATTTAAGACAGCAACATGAATGTTGCTAAGTTATACTTTAAAATATTAGTTACACCATGTTGGCAGAGAAGGAAAGAGTTGGAAGGCAGAATTGTTTAAGTCGTCCCCTCCATGTTCAAAAACTAAACACTCCTTGCACATGTTTAGCATATATGATGGTGTGCATGGACACGCATATATAATTACATATTTCAAGTAAGTGTCATGATGCTCACAAGAACTCTGGCCTGCATTAGCTGGAACTATTCATTCTGATTCACTCAGTTCATATACATACTCAAGACTGAAAGCCAATGTCAAACTATTACGACAAGTTTTTATGCTGGATTAATGCTCATGTGATCTCCACCAGAATTTGCTTCATAAAGATCCCATTCATAAAATGTTCCCACACTTGAAAACAAAAAAGAAGCCACACTATTTCCCAGCACTCACCAATCAAGAGCAGCAACCCTACAGGGCGCTTCAGCCAAAGGAGGATTCTACACCTCTGGAAAAGCAGAAGTATGATAATTAAGCATCAGCAAATCGCAGAAAGACCACACCTAGAAGTGATTCAAGCCTGTACTTAAATACTTAATTTGCATCTGAAAGTTAAAAAAAAAAAGTAAACTTGTCTTTTGATGAAAAATTTAAGAATTCTTTCTTGAATATAAAGGGAAAGCTCTTGATGGCAAAGAGCAGAAAGATCAAGTGCTCAAATCCCATCAATTCATTTTGCAAGCAGGTACCAATCAATTTGCGAGCAGGAACCATGGTCCACATCTTACACAGTGTAAATCTACACTCCATGAAGTGGTGGCTGCGCTATACCATCATTTTGCTGAATACCAATATTGTTCAGACAATGATATATCTGTCGAAGTGCCTGCCCATTGCTTCCATGCACAATGGGAGATGCACAGCAGCTTTCTCTGCAATCCTAGTGTATTAAATGGGACATTAAAGGAACGAACAACCACTCATACACCAGTCATATATGCACTACTGCCCATGCAGTGATACACTTACAAAACTCTGCCTACCCAGCTGTGAACACACTAAACCATGGTCGAAAAAGTACAACCACACGCCGCCCAAGGGAACTTTTATCTGCATAAAATAGCAACAGTATGGCAGTTTATATCTAGCTTGTCAGCACTTGCTTAAATATACACTGAGTGGCATACTACCACTCTAAGAAGTGAAAGACACTAGCACTACTTGCCAAACACATCTAAACTCAGATTTCTCATGCATATATACTGATTACACTACTGTGAAATCCAGTATCGTAGGGGACTGCATAAAAGATACTTACATAAATAACATTAAGGGACAACCTTTGACCAGGACTGCAGTGACCAGGGTTCAAAGCTCCACTCACCCATGGGTCTCGCCAAGATGAACTTGAGTCCTTCACCATCACTTAGCTGACAATTATAGTGAAGTAGAGGGCAGGAGGAAAAAGGGGTGTATTAACGGTGGGCAAGTTCTAGAAGACAATTTCTCCTGGAATAATTATTGCAATAAAATTTATTTATTGCACAAAAACTGCTCCTGGAAGCTTCCAGAAGTGGAAAATGGGATTTAAGGATTGGATGTGTATACGTGTTCAAGTTATCTGTCAGCCTATGGCAATCCCATGAATTTCCTGGGGTTTCCTTAGCAAGGAATACTCAGAGGTGGTTTTGCCAGTTCCCTCCTCTGAAATATAGCCTACAGTATTTGGTATTCACTAGTGGTCTCCCATCCAAGTAGTATTGAGGGCTGATCCTGTCCAAGATAGACAGGAGCATGCATATGTCAAAAACAGAAGTAAAGAGAGTACAACCTGAAAAGGCTGTTATCACTGTTGAAAATACTCTTTTACCCCCACTTACTAGAACAAGACTGACAAAGCTGGATGCAAATGGGAGGGGATTTTTTTTTTGTTCTTTTTAACCAAACATCCATTTATTAATAGTTAAAGAGTTAAGAATTCTTGATCCCTAGTCTGAAGGCACACACAGTTTCCCTTGGCTTGATCTCATACTCAGTAACAAAAAATAAGTTTACACAGTTATTTCCTATGCAAAATGATCAGGTTCAGGAACTAAAACATAATTGCTTTTTTTTGTGCCAGCTGCAACAACCAGTGGAACTTAAGTGGATACTATCTGCATTATTTCAGAGGTTTGTTGTGGTTGTGTGCCTTAAAGTCGTTTCCACTTACAGAAATCCTACAGCAAAAGCGCAAGTCAGAAATGACTTGTAGGCACACCACCACCACCATCACAACAACAACAACAAACCTATCATGGGGCTTTCTTGGCAAGATTTGTTCAGAGGGGGAGGCTGAGAGTAAGACTTGCTCAAGGTCACCCAGTTCAGAGGTATTCCTATTTATTTCTTAAACCCATTTGTCTTTCTCAAAAATCGAGAATGGTGGCTGCTATGTATACTGTACAAATTTTAAGACAACTCATTTCTGCTGGCAGATTTCAAGCACCTTCCCTTTAGAAAAGTCGACCTGAGACTCTTCTCTGTACAAGCAAAAAAACTGTGACTGCATTACTGGACTGTTCTGTACCACTGTACCACGCACGGCAGATTCTAATGATCCATATACGCCATCTGCTCCCTTCCTCTCAGGCTTCTCTTTCTTCCAGAAATCCCCAGACAGCCCCACCCATAAATATTTTTGGTACACACTCAAACTTTTCCAAAGTCGATTGGGGGAGAGAGTAGCTATTTCCTCATATGAGAAATTTATACATCAGAACATGCAACTCAGCTCCAGAGAACCTACCTTGGCCAATCCTCTCAATTTACAATAAATCAGCACATCCAGAGACATAAAAAAAGAGAAGCCAAACGTCAAAGAAAATACAAGACATCAAACTCGGCCAGGATTCTTTTCACACCAATATCTACTGTTCCCGGGTTTTAATGTCATTCTATATTTAGCATGAGAAAGAGAGAAAACAATCACTCCCTTCCTGTAACTTTTTCCATCCCTGGATGACACCCCAGAACATCAAAAAATAAGTTGGTTACATATGAACTGGATTTTTCCCCTCCTAGCCAGCTTTCAGCTGGAAGAAATACAGGGCTTCTCTGAACATTTGGAGAAATAATAGATTGGAGCAGATGAGCAAATGCTCCTATGCAGATGGATACCAACATAGAGTAAGAATAATGGCTTTTAAAATCTGACGCCTCCAAAGGAAAGTGAATATATCTCCAACACAGTTTCAGTGTGCTTTGAAATCAAAAGTAGAATAATAATAATAATAATAAAAAGAACCTAACAGGAGACAGTGAGACAACTGGAACTATGATGAAGAACAGTATCTGCAATGTACAGCATCCCAGGTTGTACCCAAAAACACCCCAGAAATAAACAGAATCTACTCTTGTCCTCTGCACCCCACCACTGGGAGCAATGCACTGTGTGCAGACATGAGAGACGGTCCTCTCTACTGTAGCATCCCTGTTCTGGTTTGCCAGTCTTAGAATCACAACTGGCAGGGATGCCAGCTTCATTCTGCTTCAATTTAATACTTGGCTTTTTCAAAAACTTTGAAGTCTAAAAATTTTCCCTAAATTTGTACTTGTATTCGGTTTCAATCTCTTTTAACAGGTAAATTGTTTAATAAACTTTTAGACTGTTTAAATTATTCCTACCATTTATTTTTTAATTGTTCTAAATTGTTTTAAATTGATTTTATTTGTCTACTGCCCTGGAGTCTGGTAGATAAAATATAAGTACTTTAACAAATAAAGTCGGTCTGTTCACTGGATGACTAACTAAATTCATTACTGGCAACTCCTACTCTCTCATGTCCCTTCCTCAGACTGTAATGCATATCTTGCTTCTATTGTGAGTTCTACTTCTATACATATATATACAAGTTAAATAGGCCATCACCCCCACAATAAACTAATACAATGCAAGAAAAACAACTAACAAGGATCGCTTACTCACTTTTATTTCCACAAGCAATGTTGGGGTTTCCTTCATGGCAGTTACTAAGAACACACTCTTCTGTTGCCTTTCATTTATCAAGTGGTGGTCTTGGATGGGTAACTTGTGACAGCCCATTTCACCTGCTCTCAACGCAGCAGGAAACTGGCAAACATCAGACACAACTGGTCCAATATAGTCATACAAGGTATACTTGATCCACTGGCAACAACTTAAAGCTTCCTAACACAAAACTCTCATGTGACGAGTAAAAAATATGGCAAGGAAACCAACAGAAACATTTTTAGAAAAGGAAAAGTTGGTAGGTATTCAGGTATGCCAATAGTTGTGTTACTATTATTGGGTTATAGCTTTCATCAATTATTATGCTACCGAAAAACCATTCACACACCTAAAGTTTGGTGGAATCAATATGCTGGTGAGGCCCAGCTTCAATTCTCCTTTCCATCTAAACTGAAGGAAATGTTTCAGTGCTAAATCAGTGTTTGTCATCAGTAATGGACTGGAAAACAAGCAGAAACCTAATTCAGAGAGGACAGAGGTGCTCTTGGGTCATTCAACAGGCAGAACAAGGAATAAGGATTCAATCTGCACTAGATGGAGTTATGTGAAAACACTCGTTTGCAATTCGCATGTACTCCTGAACTGAACTTCCAGCCTGAATTTCGAGGTTTCCGCAGTGGTCAGAATTGAACTTGCAAATTAAAGCTACTGTACTACCTGCAATCTTTCCTGACAGTGTTTGATCCGGCCATGGTGATTCATGGATTACTATAATGCACCTACACAGGCTTACCTTTGAAGAGCGTTTGGAAACCTCTAAAATATTGCAGCCCCACTGTGGAGCGGTGCTGGTTGCAGGGGAACATACAAATCCACACTCACAACACTGGTTACTAGTCACAGAATCATACAGTTGGAAGAGAGGACAAGGGCCGTTGAGTCCAACCCCTGCCATGCAGGAGTACACCACCAAAGTATTCCAGACAGATGGCCATCCAGCCTCTGCTTAAAAACCTCTAAAGAAGGAGACTCCACCACATTTCCATGCAGTATATTCCACTGTCAAACTGCTCTTACTGTCAAGAAGTTTTTCCTAATAGTTAGATGGAACCTCTTTTCCTGAAATTTGAAGCCACTGTTCTGTGTCCTAGTCTCCAGAGCAGCAGAAAACAGACTTGTTCCATCCTCCAGATGGCATCCCTTCCAATATTTAAACACAGCTATCATGTCACCTCTTGACCTTCTCTTCTCCTGGCTAAACATACCTAATTCCCCAAGCCTCTCTTCATAGGGAATGGTTTCCAAGCCTTCTACCATTTCGGTTGCCCTCCTCTGGACATGGTCCAGCTTGTCAATATCCTTCCTAAACTGTGCTGCCCAGAACTGGACACAGTACTGCAGGTGGAGTCTGAGCCCATTTCCAGGAACAATTCTCATAAAGTCCTGAGCAACTTGCGTCGATCATATCTGAAAGATCATTTTATCCCATAAAACTTGCCCAGGCTCTGAGTACTCCATGAAAAACTCATCTCTCAGTCTCACTGTCTTCAAAGGAGTACTTCTTGGTAGTCAATCCCAGATAAAAACTCCCTTGGGAGGAAGGCTAGGCTAGCCCCCTTCCTATTGTCCTTCTACCAGTGAGCAAAGATTTTCTTTTATTTAGATAGCATTTTAGTCAGACATCATTTCATTCTAGTTTAATTTGTGTTTTAACAATTTTACACACACACATATTAATCTACATAATATATAATATCCTATTTTCTTCCAAGGAGGCTTACAGCCATTTAAAAATGTAGTACAATGAAAAAAACACTATTGATACAAAAATTAAAACAATTAAGCCTGAGTTCTACTTAAAGAACAAAGTTAATGATACAGGTTAAAACACATTAAAAGCATAATAAAATAGAAAAATAACACACACCCCTTTAAAAGCTCCACCTGTTGCAGTATTTTATAAACCAAGTGCCCCCCCTAAACAAAGGCTCTTCATCTGCCAATGAAAGGACAGCAAAGAGGGTCCAACCAGACCTCCCAGAGAAGGGAATTCCATACTTTGGGAGTAACCACCCTAAGAAGGCCGTCTTCCATATACTCACCAAAAGTGCTGTGATAGCGGTGAAACCAAGATAAAGCCTTCCTGTGTAGATCTCAAATCTGAGGCAAGCTCATATAGGGAGAGAGGGTCTTTCAGATAGTCTGGGCCCAAACCATGTAGGGCTTTAAAGGACATACACAACACTTTCGATTCTACCAAGAAGCAGATTGGCAGCCAGTAGAGGTGTTTCAGCAAGGGGGTTACATGCTCCCTATAACCAGACCTACTCAGCAGTCTGGTTGCACATTTTGGATCCACAGTTTCCAAAGGCAGTTCCATGTAGAGACTGTTAAAGTAATCCAAACGGAATATAATCAACGCATTTGTCACCATAGTCAAATCTGATATCTCAAGGAACAGGCACACCAATTTTAGCTGCTGAAACATGGACATCCAGGCTCAGATCTAAGTCTAGGAGTATGCCCAAGCTGTGAACCTGAGTTTCCTGTTTTTGTAGGTAGCTATTTAATTATGTTAAAAGGCAAACCGCATCTCAGCCCAGAGAAAAAAGTGGAATATAAATCTAATGAAGAAATAAATTTGTTGGTCCCATCCAAAGATATGCAGAAAGAATGGTGCCAATATCAGACTGTAGCAGCTTGAACAGAGCTGAAAAACTCCAGAACGCCTGGCCTACCTGAACTGTATGGTGGTGGCTCTTCTAAATGTTAATGTTTTACCACAGCCCAAAGCCTGCGGCATCTAAATTTCAATAAAATAAAGTAAAATCCACACCTGAATATGGATAAGGGAAAGCAGCATTTGGCTATGTAGTGAGAGAACAGGCTCTGGACAGTCTGGTTTTGCACCTGTTGCAATATTGGAGGGAAAATCACTTTAAAATTACTTTTCTAAAGTGTTTATGAATTGCTTTTCTTCCCATTAGGGCCCTCAAAGCAATTTACAGCAAGATACAGTATTGGGCAGGACTAAAATTAATGTGATTATACTCCATCACCTTCCCTCTATAATTTTCTCCAACTTATCTGTATGCATCAAACACTTACAGCTTCATTTCTTCAAAATACAAGAAACCTGCTAAGCCTTTAAGTATTTTTAAAACACTAGTTTAAGCATATTTGACTTGCCACTTGCCATAATCTCAAATAGAGTATTCCTATGCAAATAACCTCTATTTACATAACACTTTTTTGAAAAAATAATCCTACGTATTCCAATAAACATTTTACCTACTAAATCAGAAACTGGAAATCAAAAACCAAAATCTTCTACACATGTACAACTTAGAAGCAAGAAGTGTATGGAAGAAAACATGGTGGCTGCATTCATAATTTGATTAAGGGACTAAAAATGAGGCCCTTGTTTGTCACCCTTCATTTTATTCACATGTGACCACCCAAAAAAACTAGTTAGGGCACAAGATTATAAAGTACATCAGCAAGCTAACATTGAATCAGCACTTCTAAGCCACTCTTTCTTTCCCTCATGTTTCAGATCAATGTTAGAATATTAAAGTCTTAGAAGACATAAATCCTAGACAAATTCTTCTTCTAGGCACTATACTGTAACAGTCAACCAACAGACGAATCATATCACCTCATTTAAATTATGCACTTATTAGGCAGGATAATAGCAGGACAATAAAATGACAAGGAGATGAAGTGGCAGCTCATTCCTAGACAGGCATTTTGTAACTCAAGCATACACTTGTGTGCAACAGCATGCTTTCAATGCATATTCTGACACCACAACAGAGCTGGCATATACAACTCTGAACAGGGTAGTGTAACAGAGAACAGAAAGAACAGGAAAAGGCTGGCAATGTTTTTCTATGACGTATAAGGCTAAGATGAAAGAATCAGCACTTTGCTGGAGAAGCACTTTCCAATTCCTAAACCCATCCCACCTTTATAGCTAAAAATGGTCAATAATGATTTAAAAAAAACATAAAAATACAAAAGTGCCTTGCTAAGTTAACACAGATAGGCAATGCTAGTTTGAGCATGCTAATACACTGCAAAGTGGCATCTGACAAGTTCCATTATGGAAGCTTTATATGGTACGTCCCACAAGATCATAGGCAGGCAAACTGCGACCCACAGACCACATGTGGCTATCCAGAATTTTTTTAAAAAAAAGATTTATTCCTGAAAATGCCTTTCAGGAGATGAAAGTAGGCATTTTGTTTTGGGCCAACCAAGAGGCCTTTTTTGAAACAGGAAGTGAGCAGAAAGAGACTTTCACTCACTTCCTATTGTTAAAAAAGGCCTTCCAGGCCTAAAATGTCCCGGAAAGGCCAAAAAACATGGCAACCTTGTCCTCTAAGGATATTTCAGGGCATTTTTTGTTGGTGTTGTTGGAATGCAACCATTCACGCTTTCCTGGGGGACTAATGTGACCCCTTTCCCTTTCACAGTTGCCCACTCCTGCAATAGATACATTCCACATAAAAGACAGAAAACCAAGTTGTCTTCAATCTCTACAGTACTTTACTTTCCACCTGCTCAAGAATGACTAGTTCTAATTGGAAACACAGTTCTCTCCAACAATTACAGGACAAAAGGTCACGATCTCTATACCAAGAGCAGTTTTCTAAGAAATAGGGACTCCTGTAAATGCTCAATGGAGTGAAATTGAGGCCTTAGGTCTTTGAAGCTGCTACATTTATTGCATACGGGATGCTATAAAGTCAAGCTTTATTCACTTACCTGGTCATCAGTAATGAGTTAAGAGATACCTTCAGGTAAACAGATAGAAAAGCTTTTGTAAACTGAAGACATCGGTATTCTCTCTGTTAATTCATCAGTCTGTCACCAGTTAACTCAGTCATTCATTAAAAGTGATGAGACAGTAACTGCAGTGCGTTTGCAGAGCACTCAAAAACCAAGTCATAAGACTGTACAAAATTTGAAAAGCCATATAAAATGCATGATGGGAGATCAATGCTCTCAGGGACAATCCAAACAATGTGAGAGTTACGTTATCTATTCCTGTTCTCCCATCTTTCAATATGGAACTCACATGAAGCAAGCAACCTTAGCTGACCGTAAGTAGCCATCCCATGATCTCCAGCCTTCAGCAGGATGTTTCCATTAGTGCTTTAAAAGTTGACTTTTTTGTTGTTGTTTAGATTGCAATGGTTTCTTTGTGGACACGAGTTTCAGCATATGATCCTTTTGTTCCCCTTTCATACTGACAAAGTTCTGCTTCATTAGCAAAGTTCAGCCTCCCCATCAATCCACTGGCCACTTTGTCAGCCGGAAAAGGCCACAATTTCTGACAGGTATGTGCATGCACAGACCTCTACCTCACAGTAACCATTATGCAAAAGCAGTCACTTCTCACCATTAATCCCATTGGTTCGCTCACTCTCTGAAAACTGAAACAAGGAATAGCTCCATAGTGTGGGAAGGAGCAACATCCACATAAGTGCATACATTTTACTCTTGAGTTGATACCTTTTGGATTGCACTCCATAAAGCTTCAAAGGACTAGGAGTAATTGAAAAATCAGTCTCACTCCACCCCCTTTCTCTTCATCTCATTCTCTCCCTTTCTACTGTGGAAGGCTGCCATTGCCTCTCCTGTTAGGCTACCATGACTCCTAATGCCCCTAACCTCTCCCATTTTAAGAGAACCAATTCAAAAAAGCATGTAAACTAGAGGCCAGAAAAAGGAACTTTTCTGAGAAGTAGTATGAATAGCTACATCGATTTAACAAGGGCAGCCCCTCCCGCAAAAGTTGCTGAAGCACTCACAACCACAGGAAGTACACAGACTGTTTGATTCACCCACAATCTCTGACACACATTCAAGGGCTTTGCACTGCCAAAAAGTCCTCTTTCTATAACTACACAGTACAGGCTACCTCTCTTTCATGAAAGCATAGAGCTTCCCTGAGCTCCACAGTTCTGACGCATCAGACATTTGTGTTAAAATTCAAAAAAAAAAACTCTTGCAAACTATTACAGCAGTTCATAACACTCTGAATTTGCAAAAGATGGCCTAAGACACATCTAATAAATAAAATAAAGGACTAGAATATCTCTAAATAGAGCTAGTGTGGTATAGTGGTCTTAAGTTAGACTAGGACTCCAGGAGACTAAGTTTCAAATCCCTGCTTGGTACAGAAACCTGCAGGGTGACCTTGGGCAAGTCACACTCTCTCAGCCTCAGAGAAAGGCAATGGCAAATGCCCTCTGAACAAATCTTGCCAAGAAAACCCCTTAAGGTCCCTGAAAGTCAGAAACCTCAAAAGGACACTGCATCATCTCTAAAAAGGACCGAACATTTTGACTCATGGAGACAAAAAGGAGACAGTTTGTATTTCACCATTTTGGCTCTGCAATATGTTTTCAGAACTTAAATCTTTCCAGACCCTAGATTGGATTTCGTTGCCTCAACCTCTATTCTACAAAGACTGGAGATGAGGAAAAGCAGCTTTTTCTTAGTCTACCAAGTTCATACCATAGATATTGTGTTTAAGGAATTAACTTAAGATGAGGCCAGGAAAGCAAGCATCTTTACATTCACTAAATGGAAACATCCCTGAAAAAAGGTAGTTACGGCGTACATACATTATTAAAATATTCTGACCACTTCCTCATATATGGGCATGATCATTTCTGGAAGCATGTTCTCACTTATTCCTGCAAACCCAAACCTGTTATGGTCTGTGTATGATATGTGACTTAGAGTGTATCATCAAAACACAGGGCAAATATATGCCTCCTCTTACCTTCCCTGAGCTCTCTTACAGATACAAGGAAGGTATAACTTTCCAATTTTAAGCAGAAAGGCTAATCCAACAATACACGCCCTTACTTAGAACATATTTATGTACCAGATTGTCACCAAGAACATGGTAAATAATTTAGGTTTGCAGATATTCCCTCATATATTTTTATTAGCCAACTTATTCATACTCAGTTAATTGACATATCTGCAGGCCTAGAAGAGAAATAAGCAAGCTCTCTTTCATTTGTAAAACCCGCTGTATTTGATCACCTGGAGGACTCTCTTATTTGTTACTCTGCGGCAAATAACTAACTGAACCCCCCCCCCGGAATAACCAGTGATCAGTGCTACTTTAAGAGGTAATCCATACACTAACTACCATGGTCCATATCTCAACACTCTCTCCTCCTGCTCTTCGTACAATTCCTGATGACCACAGTTTCTGATAGCAGATAGGATATAATAGGCGTCATTCTGATCTGCTCTGGTTAGACTTCACCTGGAATACTATGTCCAGTTCTGGGCACCACAATTCAAGAAGGATACTGACAAGCTGGAACATGTCCAGAACAGGGTGACCAAAATGGTGAAGGATCTGAAAACCATACCCTATGAGGAGCAGCTTAGGGAGCTAGGTATGTTTACTCTGATGAAAAGAAGGTTCAGAGATAACATGAGAGCAATGTTTAAATACTTGAAGGTATATCATGTTGAATACAGAACAAGCTTATTTTCTGCTGCTCCAGAGACTAGGACATGGAGCAATGGATTCAAACTACAGGAAAAGAGATTTCACCTAAACATCAGGAAGAACTGCCTTACAGTAAGAGCTGTTTGATAGTGGAAGATGCTGCCTCGGAGTGTGGTGGAGTCACCTTTGGAGGTTTTTAAGCAGCAGCTGGATGGCTATCTGCAGGGGGTGCTGTGAGTGTACGTTCTTCCATGTCAAAGGATTGGACTAGATGGCCATTGTGGTCTTTTTCAGCTCTATGATTCTATTCTATGATTTGGCTACAAGGCTAACACACAGACATGGAACTTTTGAAATAGAGGGGCGGGATTTATCATGTACAGGGAGGATGTCAGGAAAATGAAGGTTTGGTGAGTACTGAAATATAGGCAACACTTCATCAAGCCTAAACTTCAATATTCTCACCGTGCAATACTAAACATTTATTGAAAGTGGGTAAATCCCACAGAACTCAGAAGGACTAAATGTAGAATATGAGTGAGCCATAACACAATACATGTCATATTCTAACTCAACACTTAAATATTGTATCATTTTGCACAATTCAGGAATGTAAACATTTTACTTTTATTCTGAGAATATTCCTATATGTATCTACTCATGAATAAATTCCATGGGATTCAATAGGGTTTACATTCAGATGGTCTGCACAGAACTGGAGCCTATACAAACCCCAGTTTTTACTAGACAAAACTGAAAAAGAAACTGCATGGAAATGTGAAGACTGAAAGCAATTTAGGTTTTATTATCAGATTTTAGAAACCATCTCACTCTCTAGCACTATCACGTAGAGTAAGAGAAGCCTCAGAATAACAGTTAAATTTTATATTAGTATATTATCTACAACAACTGGAACATTGGTAGAAAAGGAGCTTAGAAACCCAATCCACTGATGTTAGCACTGGGCAAGTAAAAACTTTTAACAAATAACGTAATGCCTTAACGTGCTAAACTTTAACAGGACTGATAGAGAAAACGGCATAAAACGCTGTGGTTGACACTGCTGCCTTCCGTTTCACATTTTGTTCTTGGCTGGTTCAAAAGTGCTTTTTTGGAGGTCTACATTGGCTACCTGACACTATTCAAGTACATACTATTCCCATTATCTTATTACTGGTTGGGAATGATGGGACTTGCAGTTGGATTCATCCAGGCAGTTCCAAGATGGGGAAAGGTATCCTAATACACTGTAACTATTTGGGACATTAATTGTCAATGATCTGCTGCATCTCTTTTCACTTCTTTCAGCCCCAATCCACCACCAGCAAAACATAAGCCGTTCCCTCACCTTTTGAACACAACTGATGGTTTGCAAAAAATGTCTTTAAAGGAAACTTTTAAAATAACTAAAATACCTTACTTGACATACCCCGTATCAGGTAATATTATTACCACTCAATGTATTACTTTTTAAATAGAACTCCATTACATCCTTTCTTGTTAGAAAAGTAACACAGTACAGGTAATCATACCAATTGGAGACTTCTCATCCCTGACCACCTTTGAACAAAGTAAAGCTACAGGCCAGCTCCTCCCTTCAACAACAAATTCAGGTGGCTGAGCACAGACAAAAGTAGAGCTAACAGAAGGCCAGTAAGAAATCAGAGAGTGTATCGGTATGCTTGAGGTTCGTCAATGAAAAAGAATTTTTAAAAAGAGAAACTCAAGCATGCAGAACATGTCCAGATGCCTCCAGAACCACAGAATGTTTGATATCATTTGGAAGGAAGATGAAATACGTAAGAGACTGACTTGGCCTGCTGGAGCCCCTTATAGTTGTTAGTATCCCAGAGGAGAGCAAGTCCATGGGAACTTCCACAAGTGGGTGACGCAATACTAACATTCTGTCACAGGTCCAAATGAACCCCACTAAAACCAGAGGGGCTAGTTTCTGAGCAAGCTTATATATGAGAAGGTGGCCATTATTATACTAATTGGAGTTTGCTGCTCTGAACTCGTATTTATTCATGTCCTGTTCAACTGGCTTAAATTCAACAAGTTCATTTCTCTGTTCAGCATGGTTCTCTTTTCCGAAGTGTCACCTTGTGTTTTATGAATAACAGAAAATGGAAGGTTTTCATAAGTATGACAAGTCTCTCCCTTCCTTTCACATTGGTAGCATGCTCCTTGTTTGGATATGTGTGTGTTTTCACATTAAATCTGTCTCACTTGATGCCAAATACTGAGGAGTAAGAAGCAAGTGTGAAGTCTGAAACTGTGTTATGCCATGCCACCACATTGCAGGAGCCATCAATTTGGCAGATATCTAGCTTGGATCCAAGAGTACTGCTTCTTTAGCAATCCAAACACAGCAGCAAGTGATTATTGCTACCTCCGTTCTGCTGAAGAGTTAAGAGTAAGAGAGTAACTTACTGTAACAATATATTTTAAAAACACTAGGAAGTACAATATTTCACTTATTACTCAGAAAAGTATCACACAGGAAACTGCCTCAAACCAAGTCAGATCACTGATCCATCTAGCACAGGGATGGGAATCATGTGATTCTCCAGTTAATACTGGACTGCAAAGCCCAGCAGCCCAACTATCACAGTCAGTGGAATGTCAATCCAACAATATCGTAAGGTCCAAATGGTCTATACCAGGGTTTCTCAAGCAGGGTTCCTTTAAATTCTAGGATTCTGTGGGAGTTTAATAAGAGTTCCACGAATGACCATGACTGGGGGGAAAAAAACACTGAACAATACATATAATTTTTATACTGGGGCTCCCTAAGATATGAAAATTATGCCAAGGTACCTCTAGGATAAAAAGGTTGAAAAAGGCTAGTCTACACAGACTGACAATTGATCTTCTGCATTTCAGATCGTGATCGTGATCTTTTCCAGATAGTGATTTGAACTAAAAAATAAAGTAGGCACCCAATCATTAAGCTACAATTCTTCTCCTGTTCAAGAGAGATAAAAGCCAAGGGCCGATACAAGGGTGGCCAGAGAGGTGGGTTAAGGAGAATGATTATTCTTTTTAAATAAAAAGTATCAGGCAAATTCCATGGAATAGTTTTTACTTTAAAAGTGGTCAGCTCAAAATCTGAGAATGGGCAGTTATTGTTTACTTTGGGTGGAGCAGTCTAAGGGACACCTCCTACATATTTATAAAGACTTTTGTGAAAGCTGTTCTCTGTGGACAGTAAAAGTACTATCCCATAGAGCTGTGGATTTTTCCACATCGTTCCTAGACTTCTATGAGGAATGGACAGAACTGTTACTTAAACATTTGAGCAAGTACATTTGCTCAACCCTTCCTGATTAAGGCCCCCGCTATATGCATAGTCACAAGTTGAAATGCATACAGCACAAGATGCTATAGTACTGTACAGACTGGTTGCTATGAAGATGTGTTAACAGTAAGGAGAAGCACTACCTAAAGAAGAGGCAATATTGGTGTGTCTATTTCAGAATCTGTATCTCTGCAAGAGAGTATTTACAGCACTGCAGAAGGATGCACTAACTTTCCTATTCTTCAGCTTTGGTACATTTGTGGGGTGTCAATATAACAGAAGACAGCAAGAAAGAACACTCATTTTGCACAGTGTCTCTGAAGTTGGGCAATGGCCTAAATATCTCAAAGAACCAGAAATTCTGTCCAATCAAGGCAGCTAAGTAGGCCCAACCCTGGTTAGTACTTGGATGGAAGACCACCAATGAATACCAGGTGTTGTAGGCTCTGTTTCAGAAGAAGACACTGGCAAAATCACCTCTGAGTATCCCCTGCCCAAGAAAACCCCATGAAACTCATTGGGTCACCATAAGTCAACAGGCAGCTTGAAAGCACATTCATATACATACCCTCTGAAATTGGCAGAGGAAGCATCTGCCTCCACAGAGAGAAAGCATCGCTCAGTGGTAGAAGATGCACACAAAAACTTTCAAGCTCAGTCCCTGGCATCTCCAGTCTGAAGGCCCAGACAGAAGGTGATCTGCTCAAGATCTTGGAAAACTGCTGCCGATCAAAGGAGACAATATGGGGCTGCAAAGACAATACTCTGGATCTGTTATAACACACTTCCAGCGGTTATGAGATTAACAGATACTCCTCCATCAGCACAAGCCCTTGTACATAGATCAATATACATTCATTAATAAAAGTCAACAGAGCTCAAGTAAGGAAGAATAACTACTGAAGCAATTAAAACAGATCATGAAGAAAAGATTTGTCATGTATGAGCACTACTCTTCTCAAATGTTCTAAAGGAGCTTAATACTGTATACAAAACTGAGTAGCTTGCTCAATATAGAGGGTTCCCCCCCATCTATTTGTGTAGCTTAGATACTCAGAATTGTCTGTCACGCAATGGCAGAAAGAAAAGAGGTAGAAGTAGACAGAGCTCACAATCCACACAGTTCTTCCCAGTTAACTACCTTTGCTGGACAGCCCCTTCCAGGCCAAAGCCAAAATTCCCATCCTTCTCAAAGTCCACTTGCCAAATCTTGTTCTACAGATGGAATTCGTCTCTTCCACACCCTTTTCTTACTTCTGACAACCAGGTTGAGGAAGACAAACTAAATAACAACATCCAACAGGGAGCCCGATTTGGCCAAGGGGCCTCCCTTTCCCCACATCTCACAATACACACTTAAAATTCTGCATAAATACTGGGAGGAGGTGGGGGGGATGAGATAATGGCCTCTTTTGATGATAGATGCTTTGCCAATAAGGACAGACAACAGGCACCGAGCTTAAAATCATACCGGAAAGACTCTTGGGGGAGGAGAGAATTCCAGACTGAACCCCAATTCTCTCCAAGGCCCGACCCCAAAATTAAACCGGAGAAGGGAGGTGGTCAGAAAGACTTGCCAAGATCCTGGAAGCAAGAAAGAGAAACAGATGCATCCCTAAAGGGTGGGGGTGGGGGGCTGAAATTAACATCTGGAAAAAAAACATCCGTTTTGGAAGCATGGGTATTGCGAAATTTGGGTCCAACCCACAGAGGTTTTTTTTAAAAAAAATTAGGAACATTAGTTTTTGGCTTTTTTTTTTGAGACAGTGATCTTGGGATAAAATGACCACCTCCTTTTAAAATAATAATAATAATCTGAAGGGTGTGTTATGGGGGGAAAGGAGAGAGAAAAAAAATCCCATTTAAAAGAAATTGCAATCCTATGTACACTTTTTCCTGGGCGTAAGGGGCACTGGCTCTAATGGGGCTTCTCTTCCTCACCCCCCCAACGTACAACCCCGTAATATAAGCCCAAATTTATATATATATTTTTTAATTATTTATTTGTATCCCGCCTCTCCATATGGATCGAGGCGGTGAACAACTTACAAACAGCATGTATTTCTAAACATTCCTGTTTATACCAAGTTTCCCCATCCTTTTTTCTCTCAAAAAAAAATACTAAAGTGGGAGGGGAGGAAAAATGGGGGGGGGAGAGCAAAAGGCACAATTTTAAAAAAATACTGCAATCCGATGTACACTTTTACCTGAGAGTAAGCAGCCCTGGATCTAATGGGGCTTCTCTTCCCCACCGGCCCCCCAACGTATAAACCCACCATAGAAGCCCAAGTTTGGACCAAGTTTCCCCATCCTTTTTTCTCTCCCCGACCCCAAAAAATACTAAAGTGGGAGGGGAGGAAAAATGGGGGAGGAGAGCAAAAGGCACAATTTTTTAAAAAATACTGCAATCCGATGTACCCTTTTTCCTGGGAGTAAGCAGCCCTGGATCTAATGGGGCTTCTCTTCCCCACCGGCCCCCCAACGTATAAACCCACCATAGAAGCCCAAGTTTGGACCAAGTTTCCCCATCCTTTTTTCTCTCCCCGACCCCAAAAAATACTAAAGTGGGAGGGGAGGAAAAATGGGGGGAGGAGAGCAAAAGGCACAATTTTAAAAAAAATACTGCAATCCGATGTACCCTTTTTCCTGGGAGTAAGCAGCCCTGGATCTAATGGGGCTTCTCTTCCTCACCGGCCCCCCCAACGTATAAACCCACCATAGAAGCCCAAGTTTGGACCAAGTTTCCCCATCCTTTTTTTTTATCCCCGACCCCAAAAAATACTAAAGTGGGAGGGGAGGAAAATTGGGGGAGGAGGCAAAAGGCACAATTTTAAAAAAAATACTGAATCCGATGTACCCTTTTTCCGGGGAGTAAGCAGCCCTGTTAATGGGGCTTTCTTCCTCACCGGCCCCCAACGTAAAACCCACCATAGAAGCCCAAGTTTGGACCAGTTTCCCATCCTTTTTCTCCGACCAAAAAATACTAAAGTGGGAGGGAGGAATGGGGGGAGGAGAGCAAAACACAATTTTAAAAAAATATGCAATCCGATGTACCCTTTTTCCTGGGAGTAAGCCCCCTGGTCTAATGGGGCTTCTCTTCCTCACCGGCCCCCCCAACGTAAACCCCAATAAAGCCCAAGTTTGGACCAAAGTTTCCCCATCCTTTTTTTTTGTATCCCGACCTCCAAAATATGAAGTGGGAGGGGAGGAAAATGGGGAGGAGAGCAAAAGGCACAATTTTAAAAAAAATCTGCAATGATGTACCCTTTTCCTGGGAGTAAGCAGCCCTGGATTAATGGGGCTTCCTCCACGGCCCCCAACGTATAAACCCACCATAGAAGCCCAAGTTTGACCAAGTTTCCCCATCCTTTTTTCTCTCCACAAAAAAATACTAAAGTGGGAGGGGAGGAAAAATGGGGGGGGAGAGCAAAAGGCACAATTTTAAAAAAATACTGCAATCCGATGTACCCTTTTTCCTGGAGTAAGCAGCCCTGGATCTAATGGGGCTTCTCTTCCCCACCGGCCCCCCAACGTATAAACCCACCATAGAAGCCCAAGTTTGGACCAAGTTTCCCCATCCTTTTTTCTCTCCCCGACCCCAAAAAAATACTAAAGTGGGAGGGGAGGAAAAATGGGGGGAGGAGAGCAAAAGGCACAATTTTAAAAAAAATACTGCAATCCGATGTACCCTTTTTCCTGGGAGTAAGCAGCCCTGGATCTAATGGGGCTTCTCTTCCTCACCGGCCCCCCCAACGTATAAACCCACCATAGAAGCCCAAGTTTGGACCAAGTTTCCCCATCCTTTTTTTTATCCCCGACCCCAAAAAATACTAAAGTGGGAGGGAGGAAAAATGGGGGGAGGAGAGCAAAAGGCACAATTTTAAAAAAAATACTGCAATCCGATGTACCCTTTTTCCTGGGAGTAAGCAGCCCTGGATCTAATGGGGCTTCTCTTCCTCACCGGCCCCCCCAACGTATAAACCCACCATAGAAGCCCAAGTTTGGACCAAGTTTCCCCATCCTTTTTTCTCTCCCCGACCCCAAAAAATACTAAAGTGGGAGGGGAGGAAAAATGGGGGGAGGAGAGCAAAAGGCACAATTTTAAAAAAAATACTGCAATCCGATGTACCCTTTTTCCTGGGAGTAAGCAGCCCTGGATCTAATGGGGCTTCTCTTCCCCACCGGCCCCCCAACGTATAAACCCACCATAGAAGCCCAAGTTTGGACCAAGTTTCCCCATCCTTTTTTTTATCCCCGACCCCAAAAAATACTAAAGTGGGAGGGGAGGAAAAATGGGGGGTGGAGGAGAGCAAAAGGCACAATTTTAAAAAAAATACTGCAATCCGATGTACCCTTTTTCCTGGGAGTAAGCAGCCCTGGATCTAATGGGGCTTCTCTTCCCCACCGGCCCCCCCAACGTATAAACCCACCATAGAAGCCCAAGTTTGGACCAAGTTTCCTCATCTTTTCCTCTCCCCCCCCTCAAATCGATATAGATTAATTTGGGAGCAGAAACGACCCACTTCCCTCGTCTGCCAAATCGTCTCCCGCGCCCCGCCCGCAGCAAATGGCGGTTGGTGGGGCCAACGGGGAGAAGGCGAGGCTCTCCCCAAATTTTTGGGGGCGGGGGAGAGAGGAAGGCGGGGGGGATGAGTCAGAGACTTACAGTTGCCAAGCGATGGAGGGGGAGGGGGGGGGGGGAGGGCCGCCCGGTCTCCCCTCAGCGCCCGGAGGCTTGCGAGGGGCGCCTCCAGTCCCTTCTGCCGCTGCCGCTGCCGCTCCTCCCCTTCCCGAGCGGCGGCTCCCGAGCCTGCCCGCCGCCCTCGCCGCCCTGGCGGTGCCGCTCCATGCACGGGGACGGCGGGCGAGGAGGCGCTGAGGGGAGACGGCGGCCGCGACCCCCGAGGCGCCGGCGGGTGACAACCAGCTCTCCGCAGCCCAGCCCTGAGGTAACTCCGACGACGAGCGGGGAGGCTCCTCCTCAGGCGGGCGGCCACCGAGGCGCCTCCTCGCGCGCGGCTTTGCCCGCCTTTCCTGCCCTCACAGGCGGCGGCGGCGGCGGCGACGCCTCACGGGTGTTTTTTTTTCTTCCCCCCCCCTCAGCTCATAGGCATGGAAGCCGCCCCGTGATTGGGCCGCTGAAAGGGCAGCTCTAATTGGCTGCGGCGCACCGAGTGGCGCCGCCTCCTTCTGCCGCTTCCTGCCTTCCCGCCTCTAGGCCACGCCCCTTCGCGTCCAGGCGTCCCTCGCGGTTGTCACGGGTCTCTGGCGGAGCCGCTTCCTGGAGGGAGGGAGGGAGGGAGGGCCTGTCCGCACTGCGCTCTTAGGCCGCTGTGGTTCCACTTTGGAGTTGAGGAAGCGGCCTTTAGACTCCGCGGCCGGGGAGCCCCTGGGCCTCAGGAAACTACAAGCCCCAGAGTTCCACAGGAGGTTGGAAGTGGAGGAATGGCACTGCAACAGTGGCCGTGTCCGCACTGGACTGTTATAGCGCGATGATGCCACTTTCAACACCCTGTGGAATCCTAGGCTTTGCAGTTTAGGGAGGCTGGCCCCTCCCTAAGCTGCAAACCCCAGGATTCTATAGGGTCTTGAAAGTGGAATCATAGCGCTATAACAGTCTAGTGCGGACACGGCTAGTGTAGTGTGGATATAGCCTTGTGGACGCTGTCTAGAGAGGGGAAAAAAAGTGAGGCAGGAAGTCTATCCCAAGCCAGAGTATTGCATTTCTTATAATTACCGATTAACTACTTATAATAATTATTATAATTATTAAATTGTTAATTGTTCATAATTATAAGTAAATAGACTCTTATTGACCAGTGTGTAAGACGGTGTGTCTTACACACTGGTCAATAAGATTGTATTTACTTATAATAAATGAGTATCATAATAAATATTATAATAATTGTAATAATTATAAGTATTAAAATAAATAAATAAATAACAGTGTATTTACTTATAATAAATGAGTAACATAATACATATTATAATAATTGTAATAATTATAGGTATTATAAATAAATAAATAAGAGTGTATTTACTTATAATAAATGAGTATCATAATAAATATTATAATAATTGTAATAATTATAAGTATTGTAATAAATAAATAAGAGTGTATTTACTTATAATAAATGAGTATCATAATACATATTATAATAATTGTAATAATTATAGGTATTATAAATAAATAAATAAGAGTGTATTTACTTATAATAAATGAGTATCATAATAAATATTATAATAATTATAAGTATTGTAATAAATAAATAAATAAGAGTGTATTTACTTATAATAAATGAGTATAATAATAATAATAAAATTTATTTCTATCCCGCCTCTCCCAATGGATCGAGGCGGCATTACAAAAATATACAAATACATTAAAACATTAAAATATACCCCATCCTCCTCACCCAGCAACCCTGTAATAATTATAAGTATTGTAATAAATAAATAAATAAGAGTGTATTTACTTATAATAAATGAGTATCATAATAAATATTATAATAATTATAAGTATTATAATAAATGAGTATCAAATGGGTGTCATGTAGAAGACGCACCTCATTTATACACTGGCAAATACTATTTGCCAACGTACAAGACGCACCAGTGTATGAGATGCACCTCATTTTCAAACAGTATTTTTGGAGGGGAAAGTGAGTCTTATACACTAGTAAATGCAGTGATTGAGTAATTAATAGCACGGTGCAAGCAGGCCGGCTGTTGTTGGGTGCCTTCCAATTGTTTCTGACTCTTTGCGACCCTCACTGGGAGGCAGAAAGTGCAAAGGCAGGTTTATATTTGGACACAAAAACACAAATAAAGACCACAGATTGCTGACATAACCTTAAAGCTGAAAAAGACACTGAAATTGTTTTAGGATTTTCTATACCTTGGCTGTCACTAATCAGAATGGAGAAAAGAACCTAGAAGACTAGGGCCATTTCTACCCTATTTTTATTTATTTTATTTAGTTGTATCGAGGCGGCGAACAACTTAGCATGTATTTCGAAACATTTTTCTATACATGCCCCCAACAAGCTGGGTACTCATTTTACCGACCTGCGAAAGGATGGAAGGCTGAGTCAACCTTGGGGCCTGGCAGGATCGAACTCACAACCTTGTGGTTTGTGACTTGCAGTACTGGCATTTAACCACTGTGCCACCAGGGCTCCCTACATTGTTACCCTACATTGTTAAAGGGCTATCATTCCACTTTCAACATCCTGTGGAATTCTGGGGATTGTAGTTTACTGAGGCCAAAGAGCTCTCTGGCTGAGGATTCTAAATGCCCCTCCTGAAACTGCAAACCCCAGGATTCCATAGGAGGTGGAAAGTGGAATAATAGCCCTATTAAAGTGTAGTGAAGAAAGGTCCTGAAACTTGGAAAGGTGTTAACCTGTATTGTGGGGGTCCCGGGAGGGGCGCCCAAATAACCAAGCAAAAACGCAAGATGGGGAAATTAACTGGAGCACTCTCTTAAGCTAACGAGAGGCAGGGTAACTTAGCAGGGATCTTGCAACCCAATGTCTATGGGATCAGGTCAGAAGAGCAGTCAGACAGGTTTTAAAACAGTAAAAATGATATCTTTATTAAAAAGACAAACAACAAATAAGACAACGCAAGCACACAGCTAACTGGGAATTGGAAATGAGAGTTTTCAGGGGAAATGGGTGATACAACACCTTTTCTTGTAGTCCTGGAGAAAAGCGGAGGGTTGCAGGGAAGGAAGCTCAGCACGGTTCGCTGAGGGGGCGACTCACTGGACAGACCAACAGCAAGGCGGGATAGCAGTCCGGAGCGTTCTGAGAAGAGAGGCAGACTCTCTTCTGAGGGGACAACCTCACTGGACAGAGCGGCAGCAAGGCTAGATGGAAGTCCAGGGCGATCCAAGGTATGCTCGGAATCAGGGACCTTTTATAGGGTGGATTGTGCCCACAGGCCATGCCATGCTCAGTGAGAACAAAGGGAATTTGGAGCTGGACAAAAGCGTTGGAAAAGGTCAGGTTATACATGATGAGCTTAGCGCTGGATGACAATAGTGAAGCCAGTATGCAAATGGCTCAGCACTGAGAGGGTGCTGGCTCCGGGCCGTGCGTCTTTGTGTAAAGTTGTGCTTAAACAAGGTGTGTCTGCAAGAAATGGTCCCTGAAGCAACGGAGTGGCATTAATCCGCCTGCCTAAATGGGGATTGGAATGTCCAACCATTATCGGCCACGCCTGTTTACGTGCTTGTCCAGTGGCCTTGCAAACACGTGGAGCAAGGTGGCAGAGAAAGGTCAAGTGAAAGCCAAATAAGTTTGATATCAAGAGATATCTAGTGCTATCACCAGGCATATCAGAACCGTGGTAACAAAGGTACCTAGGAAGGAACTAAACAAGATCTTGGAAGTGTAAAGATGTATTATTGAATACTAAAGTTAGGATTGTCTATGTCTTTGTATTTCCAGTTTCCATGTATGGTTGTCAAAGCTACACAGTGAAGAAAGCTGATAGGAAGAAGATCGACTCATTCAAAATGTGGTACTGGAGAAGAGTTCTACCAATATCATGGACTGCTAAAAAGACAAATGAAGGGGTCCTGGAGCAAATCAAGCCTGAACTCTCCCTAGAAACCAAGATGACTATACTGAGGCTGTCGTACTTTGGCCATATTATGAGAAAACATGACTCACTAGAAAGGACAATAATGCTTGCTAAGGTGGAAGGCAGTAGGAAAAGAGGAAGGCTGCATTACGACTGGATAGACTCAATCAAGGAAGACATATCCCTGAATCTGCAAGACTTGAACAGGGCCGTTGATGACATTTTGACTTAGAGGTCTCTCACAAATTGAAATTAACTTAGGCCATTTCTGCACTAGACAGTTATAGTGCTATTATTCCACTTTCAACATCCTATGGAATCCTGGGGTTTGCCGTTGAGGCCCCTCCCTAAACTGCAAACCCCAGGATTCCATAGGATGTTGAAAGTGGAATAATAGCACTAGAACTGTCTAGCGCAGAAATGATGGCAATCAACAGCAACAACAAAAGGAACCAAAGATCAAAGTGCCAAAAAGTCAAATGAGCAAATCAACCCTGAACTCTCCCTAGAAGCCAAGATGACTAAAGTGGGACTGTGGTACTTTGGACAGATCACAAGAATGCATGACTTTCTAGAAAAGGCAATGCTTGGTGAAGTAGAAGGCAGCAGGAAAAGAGGAATGGCTACCTTGATTTTGCAAGACCTGCGCAGAGCTGTAGATGATCGGGTGACTTAGACGTCTCTCAGGGCCTTTCCGCACTACACAGTTACAGTGCTATTATTCCACTTTCAACATCCTGTGGGATTCTGGGGTTTGTAGTTTTCTGAGGCCCAAGAGCTCTCTGGCTGAGAATTCTAAACTGCAAACCCCAGGATTCCATAGGATATTGAAAGTGGAATAATAGCACTAAAACAGTCTAGTGCGGAAATAGCCTCAGTCATAGGCCATTTCCACACTACAGTGTTAAACTGCTGCTATTTCACTTTCAACACCCTGTGGAATTCTGGGGTTTGTGGTTTACTGAGACCAAACAGCTCTTTGGCTGAGAATTTGAAGTGACCTTCCCTAAATTACAAACCCCAGAATTCCATAGGAGGTTGATAGTGGAATAGCAGCACTTTAACACTGTAGTGCGGAAATGGTGATAGAGTTGCCATAAGTGGAAGTTGACTTGACCAGCTTACACTTTGCCTGGTACTGCTTTACATGTGTCCCTGAGAGTATGATTAAACTCTGTTGGTTTTACCTCTGAGTAAGGTTTCACTGCTCCGATCACTCAGGAGTTAGGAATTAATTGCACTCCAATGTTGTTGGACTATCATCCCCAATCATTGGCCTTATTTGATAGGGTTGATAGATGTTGGAGTCCAACAATATTTCAAGGCCCATCCCTGATCATTAAAAGCCATCAAGGGAACTGAGTTAGCCATAAGTGTTAAAATCATTTCTTGTTCTTGTCAGCCAGTTTTCTGGAGGTGTGGGTTGCAGGACTGTGGCCCACCACAGAGATGTAAATTGCTCCTTTGCAGTTTCCTACCCCTGGTTTAACATTAAAGCATAATTGTTTTGTCTTTGAAATCCCAGGGTGCTTCTACAAACATTCCTCGAAGGGATTGCATTCCAGACTATTTATTGTCTTGGTCACCCTCCTCTAAAGGCACTCAAGCTTGTCAATATCTTTTTTAACTTGGGGTGCCCAGAAGTAGACTCAATATTCCAGATGAGGCCTGTCCGAAACAAACCAACATCCTTTGGTCTGAACACTATAGTTCTGTTTATGCAAGCCGGAATTTCATTAGCATTGTTTGCTGCTGCACTCATGTGAAGCTTGTGGTGTACTAATACCCCCAGATCTTTTTAAAATGTACTGCTGCCAGGCCAGGAAAGAATTGTTGTTGTGTGCCTTCAAGTTGTTTCCAACTTAGGTCCATACGAAGGCAAAGCTATCATGGGGCTGAGAGTGTGTGAAACGCCCATGGTCACCTAGTGGGTTTCCATGGCCAAGAGGAGAGTCGAACCCTGGTTTCCAGGGTCATAGATTGCTTCCACACTAGAGTGTTATAGCGCTATGATTCCACTTGCAACATCCTATGGAATCCTGGGGTTTGCAGTTTTGGGAGGGGCCATCCTAGACTATAACAGTCTAGAGCGGAAACGGTCATCATTATACCATGTTTCCCCAAAAATAAGACACTGTCTTATATTTATTTTTCCTCAAGAAGACACAGTACGGCTTATTTTCAGGGGATGTCTTATTTTTATTAAGTATGGTACAACAATCTACATTTATTCAAATATAGTTGAGTCGCCTTCTTCTTGAGAGAGACCCACAGACTGTTGCTGGTTGGTGCTGGGGGAGAGAGACCCACAGTGCTGAGTAAAACGGCAGCCACAGTTTACTTCTTCACCCTGAGGACACGCAGTACCTAAAGCACAGCGTCCTGCTCCTCACTTCACTGAGGAGACTTTTACTTTCACTTTCTATGGCCTTTTCCACACTTTGATTCAGCAACAGGGCAGAGCGCCCTCCAACAAGGACCTTCGCACTTGTAGACTGGATCCGGACTACTATATGTATCTCCGGGCTTCAGCCCGCTCCAGAACGCCCAGAACTGGTGTTTCGCCGTGCTATTGAAAGACCGCTTAAAAGAGGTCTTTCAATAGCACAGCACGCCCCAGTCCGTCGCTGCGCTAGCGTGTAGATTTGCAGGCTCGCACCAGTGCGAGCCTGCAAATCTTCTGGGGGTGGGCTTTAGGCTGGCGAGCTTCTCCGTTTGGTGGAGAGCCTCCACCAACCGGAAAGCACCATTTTCGTCTCCGGAGAAGTGTGTAACGTGGGCACGCACTGCTCCGGATCAGCCTGGATCAGCGGGGGGAGCGCACCAGCCCAGTAAGTATCAGAACCCCCCATTTTCCCCGCAGAGTGCGAAAAAGCCCTGTCTCCCTCTATGCCTCAGCTTGCAGCATGCACAGAATGACCGGGAGCTGACGGGGGAGCCGACCTTGTTGATGGGGCAGCCCACACCTCTCCGGTCACCTCCGAGATAGCAGCGGTCACGATGGGGCAGATGAGAAGTGTTGCCCGTCTTCTTTACCACTCCACGCCGGCACACTGCATAGCCACGCCTATCATTATGTCTTATTTTCAGGGTATGGCTTATATTGCGCAAATGCTTAGAAACCCTGCTACGGCTTATTTTATGGGTATGTCGTATTTTGGGGGAAACATGGTAGCTCAAACCACTACAGCACGCTGGCTCTCTGGTGAAAGAATAGGAAGGCTCTTTCTTGGAGTGAGGAGGTGTTCTTGCAGGCCAGAGGGCACTGTTCCGCCTTCCATTTCATACATCTCTCTGGGTACAATTGTAAACTTTACACTAAGGGAAGGCAAAGCGTGGCCCTCTACATATTTGACTTTAATATCCATCAGCCCTACAGCCAAGGGCAAAGAATGCTTGAAGTTGGAAGTCCAACAGGATCACAAATTGCTTGCCCATCCTCACCAAAAGTGGCTAACTGCAGCAGATTCTGGGGCCCCTTTTCCAGGGACCAGATGGACTGGCAAAAGCAGAAGTGTCTCAAAAGTCCACTTGTGACTTAGAAAAATAGGTCGTTTTGTTGCTATTAAACTGTGAAGGGAATTCTATGACTGATTTAAAAGCTGAGTTGCCGTTCCTGGAGGCCTCTATAAGAAACAATTTTTTCACCCCTTTGGGGACCTGAAAAGGGCCATTTGAGTATTCTGAAGGGCTTTGAGAGCTACAAAAGCCACCTTTACATACTTTCCAATTTACTTTACACACACAGCTTCTTTAGGAAGTTTCATTTATTTCAATTAGGATTTGTTTCCTTGCAAGCATGCTTTTGGACCCAAGCTGTTTCACCTGCTTACACTGAAGTAATTTCCACTAAATTCAGAAGTGCCTGTCTCAAAGGCCATTTCCGCACTAGGCTGTTATAGTGCTATCATTCCACTTGCAACATCCTGTAGAATCCTGGGGTTTGCAGTTTAGGGGAGGGCATCTTGGGCCTCAGTAAACTACAAACCCCAGAATTCCGCAGGATGTTCAAAGTGGAATAATAGCATTACAATAATGCAGTGCGGAAAGGGCTTTGGAATAAAAGACTTAAATACATCACTGCTGGAAACCTACCACATTCCAATCAAAGACCCCTCCCTAACCTGCAAACTCCAGGATTCCATAGGATGTTGAAAGTGGAATAATAGCACTATAACAGTCTAGTGCAGAAATAGCCTAAGACTCCTAGATCCTTTTCACCTGTACTTTGGCCAAGCCAGGTGTCATTCTTCCTGTATTCATGCATTTTTCCAATATAAATGTAGCATATCCTTCCTTTTCTTTAATATGGCATCCATATTAGGGACTGCAATACCAATCTTATTGAATTAAAAAAAAAAAAACAAGCTCATAAAGCTGGAGGGGACAAAATGTGGCCCCTTGAACTGTTTTGAGGAGGCAGAGATTTAAAAACTGCAAGATATTTTTTTGTTCCAAAATGACCTCTAGCAGGTGGAGAGGGCATTGCCACTATGTTTGGAGGCCAACTGAGCCCCTCAAAAATTTTTTAAGAAAGGTGCACATTTTTAAAAAGAGTTTTGTATCAAAATGCCCTCTAGGGACCCAGAAGATCTCAAAAACATAATGAGAGTCCCCTACCTTCATGACTCCAAGAAGGCATTTGGGGACTAAAAAAAAAAGAATGATTTTTTTTTCAGGAGCAGGTTCAGTGGGTTGTGTGCTCTCTCCGCAAAAGTTTCCTGAGAGTCTAATGTGGACTTCCACAGTTGCCCCCCTGCAGTCATAAAGGACCATTATAAAATTCTCTAGTTTGATTTGGCTCTCAGCTATTGTACTTCCAGTATAAGAAAGCAGCATTGAAACATGGATCCACATGATCTGTTCTTGGTGGCAATGGCAGAATCTAGATCATCATTAAAGGAAGTTTGAAAAAGTTCCCATGGCATTGTTACACTCCAGCATCATGTGACATTAACCACAAAGCCAGAATGCAACATGTGAGCAACCCAAAGAGTTAACTTGAATTGCCAATCCTGTAGCCTTTTTTTTTTTTTTTTCTGAAGGGTTGGGAGAGAACGGATGATGTGCTTTGGTGCCCTAGCTATTTCTCAGTATGTATGAGAAAGCTTCACGTGAAAACCCTGTAGTGGCCAAATTTGGCTGTAGGGCTGTACATGGTCTTCATGGTTTTGTGGTCTTGATCTCTCCAGATGCCCAAAAGTGCCTTTCTCCTAGTTAGAAGAAAGAGAACATTGTCTCCTAGACGTTTCCAGAAGCAGAAAATAGGTTGCAACCATTCTCCCTGCCTTTTTGGCATCCGTTTCTGGTATTCTTGGCAGTTTGTGTAGCCTCCAGCTAGCCAGGGGATGCTGGGAGCTGCACTCCCAAAAGCTAATTTTCCCAAGCCTGAGTAATAATCAGCCGCCCCTCAGCTGAAGAACTGCGGTCAGCCCTCTGTATCCATGCCTTCTGTATCCATGGATTCAACCAACCACAGCTGAAAAACGTTCCAAAATAATTCCAAAAAGCAATCCTTTGATTTATTTATCATTTTATGTAAGGGACAACATTAGGGAGACTTGATCAAGGTATTATTCAACTTTCAACATCCTGTGGAATTCTGGGGTTTGTAGTTTTCTGAGGCCCAAGAGCTTTACCTGGTCCCCTGCCAGGTAAGTATAAGGAGACCTAGGCTATTTCCGCACGAGTCTGTTACAGTGCGATGATTCCGCTTTCAACCTCCTATGGAATCCTGGAATTTGCAGTTTCGGGAGAGGCCATCTGGCCCCTCCCGAAACTGCATACTCCAGGATTCCATAGGAGGTTGAAAGTGGAATCATTGCACTGTAAAAGACTTGTGCGGAAATGGCCATAGTCCTTCAAATATCCTGGAACTGAGCTGCCTGAGGCTTTATAGGTGTTATAGGCTTTATAGGTGAGCTATTGCAGCAAGGGAGTTCTATGCTCCCTGTAGTTTTCCTGTTGCATAGATATTTGTCAATAAACAGGTAAATAAATATTAGTGAGATCATAAAAATATCTAATGGGACCAGCCTACTCCTTAAAATAACACCACTCTGTATCAAGAATATAATACAGCATCTCCCACAAGCATCTTCCAGGTGTGATAGACTCTAATTGCCATCAGCCCCAACAAACAAGGTTGCACATCCTTCGAATTTCATACATGAAAACTGGGACACATGTGGCCAAGCAACATCAGGGTATGGTCAAGATGTCAAAAGGTGAGGCTGCAGTGGTTTGCTTTTGCCTGTGCCTGCTGGGAAGGGGAAGATTCTGCCACCTCCTCTCCTCTTCCCTCTGCTGTTCTGTGTTGGCAGCCAACCAAGGCTTACAGATGTCTAATTAGAGCTTGTTATCAGCAGTCGCAAGCAAAGTTTGTAATGGTTTGTTAGCAAATTACTAGTTATCATTTTGCAGTCCGAATTCACAGTAAATTCAGAGCAACAGTCCAGTGGCGAAGTCCATGCACAAGGCAAAGGTCAAGGTTTCTAGGAGCATGAGCCAGGAATCTGAATGTACGCTGGGTTGCTTCCACCGATAGGAACAGTTGACTGCAACAGCTTCCTCCCATTCTGGTCCCTCTTTATATAGACCAGTGGTTCTCAACCTGTGGGGGTCGAACAACCCTTTCACAGGGGTTGCCTAAGACCATCGGAAAATATGTATTTCCGATAGTCTTAGGCTCCCTTCCCTCCTTGGTGGTGGTGCGCAAGCGCGAGTCACTCGCTGGCGTCCTCCTGCCCCCTGTTCAGAAGGGACTGAAATCGCTCCCCTTCTCTGCTACCAGGAGAACCCCCCGTCTGACGGGCCAGCTTGGGGTGGTGGTGGCAGCACGGGAGGTGGGCCCCCTCCTCGCCACGGTCCCTGCCCCACTCGCCACGGAGGGGGGAGCTGAGGAAGGGCCGGGGGGCCTCAAGGTGGCACTTTTCCGGGGGGCGAGCTGCGCCCGGCTCAAAAGACAAAGGTGCTGGGATTTCTCCCCCGCCCGGCCAGGGTTGACACTCTGGAAACTTTTCCCACACTGCCCCCCCAGCGGAAAAGAGAGCGAAGCAGAAGCAGAACCCAGGGGGGTTCTCGGAGTTTTTTCCCGGGGGAGACGCGCGGCTCCTCTTTCCCTCCCTGCCCGCCACCCCCATTCCTGGTCAGCGAGGCAGCCTTTGCCCCGGGGGGGGGGAGGCATTGTAAATAATAAATAAATAATTTTATGGTTGGGGGTCACCACAACATGAGGAACTGTATTAAAGGGTTGCGGCATTAGGAAGGTTGAGAACCACTGATATAGACGTAGAGCCTTCCACAGCTTCTTGCCTAATTAATGAACGTTTACTATATAAACTCTTTGAAATACCTGGGCTCTCCCTTTTCCACCTACACTGGCTGCCACAAGTGTCATCCTTCTCATGTTTCTGTGTTGTGGCATTGGGAACGGTCCTATCTGAGGGGGCATGACACCTTCTGATCTAATGGAGTGCAAACTACTTTTGTGCTTTGAGCTCAGAGTGCAACAACTGAAGTAGGCTGAGAGCCAAGCGGGGAAGTGGGAGGAAGAGAGAGAACTGGAATATTTTAACAGCAATGAAAAAGTGGGATGACAGGGGATTAATTAGGACTGTCACTAGTAAGTTGGGATGGCAGGACAGTATGAGATTGTGTGCTGGCTGACAGTGATAGCAATTATAGTCCAGGACATCTGGAAGGCATTCGGGTAGAGAAGAATGATTAGAAGACAAAATAACTGCCAAGTGAAAGAACCAAAGTCTAGCTTTAGAGTTTTCTTCTGTCAAAGTTCCCATGTTTCAGGTCTCTTCAGGTTTTATGATGCCGTGGTTCTGACTTGGGGAACTATGTCAGGTATTCCTTTTACACTATTAACTGGAACTGAGAAACCTCCCAGTATGAGACCCAAAAATACCGCAAAGAACTTGCTTCCTGAACGTCACTTTCGAAACATCCCCTCGCCTCCATTGGCTGGAAATCATTCCAAAACCTCTTGGCTCATTGTGCCACCTCGTGGCACCTTGGAAAATCACAGGGGTACATCCAGAACCACAGGTATTTGCGGCTCCAGCACAGGTTTGGGGATAGTGTGTCTCGTAGAGAGCATTTTAAAAGTATTTATTTAATTGTACGTTTATATCTTGCCCTGTATCACAGCATCTCAGGATGGCATACGAATAAAACCAATGCAAACTAATTTGGAGCAATTGACATTTAAATTCATAGAATGTATTTTAAAACGTGAAAAATTAAAACATTAAACCATTTTAACAGAACAGAATTTAATTAGAACCATTTACATTTAACTTCTTAAAATGCTTGAAAATGTAGCCAAGCAAACATGTAACAATTTAACAGCTAAAACAGATTGAAATGCATTTAAACCCATACAGATTTGGGTAAAATAACAACAACTTTGGGACTGAATTAACTGCCATTATAGAATCATAGGGCTGGAAGAGACCCCAAGGGGACATCCAGTCCAACCCCATTCTGCCATGCAGGAATACACAATGAAAGCATTCCCAGCAGATAGCCATCCAGGTTTTGTTTAGAAACCTCCAAAGAAGGAAACTTCATCACATTCCTAGGCAGCAGAGTATTCCATTGTCAAACATTAGGAATTTCTTCCTAATGTTTTTTTTTTCCAGATTATTTGTAATTTTATTGTACTTTGACAAACTATTAATAAAAATTATTAAAAAATGAAATTATTTCAGTGATGTGAACACTGCTAATAGTTCACACCTATTTGATATGATTACTTTTCCCTGGTCACTCTGCCAGTATCTTTGGATGCCTAAACTGGATTTCTAAACATGTGACCTACATTTTTACTTACTGGAAAATTGAGAATTTATTTGCTGGAAAGTTGAGAATGAAAGGAAAATTTAGTTTGGAGGGGCAGAATTCTTATCTGGGGGGCAATAATGCACTCCTTTTGCCTGCACCACCTCCCATAGCTACATCTCTGTAAAGGTACTTGGTCACATAGGCCATTTCTGCATTAGACTGTTCTAGTGCTATGATTCCACTTTCGACATCCTATGGAATCCTTTGAGACCCCTCCCTAAACTGCAAACCCCAGGATTCCATAGGACGTTGAAAGTGGAATAACAGCACTAGAACAGTCTAGTGCAGAAATGCCCTTATTTAGATAAATAAATGGTAGTTTCTTGAAGGACAGGTCTCTTTTGTGGATTTGTTAGATCAAGATATTGCTAGCAAAACACTGCAGTGTTTGTTCATATCTGGAGAGTTCAAAGCAGTTGTGAGGTGTGCTCAAAACGAGGAACCCTCAATTATGTTCTCCAGTGTTGCTTTGTCATCCTGGAATGAGATCGAGCCTTAAAATATCAAGTCTTATAGGAGTTATAGGAAGCCTTTGTATGGGTACAGGTGTGTACGTATTGTGCAAGCACTGCTAATAGCATTTCCTCTGTAAGAGTTTAGAAAGCTAAGCCACACCAAACAGATCCCTGAGTTAGGCCATTTCCGCACTAGACTGTTATAATGCTGTTATTCCACTTTCAACATCCTATGGAATCCTGGGGTTTGCAGTTTCTGGCCCTCCTGAAATTGCAAACCCCAGGATTCCATAGGATGTTGAAAGTGGAATAATAGCACTATAACAGTCTAGTGCGGAAATGGTGCCAGGGATTAGGGTGTCCTGCTGTGTATAGATTGAAAGAGAGGCAGCACAGTGTAATGGTTTGAACATTGGACTAGGAGAGCAGGGTTCAAATCACCACTCAGCCATGAGTGACCTTGAGCAAGTCACTCTCTCTCAGCCGCAGAGGAAGGCAAAGGCAATCTCCCTCTCAATAAATCTTGCCAAGAAACCCCCCTGTGATAGGTTTGCCTTAGAGTAACCATAGACAGCCATCATGGTGCTGGTTTGGATGTTGGATTATGACTCTGGAGAGCAAGGTTCAAATCCCTGCTCAGCTATGGAAACCCACTGGGTGTCCTTGGGCAAGTTACACTCTCTCTGCCTCAGACGGAGGCAAAGGCAAACCATCTCTCAGCAAATCTTGCCAAGAAATAGGATGTAATGGTTAACCACCTCTATGTGATAAGTATAGGGATCCATGTTAAGCAAAAGCAGAGGATATAAAGCATCAGTCCTTCTGAAGGTATAATGACTTACATAGACTCATGGACTCATCGAATCATAGGGTTGGAAGAGACCCCAGGGGCCATTCAGTCCAATCCCCTTCTGCCATAAGGAACCCATATCAAAGGACTCCCAACAGATGGCCATCCAGCCTCTGCTTAAAAACCTCCAAGGAAGGAGACTCCACCACACTCCAAGGAAGCAGATTCCACTGCCAGACAGCCCTGACCGTCAGGAAGTTCTTCCTGAGGTTCAGGTGGAATCTCCTTTTCTGCAGCTTGAATCCATTGCTTCTTGCAGTCCATTGCTTCCTGCAGCTTGAATCCATTACTCCCTGTCCTAGTCTCTGGAGCAGTGGAAAACAAGCCCGCTCCCTCCTCAACATGACATCTTTTCAAATATTTAAACATGGCTATAATGTCCCTTCTTAACCTCCTCTTCTGCAGATTAAGCATCCCCAGCTCCCTAAGTCACTCCTCATAGGGCATGTAACATAAGAAATGTAATATGCCTGGTTAATGTAAAGTAGGGGCCTTTCTGCACTACACTGTTCTAGTGCTATTCCACTTTCAACCTCCTATGGAATCCTGGGGTTTGTAGTTTAGGGAGGTGCATTTAGACTTCTTAGCTCCTTGACCTCAGTAAACTACAAATCCCAGAATTCCACAGGATGTTGAAAGTGGAATAAGTGCACCATAAAAGGGTAGTGCGAAGTCTGTGTTTCTGCATCTACATTGCAGATGGATTGACGCATCAAGGAAGTCTGACCTTGCAAGACCTGGGCTGGGTTGTCAATGACCAAGGCTCATGGAGGTCTCTTGTATACAGGGTTGCTGTAAGTCAAAGCCGATTTGATGGCACATAACAAAACCACAGATGGTGCCGTATAGGTCTGATCAATCAAATCAGTTTATCCAAGGGACAAACACACTAGTGTTTTGACAAGCAGGTGAAAAATCAGAGCAGGAGCAAACTGGACATGTACAAATGCATTCCAGCACTGATATTGGTGCCTTGAGTCAGATATTGGTGCCTTGAGGAACATGAAGGCCAGCTGGAAACTTCTGTCAATGGAAATGCCGATTAACTCACCAGAAATTCCATCTGTAAGAAGCTTCTGTCCTTCTGATCTGGGAATCTGCAAAGCTTGCTTGCAACATTACAGTTGGCCCTCCACATTTGCTAGGATTAGGGGTGCAGGATCCCTGCAAAAGTGGAAAAACCACAAATACCAAAATGTGTGTGTGTGTGCGGGAAGGGAAGCAAGGCACAGTGGGGAGAGTGGGTACCCAGGATCCAATCCAGGTCAGGGAAAGGGGGTGAGCTGGTATAGTAGTTCTATATTCCTGTCTCTCGCCCATCTCCCCCTTTGGGCGTGGGGAACAATGAGAGAAGGTTTGTGATGCTGAGAAATTGGGCGCTAAGACATTCTTAGGTGGCCAGGCAGTGGCCAGTGGAGGAAGACCAGAGGTAGATTTTTTTAAATGGCCCCACAGGCTGATTGGAGCCATAAAGAGCGAAGATTCCCTTGCAAAAGAAGTGTCCAAGGTGGAAGGAGTCAGGGGTTGGAGAAACTTAGAATCATAGAATCATAGAGTTGGAAGAGGCCCCAGGGGCAGTCGAGTCCAACCCTCTGCTATGCAGGAACATCCTCAAAGCATTCCCAACAGATGGACATCCAGCCTCTGCTTAAAAACCTCCAAAGAAGGACACTCCACCACACTCCGAGGCAGCAGATTCCACTGCTGGACAGCTCTGACCGTCAGGAAGTTCTTCCTGAGGTTCAAGTGGAATCTCCTTTCCTGCAGCTTGAATCCATTGCTCCTTGTCCTAGTCTCTGGAGCAGCAGAAAACAAGCCCTCTCCTTCCTCTACATGGCATCCTTTCAAAGATTTAAACACAGCTATTATGTCCCCTCTGAGCTTTCTCTTCTGTAGACTAAACATATCCAGCTCCCTCAGCCGCTCCTCACAGGGCTTCATGGCTTCCAGACCCTTCACCATTTTGGTCGCCCTCCTCTGGACACGTTCCAGCTTGTCGACATCCTTCTTGAATTGAGGTGCCCAGAACTGGACACATGATTCCAAATGAAGCCTAACCAATGCAGAATAGAGTGGTGCCATTATCTCCCTTGATCTAGACACCATAATCCTACTGATGCAACCAACAATCGCGTTGGCTTTCTTGGCTGCCGTATCACACTGCTGACTCATGTTCAGCTTGTGATCTACCAAGACTCCTAGGTCCTTTTCACACGAACTACTATCCAGCCACATGTCCCCCATTCTATAACTTGCCAATGATAAAACCTGTTACACCTGCAAATGTGAAGGACCAACTGTACTTTTTTGGCCTGTAGCTTCCTGAATAGCAATGCTGGTTGACATCTCCTTTCCAAGCTGTGTATGCATGTAACTCTTTTTGTCTCTTCTCCTCTTTCTCTCTGCATGTGGGGTGCAACACATTTAACCCACCCTGATCCCATGAACAATGGTCCTCACCTAGACATCCCTCCACATTCGCTAGAGTTAGGGGCACAGGACCCCCATGGTAGTGGAAAAACCATGAATAACTCTAGGCCCGCCCAAACCATATTTAATACACAAAAAAGTATAATCACTATACTCAACCCACCATGGATTCCTTTAAGGCAGTGGTTCTCATCCGTCCTAATGCTGCGACCCTTTAATACAGTTCCTCATGTTCTGGTGACCCCCAAACATAAAATTATTTATTTATTATTTACAATTCCTCCCCTCCGGGAAAGGCCACCTCGCCGGCCAGGAACTGGGGGAGGGGCGGGCAGGGAGGGAAAGAGGAGCTGCACGTCTCCCCCGGGAAAAAACTCTGAGAACCCCCCCGGGCTCAGCTTCTGCTTCGCTCTCGTTTCTGCTGGGGGGGCAATGTGGGAAAAGTTTCCAGAGTGTCGACCCTGGCTGGGGGGGAGGGAATCTTAGCCCCTTTGTCTTTTGCACCGGGCGCAGCTCACTCCCCCGGAAAAGTGCTGCCTTGCGGCCCCCTGGCCTTTCCACAGCGCCCCCCTCCAGGGCGAGCGGGGCATGGGCCGTGGCAAGAAGGGGGCCTGCCCCCCGTGCTGCCGCCCCCCCAAGCTGGCCCGTCAGACAGGAGGTTCTCCCTGTAGCAGAGAAGGGGAGCGATTTCAGTCCCTTCTGAACAGGGGGCAGGAGGATGTGAGCGTGTGGCTCGCGCACCATCACTCCTGCTGTGACGATGCTGTGGCCGTATGCGCTCCTGCCAAAGGGGGCAGGAGGACACGAGTGCATGGCTCGCGCTTGCACACCACCACTGAGGAGGGAATGGAGCCTAAGACCACTGGAAATACATATTTTCCGATGGTCTTAGGCGACCCCTGTGAAAGGGTCGTTCGACCCCCAAAGGGGTCGCAACCCACAGGTTGAGAACCGCTGCTTTAAAGCCTCAGGGATCCTCCACAAGGCAGAAGTGGGGGGCTGGTGGGGCTTATGGCCACCTCCACGGCTGCCCCACACCATTTTTAAGAGGGACTTACAAGCCTTGTTTGCAGTTTTTCAGTCTCATGAGGCTCGCAGTCCCCGTTAAAAATGGCAGAGGGAGGCAGCAGAGGTGACAGCAAATAATCCGTGAATAATCAAATCTGCAAAAGTGAAACCCGCAAATGTGGAGGGCTGACTGTATACATAAAGTGAACCTAAACAGCACCATAGTAGTACGTTGTTTAGCCTTATCTTAGTGAGTCCAGAGGCCAAGAATAAGGAGCTGGTTTGGGTAGCCAACGTCTCTTCACCCTGCTGTTGCTGAAGGTGCAGCGAGCACAAACGTACTCAGGAGTAACTTCTCTCCTCAACTGAATGAGGGGGAGCAGTTTCAGTGACGGCCAAAACCTTTCTGGGGCTGCATGCTTCCTCAAAAGCTCATTTGACAGTAACGAAACCTTCCTCTCAAGCATCCCAGCATGAGATCCCTGCCTTACATGCAAGTAAATATGCATGGAGAAAACACAGGCCATTTCTGCACTACATTCTTCTAGCGCAATTATTCCACTTTCAACATCCTATGGAATCCTGGGGTTTGCAGTTTAGGGAGGGGCCAGCCAGCCCCTCCCTAAACTGCCTAAACTTTGGGGGTCGAACGACCCTTTCACAGGGGTCACCTAAGACCATCAGAAAATACGTATTTCCAATGGTCTTAGGCTCCATTCCCTCCTCGGTGGTGGTGCGCAAGCGCGAGCCATGCACTCGTGTCCTCCTGCCCCCTTTGGCAGGAGCGCATACGGCCACAGCGTCGTCACAGCAGGAGTGATGGTGCGCGAGCCACACGCTCACATCCTCCTGCCCCCTGTTCAGAAGGGACTGAAATCACTCCCCTTCTCTGCTACAGGGAGAACCTCCGGCCGGCCCCTCCCTAAACTGCAAACCCCAGGATTCCATAGGATGTTGAAAGTGGAATAATCGCGCTAGAACAGTGTAGTGCGGAAATGGCCACAGTCGTGTTTAAAGCAGGGCAAGGAACCCCTGTGGCCCACCAAGGGCCCTTCTGTACTGCACAAAGATAGCACTATGATTCCACTTTAAATGCCAAGGTTGCATCCTATGGAATCCTGGGATTTCCAAGTTTAGGGAAGGGCATTTAGAATTCTCAGCCAGTGAACTCTTGGACCTCACCAAGCTACAAGTCCTAGGATTATACAGGATAGTGCCACATCAGTTAAGGTGGAATCATAGCGCTATAACTGGATTGTGCGAAAGAACTCCAGTATAGTTTCACTGCATTTCCCATCATCCCTCACCAGGGACTACCTTCCACAGAGAGGATGGAAATTGCCAGTCAACAACCTGTTCCCCATCCCTGATGGAAAAACACAGCCGGTCAGGTTACTTTTTTGACCCACCAAGGTAACTTTTGTTGAGTGTTCCCCAAATCTTTCCTGCCATCCCTCACCAGGGACATGACCGTGCAACAAACTGTTCCCCATCCCTGATGGAAAAACAGAGCTGGGCAGATGACTTTTTTGAAACACAAAAGTTACTTCTGTTGAGCGTTCCCCACATCGCCCAGCCCCAATCTATGTGATCCAGGGAGCAGAAAGCCAAAAAGAAGCAACTTTCGCAAGATCGATTTTTTTCAAACCTATTCCGTAACAGTCCTTCGCCAGTTCTGGGCCCTTTCCGCACTGGACTCTTACCCTGCTATGATTCCACTTTCAACACGCTATGGAATCCTGAGCTTTGCAGTGTAAAGTTTAAACTGCAAACCCCAGGACTCCATAGCATGTTGAAAGTGGAATCATAGCAGGGTAACAGTCCAGTGCGGAAAGGGCCCTGGAAGACAACCACCCTTCGGTCTATCTGGTGCGGACGCCCTTCCGCCGGTTTCATCCCGCGACCGGCCCTTCCCGCTGGCCACGCTCCAAACGCCTTTGACGAACAGCCCGGAGCGGAGGCCAGGCAGCCAATGGCAGGCCGGCGGGAGGCGGGCTCAGAACGTTCCCCGGGAGCCCGCGAGCCCGAACGGAGGCGTCCTCCGCCGGAGGCTGCGCCCGTCGCTAGTTCTCCCTGTGGTCCGCCTTCTTTCGGGGGGGGGTGCGTGGGAAGAGCCCGGAAGACGTGCATCTTCCTCCTTGGCTTGGAAAGCGTCTAGGGAAGGGGTCGCGTTTTGCTCCGGAATCGCCCCGACGTTGCCCGTGCGGCTCAGTCCTCTTCTCTGCAGCCTCTCCAGCAGAATTGATTGGATTTTATTTTTTATTTTATTTTATTTTTTTTTGGACTAGCTCTGGTTCCTTTGCTGAGCCGGAAATAGCTGCAAAGAGCAGGCAAGGAGCCGGTTTCGCTTTCATCCTCGGACAGGCGTACGGGGTGGATTGTTTTCCTTCTGCCAAGGGGCCCTTTCACGCCTCCCTGGGTGACTCGTCCGGTGGTCTCTTTGCAACCAGCTGGGATTCCGAACCGTGCTTCCCTGGGAGTAAGTCGCCTGGAGACGGCAGCGAGGAAGACTTTCCAATAGCCCATTTCCGCACAGCACTTTATAGCGCGATGATTCCACTTCAACCTCCTCTGGAATCCTGGGGTTTGCAGTTTCGGGAGGGGCCGGCCGGCCCCTCCCGAAACTGCAAACCCCAGGATTCCAGAGGAGGTTGGAAGTGGAATCATCGCGCTATAAGAGTGTCGTGCGGAAATGGCCTGACTTTGCTTGCTTTAGAGAAGTCAGGCTTGCTGAGAGTTCCCCCCACCCCGACTTTTGAGAGAGTGTGAGGAATAGTTTTCCATCCTTGGTGTCTGTTTTGGGAAGGGTGGAGAGGGAGAGATCCGGTTTGAGAAGCAGTGTCCTGCAGTGAGTAAGGCCGTGTCTTGCACTGACTGTTATAGGCCATTTCCACACTAGCCTGTTATAGCATGATTCCACTTTCAACATCGGACATTTCGCACTAAGCTCTTAAAGCGTCGATATTCCACTTTCACATCTATGGAATCCTGGGGTTTGCAGTTTAGGGAGAGCCTTTAACTTCTCAGCCGGAAGCTCTTATGGACCTCAGGTTACAAGTTAGGGAAAGCCTTAGACTTCTCAGCACGGAGAGTTTTGAGTCAGGAATAAAGCACGTATACATCATCGTGCGGAAATGGCCATCCTCTGGAAACCTGGGTTTTGCAGTTTCAGGAGGAGCTGGCCGGCCCCTCCCGAAACGGCAAACCCCAGGATTCCAGAGGATGTTGAAAGTGGAATCATCGTGCTATAACAGGCTAGTGCGGAAATGGCCATAGTGCTATTATTCCACTTTCAACATCCTGGGGAATCGGACTTTGCAGTTTAGGGAGCTGCATTTAGAACTCTCAGCCAGAGAGCTCTCTGGCCTCAGAAAACTACAAATCCCAGAATTCCACAGGATGTTGAAAGTGGAATAATAGCACTATAACAGTGTAGTGTGGAAATGGCCAAAGACTCAGGAGACCTGGATTCAAATCCTTGTTTGGACATGGAAACTCAGTGGGTGACCTTGGGCAAGTCACATCAAGTCACATTCTCTCAGCCTCGGAGGAAGGCAAAGTCAGACCCCCTCGAAACCAATCTTGCCAAAAAAACACATGATGCATTCACTTTAGAGTTGCTGTGAGTAAAAAAGGACTTGATGGCATCTGGCAACAAAAGGTCTTCATATTCAGGCAGGCCTTTGACTTAGAATTTATGCGTCAGAAAGAGCTTTTCATGGCTTGTGCATTTTTTCCCTCTTTTTTAAACCGTGTTTTAATTGTATATTATATTGTTTTAACCATGTGTTTTTTAAATTGAGCCATCCTTTAATTGTTTCCTTAAGTTTTGCATGAATACTTTGTAAAAAATTGTACCTTGTTTTTTAAATGTTTGTAAGCTGCCTAGGATACTGTGTAAGGAGAAAGGTGAGCTGTCAAATAAATAAATAAATAAATAAGATATTGTTTGCTGCAGTGCATGAAAACTGATGGCAAATAGAGCTTCTTAAGCTTTAAGGTGCCACTTCTAGATTGTTTGATTTCTCTGCAAGTTACTGACATGGCTAACCTGCCTCCCCCTTGCCAAAAAAGACAGACAGTTATAATTACATTAAATATAGGATGTAAATGCACAAAATAAACGTTGCTGTTGACTGTTATACAGTTGGCCCTCCGTATCCATAGATTCTGCATCCACAGGTTCTCCCAACTGCAGCTCTAAAATATTCAAACAGAAATTCCAAAAGGAAAACCTTTGATTTGTTCACCATTTTATATAAGTGATGCATTTTACTGTACCATTATATATAGTGAGACTTGAGCATTCTTAGATTTCAGTATCCATGGAAGATCCTGGAACCAAATCCCAGCAGATGCTGATAGACCTCTGTATTTGTTGCTATGATTCTCAAGTTGTTGGTTTAAAAAAACAAAAAACAGACAAAATTTGTGTGGTCCCAGGTCATTTGGTGGCAATTCCCAGAACTAGCAGTAACACTTTATTTCCACTCAAGACAGCAAGTTATTTTTTTAAAAAATCCAGCATACAACAAAGCAAAGACAAAACAAAACAGCCGCCAAACCCAAGGACTTCTATGATTTCTATACTTGTAGTTCAGCCCGGTTCCTTGGACATTCCTCCACCTCACTGGATAGCTGGGGAGCACAGGTACCTTTACAGTAGGACAGTAAGATTTTTGGGATGCCATACCTTTAAAAAAGAAGGCATGCCCATCCAGGTCTCTGGAATAATAAAGAATAAAAATATAGGAGAGCTCTGATGGTTGGCCAATTATCTGCAGTATTATAATAATAATAAAATTTATTTTTATCCCACCTCTCCCAGTGGATCGAGGCGGCATTACAGAATATATAAATACATTAAAACATTAAAATGTACCCCATCCTCCCCACCCACCAACCCTTCTATCCCCTTAAAACACATTAATTATTAAAACAAATTAAAAACAAAATTAAAACCAAATGAGATCTGAATGATAATGGGGCACATCATATAGGTTCTTTCCTTTCCTTCCTCCCATCCTTTGCCTTATACAGCCTATGTGTGAATGCTCAGACAGCCCCAGCGGATACCAACCATCAATATTTCCTGTGAGAGTTCTTAGCATTACAGACAGCTCTCAACTTTTGTGGGTTTAACTTTCACAGATTTGATTATTAGCAAGTGTCTCCAACTCCTGCCCCCTCTTAAGTTCTTCTTTCTGCGGGAACCTTCGCTCTCAGAGGTTCCGGTCAGGCTGTGCAGCCCTTTAAAAACCCATCTCTCGTCCTCTTCCGCTTCCACCAGCTCCTGCCTGCCAGTTAAGGATGGCTTGTAGTCCAGTTTCTCAGCACCACCAACTATTTCCTGCCCCCCCATGCCTTGCCTCCTTTCCCATTGACACACATTTTGATATTTGCAGTTTTTCCACTTTTGCAAGTGTCCTGTACTCCTAACTCCAGCATATGTGGAGGGCTGACTGTAGTTTAGAAGAGCCCATTGTTGGGAGTGGGAAAGCGTTGTTTTCCGGCAACAAATGTGTGCACGTATGTGCCTTCAAGTCACTTGTTGACTTGTGGCAAACCCATGAATTTCAGAGGGTTTTCTTAGGCAAGGGGTACTCATAGAATCATAGAAATTCAGAGTTGGAAGAGACCCCAGGGGCCATCCAGTCCAACCCCCTGCCATGCAGGAACACCCTCAAAGCACTCCCGACAGATGGCCATCAAGCCTCTGCTTAAAAACCTCCAAGGAAGGAGACTCCACTACACTCCGAGGCAACAGATTCCACTGCCGGACAGCCCTGACTGTCAGGAAGTTCTTCCTGAGGTTCAGGTGGAATCTCCCTTCCTGCAGCTTGAATCCATTGCTCCTTGTCCTGGTCTCTGGAGCAGCAGAAAACAAGCCTTCTCCCTCCTCTATGTGGCAGAGATGGTTTTGTTGGTTCCTTGCTCTGAAATAAAGCTTACAGAATGTACATCCCAGCATTTGAAAAGCCTTATTATCTCAGATCAGGCCAGGGAGGGTAAGACTGAACTTCTTAATAAATGTTAATTCAGCAGTTTTGTAGTGGAATTTCCCTCTGACGTTTATTTGTGTGAGAACAAGCGTCCTTAAGGTCAGTGCCATCGTGTCCTGCAAACTGAAGCCTCCTACTGTTTTTTAGGTGTTTTCATTTCTGAAGTCAGATTTATGTTGATCAATTTTGCTATTTAATTGCTAGTTAAGTTTGTATTCCAGCCTCCTTTCCATGATCTCAAGTGGGTTTATGCTGCTTGCATCTTCTCAAGAGTTCTGGAAAGCTGGTGAGATTCAGACCAATATGTCTTTATTTGCTGGGGGGGCCCTTCTCTCTGTCCCACCACCTTCACAGTGTTGCTCGTCTACATGAGGAGGTTGCGTAGTGGTGATGCGGTGTGTATCCTAGTATGTCGATATTTACACTAAGCTGAGGGGTACTGGGTTCCAGTTGAACAATATCTGGAAGGCTGCACGGTTCCTGCCCTTCATCTCGAGTTTGCCAGGGAGGCACCTCATGGTTCAGATGAACCCCGTGAGTCATCAGAGTTTCCCTCCCCTTGCTAGCCCACGCCTCCCCAAGAAGCCAGCTGCTAGAGAGCAATGTTGGGAGACCTTGGTTATCTTCCAGTTCTACTTGAGGGCTTCTCGTGAACATCTGCAGGGTATTGGATTAGAGTGGGGTGGACCACGGTGGAAGGCCACGGTAGCCCCCAAGAGGTGTTGTGGGGTTGCACTTCCCACAACACACCCCCACCACAGAAAAATTGCCCCCAGGTGCTCCTCAATGCCCTCTTGGGGATGGGGTGCATTTTTAGCCATTTTGCAAAGCTGAAAGTGACCAGGAGGTCACTTCTAGTTCTGATTTTAAAAAGGCCTTTCCTGGGCTTAAAATGGCCCAGGTGGGGGACATAGCAAAAATGCCTCCCTCGTTCCCTAGAGGGCATTTTGGGGGCAAAAGCTATTTGACCCCTGAGGGCTGAAAGAAATGGCCCTGCAAGGCTGTGTGCTTGGATTAGATGAATTACATACATGATTGCTTTTTGGTCCATTGTTTTGCTCATGTTACCCTACTTTTTGATATCTTTCCATTGCTGACCCACTTCTTCTAGAATTCAGTACAGTTGGCCCTCCACATTTATGGGTTTGATTTTCACAGATTTGATTATTTGCAAGTTTCTCCATCCCCTGTCCCCCACCTCTGGCACTCCTTTTCTGGAGGGACCTTCCTTCTTGGTGGCTCTGATGAGGCCGCACAGCCCTTTAAAAACTCACCTCTGGTCTTTCTGCTTCTCCAGTAGCTGAAGATGGATTGCAGCCTGATTTCTCAGCACCACAAAACCAGTGCTCTGACCCCCTCCCACATCCAAGGAAGGAGATGGGTGAAAGAGAGAGAAAATATAGGGCCATAATGTCCACCCATTCCCGTTCTCTCTACTTTCTTTGACTTGGTTCGGACCCTGGGTGCCTGTTCTCACCACCGTGGCTTGGCCTCCTTCCTACAGACACATGCATTTTGATATTTCTGATTTTTCCACCTTTGTGGGGGGGGTCCTGCACCCCTAACCCTTGCAAATGTGGAAGGCTGACTGTACAGACTTCTTGTTTTAATGTTCAAAGCCCTGAGCAACCTAGCTTCCCCATCTTTTAGCCCTTTTTTTAACCAGCCTCTTAGGCCATTTCCACACTAGCCTGTTATAGCGCGATGATTCCACTTTCAACATCCTCTGGAATCCTGTGGTTTGCAGGTTTAGGAGGGGCCAGATGGCCCCTCCTGAAACTGCAAACCCCAGGATTCCAGAGGATGTTGAAAGTGGAATCATGGTGCTATAACAGGCTACTGCGGAAATGGCCTAGAGATCTAGGAACTCTTGGCTTTTCACCCAACCAAGGGTTGGCTTGAATTTGCCCTTTCTCATACCCTTGGAATTGCCTCCTGGAACATTTGTGGATTACTCCTTCCCTCATTATTTTGAACGAGCAATTAAAAACTTTTTTTCCAAAGCTTTTGGAATTTTAGTTTAGTTTTATTTGCTTTTTTGTAGTAATTTTCGTTAAAAGTTTAATCTCGAAAATAACACACACACCCCAGACTTCCATGCTTAAATCTTCCAGTTGAGATTGCTTATTTCCATTCCATAGAAACATAATTTCCATTTTACAGAGAGAGGAACAATTACATTATTGCATTATTGATGTAGAAGAACAATTACATTATTTCTTCTTTGATTTCTTATACATTTATATCCCTACCCAATCCAGTGCTCCTTTTCATTCTTTCTCAAAGTTCTGGGTAGATTTATTCTTCAAAGAAGATGCTAATTTTTCCATCGCTATCATATGCAGAACTTTTAACTTCCATTCTTCTTTACCAATATATTTCTTTTCTTTCTAGTGTTGTGCATATATCAACCTTTCTGCAGTTATTAAATATAATAGTATCTACTGATGACTTCTTATTTCCTTTTATTGCCCTAGCGTATTTAACAGATAAAGCTCCAGTTTCATTTCAAAATTCAGCTTACAAATTCTTTGAATTTTATCATGTACCCCCTTCCAAAAATTTTTTGCTATCTTACATGTCCACCACATACGAAAAAAAGACCCCGTCTTTTCATCACATTTCCAACAATTTGAATTCCCATTTGTCATTATTTTTGATAATCTTTCTGGGGTCAGGAATTTTAGTTTAATGTGTTATAATCTTGTATATTTTGATGTTGTTTATTTGTCAGTTTGCTTTATATTATATTGGGTTTTTTAAAAATTTTATCTGGATAATTGAAGAGGAAGATAGCATTACAGATGAGCTGGTTAAATAAAAGAAGCCATGACCCTGAGTTTGTATGACCTGAGCAGAGCAGTTGATGATGAGTTCATGGAGATCTCTCACTCGTAGGGTCACCATAACTCAAAGCCAACTTGATGGCACATGACAGCAACAACGAGAAGCAGTGCAAGAGACCTCTCCTTGTAGTTTAAGCAACAGTTCAACATTCTGCTGCATTTCCCCCCCAACTGGGAAAGACCACGTCCAAAATCCATTTTACATGTTGTGGTGCCCTCCACCTACTAGAGGAATGTTAAGTCTTTCTAGCTCTTTGAAGCCCATGAGCCCACACCAGTTTCTAGAGTTGCAGGGATTTTATTGGTGGCTTCCGTTGGGTTTTTTCTTCCACCATAATGGGTCCTGATGAAGCAAGTCCTCTCCAAAGGCACCCTTATATCATGGCATCTGTCCTGCTCTCATTCAAAGGAAAATAAACCCTCCTTTGGAATTCTAAAAGCCACTGAGATCCAGCTTTCCTCAGTGGCTGATCAGGGGGACCTCTCGGTTCCGGGGGTCCCTGGGCTGGCCAGGCCATACATCAGGCTGTCTGCTACTGCTGCTGGCATGGTGGTTGCAGGAGGGGCTGCTGGGCATGGGATGGCATGCCCCAGTCCCAGGATTCTAGTGCAAACATAGACCGGATGCTCCCCAACAGCCACAACACACAGACATGAACAGGACAATACTTACTGCACCCCAGGACTGGTGAGAAAGGGAGAGCCCATGAGACTCAGAGCATTTATTTAGAGAAGATGCATTAATTAGGAAAACAGCTGGGGGAGGCTGCTGGCTAATAAGTGCAAGGGATGGGGTGGGGAGAAGTTGGTTGCAGACAACTAGTATTTCTGGTAGAAGCAATGTGTTCTTCTTTTGGATCCTTGGCTCTTGTTCCTGGAAAACCTTGGCCCTTGCTCTGTGTGCTAACTATGCTGCTGGGTGCACCCTTGAATTGGCCCTCTGAATTTAATACTGACTTGGACTGCTGAAACAAAAATGATAACTAATTGATAAGTTTTTGTAAACTTTGTCTGTGCTCCTACAATAGATTCTGCTGGAGGCCTGTGAACCGTGGCTGGCTTTCTGGCCAGGATGTGGACTCACCCACATTGGCCTCTTTGCTTATAAAGCCAATCTGGCTCCTTCTGCCTCCCCAGCCAGCCTGTTCCTCCCTTCCTTTTTAATTCAACCTCCTAGACGGCTCTTCCAAGGTAGGTTACTATAGTCACATCCTTGCCTGACTGTTCCAGGTCAGGGCAGCTGGTCCTTATGATCGTTTCTAACTCTTAAGATCCTGTGATTCTATGAAATGAAAGGTTATAGACTCAAGACTGGAATCTAGGGATGTCATGTTGAGGAGGGAGCAGGCTTGTTCTCTACCGCTCCAGAGTCTAGGACAAGGAGCAATGGATTCAAGCTGCAGGAAAGGAGATTCCACCTGAACCTCCGGAAGAACTTCCTGGTGGTCAGAGCTGGCTGGCAGTGTCTGCTGCCTCAATGGAGTGTGGTGGAGTCTCCTCCTTCTTTGGAGGTTTTTAAGCAGAGGCCGGATGGCCATCTGTTGGGAATGCTTTGATGGGTGTTCCTGCCTAGCAGGGGGTTGGACTCGATGGCCCCTGGGGTCTCTTCCAACTCTGTGATTCTATCCAGAATCTAAGATGACCCAAGGTCTGGAAATCAACCTTATGAGGAGTGACTGAGGGAACTGGGTATGTTTAGCTTGAAGAAGGGAAGGCTGAGAAATAGCACAATAGTCATTTTTAAATATCTCAACAGATGTCATGCAGAAGATGGAACAAGGCTTTTACTCTGTGTCGTAGTTTGACTCTGGAGGCCAGGGTTCAAATCCTACTCGGTTGTGCAATCCTGCTGGTGACCTTGGGCGAGTAACACTCTCTCAGCCTCAGAGGAAGGGCAAAGGCAAATTCCCTCTGAACAAAATCTTGCCATGAAGATCCCATGAGACGTTTGCCCCAGGGTTGCCATAAGTCAAAAACTTGAAGACGCACAACAGCAACAGTGTTGTAGTTCACTTGGGGAAATGAGAAGCCAGGTGGTCAATTGGGAGTCTGAAGGTTAAGCACCAGGGTCTCAGTCAGAAGCCAGGGAACAAAAACCGACAGGGTCATGCAAAAGAGTACTCTGGGTTCAGGGACAAGTGGAGTCTCTGAGCTGGTTTGGATGTCTCCCATGGAGCAGGTAACAGTCATTGGTTCCAGCAGCTGTAGAGCATTTGCTGCCTGCCTTATCTATGGAGTGTGATTGTTCATTGCAAACAGCTGTGGCCGCACTAATTGAGATGCAGGCGTGCCTAGCAATGGTTCTCAACCTTTGGTCCTCCAGATGTTTTGGACTTCAATTCCCGGAAGTCCCAGCCAGTATGGTCACTGCTCAGAAATTCTGGGAGTTGAAGTCTCAAATTTCTGGAGCACCAAAGGTTAAGAACCTGTCACAGAGGTTCTCAATCTTTGGTCCTCCAGATGTTTTGGACCTCAGCTCCCAGAAACCTCAGCTAGCATGGTCAATGGTCAGGAATTCTGGGAAATGAAGTCCAAAATGTCTAGTGGGCCAAAGGTTGAGAACCACTGCAAGCCCTGCTAGTATCCCACACACTCCAGAGACTAGAATGTAAACCAAGGGATTCAGATTACAAGAAAAGAGGTTCCACCTACACATTAGGAGCCTTGGAGTCTTAATGGACCACAAGCTGAACATGAGTCAACAGTGTGATGTGGCAGCTGAAAAAACAATGCTGTTGTGGGCTACATCAATAGGAGTATATTGGGGAGATCAAGGGAAGTAATCATACTACTCTGTCCTGCTCACCCAGAATACTGTGTCCAGTTCTGGGCACCACAGTTCTGGAAGGGTATTGGCAAGCTGGAACATGTCCAGAGAAGGGAAGCCAAAATGCAAATAGCCTGGAAACCATGCCTATGCTTAACCTGAGGAAAAGAAAGTTAAGAGGAAACATGATAGCCATGTTTAAATATTTGAAGGGATGTCATGTTGGAGATGGAGCAAGCTTGTTTTCTGCTGCACCAGAGAGTAGGACGTGGAGCAGTGGATTCAAACTACAGGGTAACTGATTTCACCTAAATATCAGGAAGAACTTCCTGATGGTAAGAGCTGTTCAACAATGGAATATGCTGCCTGAAGGGAGAGTAGTAGAGTCTCCTTTTTTGGAGGTTTTTAAAGAGAGGCTGGATGGCCGTTTGCTGGGGGTGCACTGAGTGTGTGTTCCTGGATGGCAGAATGGGGTTGGACTCGGTGGCTATTGTGGTCTCTTCCAACTCTATGATCCTATGATTCTGTAATTAAGAAGAATCACTGTGGGACCTTTATGTATGCAGAGGTGCTGTTCCAGGGCCCCCTGTGATTAGCCGCATTTGCAAGTGCTCACATCCCATTATATTCGGTGGCGGCAACCTGTGTGCAGATGCTTCAGTGCATACTGTCTACTACACAGTGATTTGAACTTCCAAGAGGAGTGCTATGGAGACTAATGGCAGCATCTTTCTTCCCACTGACTTAGTTGCTAACCGAAGATGTCACAGTTTGCGGAGCGCAAAGTGAAGAAGTATATCTGGACTCATCTGTCAGAGTTCTACTGCATCCGCGTGACTCAGATGCTCCGCCTACCATGCTTCACGGAAACCGACAGGGTAACAGTTCTAAGTGTTGCTTTTTTTTTTTTTCCTTGCCGAGGTGGGGAAGCTGCAAGTGAGTCCATGCCCTGCTCACTATCTCCAGGCTGCGGAAGTTGGAGGGGAGCCAGAGTATGGGATTAGTGGTAGAAGATTGCCACTTAGTGTCAGGGGTGACTTCCATGTCAAGCGGCGGTGAATCTGTCTGTTCGGGTTTTAGTTTGAACTTTAAAGGAGTTCTCCAAAGTGCAGAACCAGTTTTTTTGGGGAGGGGAGAGAATAGGGTTCGGTATTTGGAAAACAGCTTTAAAGTTTGGATTTAAAACCTGGGAGTCATTACTTGCCCCGTGGCAGGATGCATAGTTTGCAAGCAAGAAGATCCAGGTTCAGACTTTGGCCATTTCTGCACTACACTGTTATAGTGCTATTATTTCATTTTCACCATCCTGTGGTATCCTGGGGTTTGCAGTTTAGGGAGGTACCTTTAGAATTCTTAGCCAGAAAGCTCTTTGGTCTCAGGAAACTACAAACCTCAGAATTCCACAGGAGGTTGAAAGTGGAATAATAGCACTAGAACAGTATAGTGCGGAATGGCCTTTGTCATCTTCATTTAGGACAGAACTGGCTCTCTGAGGACTGGATCATGGCTCCTTCCTCACGGTACCATTGACTGGTGGTTTTCCAGCAGTTGTATGAGGCTTTTTACCGTTTGCTGCAAGGTTGAAATGGCTCTCTTAAGGCGTAGTAACTTGGAGAAGCAGCATTTAATGAAAATAGGCTGGTGTTTTTGGTGGCCACGCTTTGGCCCTGCCGGTTACGGGCATTTGGCTTCTTAGAACGTCTCTGAAACTGAGTTCTTTTCCCTTGAGTTAGAAGAACCAGATTCCAATTGGCAGAAAAGGCTGTCTTGAAAAACTGGAGAGCCGCTGTCCAGCAGAGTAGGCCAGGCTGGGTGAGGTGCATGAGCAATATGACTCAAGTAGAAGGCAGATCCCTTTGCTCAGCTTAAATGACTTCAAAACATCTGCCAGCATATGGATATTGCAGGCTAAGAGCAGCTTCCCAGAAAAGACTGAAGTGAAATCAGCAGCAGTTGGCTTTCCTCCAGTTACTGCTTTGACTACACTGCAACCCCCCTTTTTTTGTTTTGTGGCGCAATAGTGGCGCCCTGGTGTCGCAGTGGTTAAATGCCAGTACTGCAAGCCACAAGGTTGTGAGTTTGATCCTGCCTGGTTCCGAGGTTGACTCAGCCTTCCATCCTTCCGCAGGTCGGTAAAATGAGTACCCAGCTTGTTGGGGGCAATTAGCTAAAACACATTGTAAACCGCTTAGATAACACTCAGTTGATAAGCGGTATAGAAATAAATGCTATTATAATAAATGAGAGCTTTCTATGGGAGCTGAAATACTACATTTGTACTGGGACCCAGTCACACTGCAGATTTATAGCTCTGTGATTCCACTTTAACTGCTCTGGCTGCAGACTATGAGCTCCTGCAATTTGTCATTTCAGGAGGCACTAGAGCTCTCTGGCTGAGAATTCAAAATGCCCCGCTCCTAACCACAGACCTCAGGATTCCAAAGGATGGAACCGTGGCAATTAAAGTGGAATCGTAGCACTCTAACTCTGCAGTGTGGGTGGCCCCTGGGCACAGCAAGAGTGTTTCCTGCTTGCCCTAAAAACATTAGATCTCTTTTCCTCTTTAGGTCTATGAATGAGAGATACCACAAGGACAGAACTTGGGGCTTTTGTTAATGCAAAACACATGATTTGCAATGGGAATCTGCTGTAAAAAATATTTCACGGGTGCTGTTCTTTCTTCCTCTCCTGAAGTCAACTCCTTTGGCTTTTTCCTTCCCCATTTTTTTTTCTCTAGCAAGAAATTAATGCACACCTTACCCAAGTTGGGAACAATGTAGCTGTGATGAAGTTCTTTGAACACTTGCTCTCCAGGGAAGGCTGGTTGCCGCTATTCATCGAGGCTCTCCGGGACGACAACTTAGAAAGCTTAGCCGATGAGCTCCAGCAGGTTTACGACCAGCACCAGCTCCGTGAGTTACCCTTTCTTCTTTTGCATGTAATGCTGTGTTTGGTCTTCAGGAGAATGGCGGATTTTTATTTTGTTTTATTTTGTCAGTGATGTATTTAAGTCTTTTACTTCACGTCTCAAGCCAAATCTCAAGTCTCTACCTTCAAGTCCTAAGTCCTTGCAAGATATTTTCGAGTCAAATCTCAAGTCTAGGAGCCAACTTTATACCCCAACCTATATTCCAGAATTTTGAATAAAGTCAGTTTTAACAATTTAAGTAGAGTTATCCCTCTGCTTTTGTGATTTTGCCACCTGCAACTTTGGAAGTGGGGAATAGCAATAGCAATATATAGCAATAGCATTTATTTCTATACCACTTATCAACTGAGTGTTATCTAAGCGGTTTACAATGTGTTTTAGCTAATTGCCCCCAACAAGCTGGGTACTCATTTTACCGACCTGCGAAAGGATGGAAGGCTGAGTCAACCTTGGAGCCCGGCAAGATCGAACTCACAGCCTTGTGGTTGCAGTACTAGCATTTAACCACTGCACCACCAGGGCTCCCTGGTGATCCTCTTAGGATCCTCTTAGTTGCCATTTGCAAAGGTAGAGGCATTTTCGGAAGTGGGGAATAGGATCCTTCTTATTCCCCATTACTGGAGCTTCAAGAGCTTTAAAAGGAAGGATCTGTCAGGACCCTGGCACTCCAGGACTCAAGCTCTGAGTCTGAACCAGAGGACTTCAAAGCCATGGAGCCTGCTGCACCCGCAGAGCCCACAGAGGCTGCCCCGGCCACAGAGTCCCTGGCTCCAGTGCCAGGGGCTGTCTCAGACTCAGCCCAGCCAGAAGAGTCCGATGGTGAGGTTCAAGAGCAGGTGCCTACTTACCAGCAGCATCGGGAGCAAAAGAGTGCTCTCAGGAGGTCAGAGCGTTTAAGTAGGAAATGCCAGGCAATCAGACTCCAGCTGAGATAACACCTGGGGGAAGGACCTGCCTATAAAGACACTCACTCAGCCTTGGGTCTTTGTCGGCTCACCACCGTCCATTTTGGGTATACCTGCTGGGCCAGCGTGGACCTTTGCCTCCCTCCTGGACCGCTGCCCGACCTGCTGGAGCGTTGTCTCTCAACTCCTCTTACTCAAGGTACCTGATCTGACCATTGTTCTGCCTGGTTGTGATGCAACTGCCAGGGAATTTCTTTGCTGCAGAAAGCTCTTTATTTATTGCCAGCCTTATCTGTTCATTACCATTTTGCTGAAGTAAAGCTCTTTTATTTATTGCCTGCCTTATCTTTAACAAGCCCTACTAACCGGCTCTTGGCTGCCCGCCACGCCCTGGTGTTGACAGGATCCTTCCTCCTCAAGGTCATTGCTTAACACATTTTCTGTTCCCCTCTGAGATATGTGCCCTGAACTCTGGACATGAGTCTTGCCTTCTGCTCTTAGGAAGAGTTTTAGAAAACTTCTCCTATATATAAAGGGGACAGGCTGCTGAGCAGACCTCAACCCCACCTCAAGCCCATTGCCTAACCCATTTGCTGTTCCCTCTGAGAAATGTGTCCACGCTTTGGGGCTTGCCGTGTGACCAGTAAGGTGTAAGGTTTCTGGAGGAATGTGTTATGTTACTGAACCAAGTCAGCCACTAAAAATATGCAAGTCTCAAATCAAGTCGAGTCAGCATGAAATTTTTGCCAAGTCAAGTCCAAGTCGAGTCACTGAAGTGACTTAAGTCTGACTTGAGCCCAAGTCAATTGACTCGGGTCTACATCACTGTATTTTGTTTTGCCAAAGGACAGTACCTAACATGTTACACCAATATTAGAATCACTTCACTGGTTGACAGTTAGTTTCCAGGCAAAGTACACAGTGTTGGTTATTACCTTTAAAGCCGTGCATGGTTTGGGTCCAAGTTACCTGCAGGATTGCCTCCTCCCATACAATCTGCCCCGTACACTCAGGTCCTTTGGGGGCCCTTGACTTATATTGGCCAGGACTAGATGGCAGTGGTCACCCAGAGGATCTTTTCGTCGGCCACCCCTAGACTGGGGAATGGCCTTCCAGAAAGATCCAACAGCATAATATGCTGTCTGAATTTTAAAAACTGCTAAAGGCTTATCTCTTCTGGCAGACCTACCCAGTTTGTTTTAATTATGATGTATTTTAATTATGATTTTAATTATATTTGTATTTGAATGATTTTGTGTTTTCAGTGTGTTTTAATCATGATGTATTTTAATTGGTGCTGGTTTTAATTGTTGTACCCTGCCTCGAGCATTGAGGAGAGGCGGGTAAGAAATAAAAAAAATGTTTATTATTATCATAACCCACAAAAATTTAAATGCATAAAACAGTGAGGTATGTGTAAATTGGCCAGCACAATGTGTACTTTAGGAGTGACCTCTAGGTTGGATTGCTGCAATATGCACCTCTGACAAGTGTTTGGAAAATTTAGGGTGTCTGGACTCTTGATTTGAGCAGGCGGCTAAGAAATGCACAATACCAATTGTCAAGGCATTGTTATGGTTTCAAATTACTTGCTAGGGATAATTCCAAAGGCTGATACCTCATGGCAGGAGGGGGAATGATGTGGCCCTCTAGACATTATTGGACTGAAACTCCCAGTATGAAGCTTTTTGTCACTGGCTGTGCTGGCTAAGACTGTTGGGAGTTGCAGACCAATAGCATCAGGAGGGCTACGTGATTCGCACCCTTGCCTGATGACATGCCTTGCCTTAAGACAAGGGGTGAAATGGAAACATCTGGCTTGTGCATTGTATGTGCCCCCCACATTTTTGCAAAACTCAAAAGGCTTCAGAGGCCTCCACTCTCTCCACAATTGCTAACAGAAAATGTATTTACTATATTTATATGCTGTCTTTCTCCCAGAGTGAGACTCAAGGTGGCTTCCAAAAATAAATGACTTAAATCAGTTGAAACCATTTAAAAACATATCATATTATAAAAACCTACAGTTTTTAAAAATATTTTGATAAATTAAAAGCCCACTTGCTTACATATTAAAAGCCTGCTTAAATAAGAATGTTTTTATCTGATGGCAAAAGGAGAACAAGGAGGCAACCAGCTTAGCTTCCTGAGGCAGGGAGTTCCAGAGGGTGGGAGTAGCCACTGAGAAGATTCTCTCCCATGTCCTCACCAGGTGAGCCTGGGATAGTAAAAGACACAGTTTGGAAAGCTCCGCTCTACAGAGCATTTGGGGACATGCACCTTTTTTAAACACCTGATTCTCACATTGGTATTTAATGACTATGACTTTACACTTGAGGATCATACTTAGTTCCTTAGTCAGAACTAAAAGAGGATTTAGGCCCCTGTGTGTTTTTTCTTTCATTGCTCTCCAGGCAACTCTCCACGAAGTTCCTCTTCTCCTGCTGTGGGGAATATTCCTCCATCGATAGGCTCTGGCGCTGTGAGTGTCTCTCCGCCTGCTCCTGTTGAACAAAATCCATCGCCTCCATCTAACCTCCCAAGTTCTGGGGAAGCCCAGCCTTCTCCCCGATTCTACGCTCAATCTTTACGAGCTCCACAATCAGCTGCAAAACCAGCCTTACCCAAAATTAGCAGCTTCCACACTCCTGTTCAGGAAACCGATCTTCCATCTCAGAACAGCGAGACCGTGGCAGAACCAAAGGTTTGTTTTCCTTCGCCTTTGGGCTTTTGGGCCAGTTGTTGGCTAGAAGCTGAAATGTCAGTTCTGCCCTGTACAGCTGTAAGGAAAAGGTCCTAAATCAATCAGAAAGGAATTCGCCACACAAATGCACAGAGCTTGGATCCAAAGAGCACCCTCTTTTCCTGGCTGCTGCATAGCAAGAAAGTAGGGGCCCCCTGGGTCAGTTTTTATAGTCCGTGGAAAAGTTAAAGAGCAATTATCTCAATTGCAAATGCCCTAAAATACACAATACATAATAGGTCTTTCAGCTCACTGCTTATCTAGCCTTACAAATACAAAAGCTTGTACAGGCAACATGCTAGATAGTGAGAAACTGCAGTGTCCTTGACAGCGAAGTTATCTGGTTACAGCACCCAAGGCTAATTAGCAACATTCCTCTCACAAAGAGAACAGTTGAAGTAGCGGGTAGCATGTTTTGGAGGCATGGAAATTGCAGGCACGGTTTCCTAAATGCAATAAGGGGTAAGCTTAGGCTAAGTAGCAGATACAGTGTTAGGATACTGACTTAAGGCTTACCCGATCTGCTTCAGTACTTGACTTCTTTAAAAAAAAAAAACAGTTTCTGTTTTGGACTGTAATACTCCAAGGCCATTTCTGCACTAGCCTGTTATAGTGCTGTTATTCCACTTTGAACATCCTATGGAATCCTGGGGTTTGCAGTTTAGGGAGGAGCCTTTGAGGCCCTTCCCTAAACTGCAAACCCCAGGATTCCATAAGATGTTCAAAGTGGAATAATAGCACTATAACAGGCTAGTGTGGAAATGGCCCGAGTCTGGACACGCTGGGTAGGGGGTTGCTGTTGGACTCTAGTTTGGAAAAGTAACTCTGGTTCTTCTCTATTGACTGGCAAAGGCAGAAACTGCATGCTCAGGGGAGGTAATGTGCCAAGGTGTGCATACACCTGCATTTGTGTGTTTCACTTTTCCCGGTTGTCTTGTAAACAGACCGTGAGGATAAGCTAGTGCTTTGAGCGCAGTAGGTTTGCATGTACATTTGGAAGGAGGTCAACTTTAATGTCAGGTCTCTGACCTCAAAGCAAATGCTGCAGGAATTTCTGTAATGTTTTTCACCCCATCCACTGGCCCTAGAAAATAAATGTAGATTTGCAGTGGATGTTTAAACCTGAAACAAAGGGATTCTGAGTGGGTTTTCTAATGTGGATTTTCAGTATCACAGTGCTCAAAGGAAATCTGGTTGCAACTGAACAATAACAAGAGACTCAAATTCAGTCCAGAGGTTTCCATTTGTTTAGTAAACGTTCCATTGGAGCAGAAGAATATAATCCTAAGCTTTTATAGGGATTTCCTAGGCAAAGAATACTCACAGATGGTCTTGCTGGTTCTTTCCACTGAAATAGAGGCTACAGCGTGTGATATTCATGGCCAGTCTCCCATCCAAATACTAATCTGGGCTGACCCTTCTTTGCTTCTAAGATCAGGTGAGATCTGGTGCCTTCTTGATTCTGTTTCTCCAGGGAAAACCCACGGCCAGCAATCTGGAATCATCCACATCACCCAAGGGCAGTGCAGCCTCGCCGTCTAAGGCCAGAGCGCCAGCAGAGGAGAAGAAACCAACCTGTGCCGAAGCCCCCTCTGCTACCAGTTCATCTCCTGCATTTCTGATGCAGGAACACCTTGGAGAAATGCCTGCAGACGTATTGTCTGGCAGCCCCTCCTCAGTGCCTCCAAGATCTGACTCTAACGATTTGGCTCAGAAATGGGACAGCCATCCCCAGCGCCCTGTCTGTGTGAAAAATGGCTATTTTGGGAATGCGAGTCACCTGGCAGCAGATACTGGTGCATCCCCAAACCTGGTTGCCCCTCTTGGCTCCAAGACGACTGGAAATCAGCCAGTGGAGGATTATTACTCATCTTCAGACAACTCTCCATCAGCAGCTCCAAGCAGCCAAGGTGACTCACAGGAGGAAGACCAGCTGGGGAAACAGAAGACCCAGACCCCACAGGGGTATCAGAAGAAGGACGCATTGGGCAACAGCAGCACCTCCAACTTGCAGAGACGGTTGGATGTAGGGCAAAAAGAGGGCCCGGATCAATGGAGGAACAGTCCCACTGTTACAAAGAAGGATGTTGGGGAAACACCAGGAGCTGCCCCAGTGGTTGGCAGTCCTCAACATTTCCTGGAAAGAGGTAAGGGTGTGCTGTGTTCAGAGACCACTGTGGGGAATACACACGAGTCTGTTTGTGACTCATCAGCAGGGTTGTAGCGGAACCAGGGGCTGTAGGGTTGAAGTACCATGATGTTTTGATTAGCAAGGGTGTCAATGTGACCGCCTCGATATCCCTTTCTCCTCTTGATACCAGAAGGACAGGACGGAGGCAGATGAATGAGGCAGCAACAAGAGATTGTTTTGAGCTGTCTTGGTTCTTGCAATGCAGATACACAGACAGGGATTTTTTTCAGAGGGGTGAGGATCAAGGGGAAGGGGCCATTTCCTCAGCAGCAATATATTGTTGTGAATTATTCTTGTTGCAGTGCCGAAAATCTGAAAAGCGGCTGGTTCAGGAGAGGGGAAGAGCAAGGGAGAGTCAAGTCCTCTCAGCTGAGCTTGTAAACATGGTAGTAGAATTCTGAGCTCAGCTCACAAGCTTTGCTTTCCTTTGCTCCATGTGGGGAAGAGTAAAACTGGGTGCCTGGCTTGCAAACATGGATGATGATCTAATCTGTGACTCAACCAGGGTGCTTGGAAACGTGGTTGAGAATGCCTGGCTCAGCCCCTTCCAGTTTCTGCTATGCTCACCTTTCCAATGGGAAAAATGGGGAGGTCAACATGCCATGTGTCCCTTTCCAATTTTGTGTCCTCCCCTGTCCAGGTTAGTGGGGCTGGGAAGTATTCCTGTGTTATGCCTCATCAACAACAGGAGATTATGCAGAAAGACAGGCAGCTACATGGAATTCCTTAAAGGGCATGGGGTTCCCTTCAGGGAGGGGACAGGCATCTCCTGGATGTGTTGCAGGCTGCATCTCGACTCTATGTGAGGACCATGAACCAAAAGTTTCCCTCTATGAACATTAGGGATATAAGTTGGTAGATGCTCCACATGTAAGCCCAATACAGAGATGTATCATTTGCAGTCAGAAGGACTCAAGTTCCATGCCAAGATTTCAGTTCTGTAGTCTGTACAGAACTGTATATAATCATTCCTCCACATTCGCTAGGGTTAGGGGCATAGGACCCCCATGAAAGTGAAAAACAAAAAACATATTTAATATACAGAACCATATATATCCCAAACTATATTTTATATACAGAAAAGTATGATCAGGATATTCAACCCACTGTGGATTCCTTTGAGGTATCAGGGTTCTTTCACAAGGCAGAAGTGGCTGACTGCCACCTCCACTGCTTCCCTACAACATTTTTAATAGGGACTTACAAGTCTTGTCTGCAGCTTCTCAGTCTCACGATGCTTGCGGTCCCTATTAAAAATGGCATAGGGAGGCAGCAGAGGTGACAGCAAATAATCCGTGAATAATCAAATCTGCAAAAGTGAAACCCACAAATATGGAGGGCTGACGGTACTTGCATTCTTTGCAAATCCTTGCGAATCTTTCTCTGTATAATTCGTCATGGTTTTTTCCCTAGTCATTGGAAGTGAAGCGCAGCTATGTAAAGTGCTGCTGATCTGCCCTTTGACCATTAGGCACCTTGTCCACCCATTCGCCCTCAATCCCAAGATTTTAGTAGACGTTCCAACATGCTTTCAGTCTCTTCCTCACTGAAGGCCAAGATTCCACGGAAGCTGCCTTTGGGGTGTCTGTTACTTCATTATGCGGGTGTTACGTGCATGGGAAATCCATAATGCACACCGTCTCATCTGTGCGCTGATAAACACAATCTATACAATTGATTCTGCACAGGTGACCATATTCCAGCGGACGCTGCTTCCCGACTTCCTTCCAGTACTTCTCAGCATGGCAGCTCTCTCCGCAACCATTCCCAGCCACCCAGGAGCCCGTCAGAAAATGTATACGTTTCCCCAAATCCCATCACTGTGCCTCCAAAACAGAGCCGGCCTCCACCTTCTGACTTTGAAGGCTCCTCTTCTATCGACGTAATCCCACCTAACTCGCACACAGAAATCTCCAGTGTGGACTTCGGGGGCCTAAAGTGCCCGATTCAAGAGGAAAAGTGGCCTGCGGAAAGGCTGAATGATGCGCGCGCTGCCACGTTGGCACAAGAGACGGTGAGCTCTTGGGAGATCTTGAGATGTGGAATTGGTGAAGCTGTGGAGGGCAAAGTGAACAAAATTGAAATGTTAGGGTCATTTGGGGTCATAGAAGTCATAGAATCATAGGCCATTTCCGCACTAGACTGTTATAGTGCTATTATTCCGCTTTCAATATCCTATGGAATCCTGGGGTTTGCAGTTTAGGGAAGGCTTCCTAAATTACTAACCCCAGGATTCCATAGGATGTTGAAAGTGGAACAATAGCACTATAACAGTCTAGTGTGAAAATGGCCATAAGTTGGAAGGGACTGTATGGGCCATCAGGTTTGTCCCCTTGCTCATTGTGGGGTCTCCGGCTAGACCATTCCCCAGCAGGCAGTTCTCCAATCTCTTTTTGAAGACATCCAGAGAAAGGGACCCTCCCCACCTCTCTAGGCAATTGATTCCATTGCCAAACTGCTCTCACAGTTAAGAACTTTCTTCTAATGTTCAATCTAAATCTACTCTCATGTAACCAGAGGTGTATCTGGGGGGGGGCAAATGGGTCACGTGCCCTGGGCACCAGTGCGGGGGGCAAAAAAAAGCCATGCATGTAGGGGTAGGATTAGGGGTACAAAGGGAGGGGCACAACTTCCACGCTTGTCCTAGGCACTGTTTATGCTAGCTGTGCCACTGCTTATAACTTAAAACCATTAGACCACATTCTACTGTCTTGAGGCAGCAGAATTCAAGCATATAAAGAGTGTGATCATATCACCTCTCAGTCACCAACTGAGCATAGCCAGCTCCTTCAACCATTCCTCATATGTTTTGTTCATCATGCCTTTTATCATGCTTATTGGCTTTCTCTGAACTCATTGCAGTACTCCACATGAGGCCAGACCAGCACACAATATAAGGGGATTATTACATCCCTCAGCTTGGAGACTGTGGTTATATTAAGGCAGGCTAAAATAGCATTAGCCTTCTTTGCTGGAGCATCACATTTCTGGCTCATACTGAATATATAATCACCAGTAATTCCAAGGTCCTTTTCACATGTGGTATTGCTGAGACAATTATTCCCCCAGCCTGCTTCTTCACTTGCCCTCACTGTCTTTTGTTCCCACCCACCACAAAATATGATAAACAACTCTAGTATTTAAGCTACAGGGATAGAAATGGAGTAAGTATAATGACTGATATCCTACATCTTGTTTGCAAAGTGTAACTCTCTGCATGCAGAGTCACACATTAATTGCACTATGCAACCCTTGTATTGAATGGCAACAATGCAGAACAGAATGCACAGCTGAATGTGCTACCTAGTGCATCTGTGCACCCATGCACATGTGAATCTGTGTTGAGTGCTTCTGTGTGCAATGGCATCACATGCTCAACTCTTTTTAATGGCTATATTTCTTTCTTGTTTTAGTTTTATTATTGTCTACTGATATCTTTCAACTTGTATGGGGGAAAATTTAGCTGTGTTTGTTTTATCTGTTGTAAGGTCCATATCTTGCAAATACTCTGCTGGAACACAGAGATGTATGGTTGAGGCTGGGGGAATACCCGGAACTGAGCTTCCCCATCGACTTTGGAAGACCAAAGGGTCAACCACATTTCTTCCATTTCCCTGCTAAATGATATGTTCTCCGTTCCAGTCACAGTGGTTTATGAAAGAAATGTTCCCTTTCGTTGCTCTGTCTGTTGCTATAGTTCTTGCAGGTTTTTTTAATTAAAGCAACCAGATTATATTGCCTGTCTTATATTGCCTGCCATATAGAGGCAATTCCCAGGACAAACAGAAACATTTTATTCCTACCTAGAGGATGGAGTTTTTTTTTCCAATTCCAGGACACATCATAGCAAAAAACACAGAAACCTTTAAAAGGACATAAAGTTTTCTTGTTATAATTAAAGGGCATTCCTCTGGATGGGCCAGGGATGAGCACAGGGCCTTTATGCTAGAACAGTAAGATTTTTGGAGCACTGTTCCTTTATTTTTTTATTTTTTATTTTTTTATTTATATCCCGCCTCTCCATATGGATCGAGGCAGCAAACAACCTACAAATAGCATGTATTTCGAAACATTTCTATACATGCCCCCAACAAGCTGGGTACTCATTTTACCGACCTGCGAAAGGATGGAAGGCTGAGTCAACCTTGGAGCCAGGCAGGATCGAACTCACAACCTTGTGGCTTGCAGTACTGGCATTTAACCACTGTACCAGCAGGGCTCCCCTGGCATGCCCATCTAGGTCTCCAGAGCCAAGAGTGAGCAATGACACAGAAAATATCTACAAGTTGCATTGCAAAATCTGAATATTTACTGGCCAGATTGCCAGCCAGCTTTCTTCATCCTCGTTCTCCTCTCGTCTTTCAGGATTGAAAATGCTTTTCTAGGAAGTCCCAAAACCAATGAGGTTTTCTCTTGCAAGAGATCTTGCTTTTTTTACATTTTGGACAGACCCATAGTTGCATTAAGGTTTATGTTCCTTTTTCTCCTTGGCTGAATGGGATTTAAGATAGCTTGGTAGTATAGTGACTTTCCACACTGTGCCTGAAAAGAGGAAACTCTTCATGTAGACGATGCCTTATGCTATGGTGGCTGTTAGTCGCTTAGATGACTCCTTCCATCTTCTCGGACGTCTTGGCTTGTTGTGGGTGTTTCTGGGGTTCCCATTCCCCTGTGGGAGAAAAGGATAATGGAAGACACTTGGGTTTGTCACAACATGGTGCAACAGAGTGGCTAAGCTGGTGATTCACGGTGGGATTGCCACAGTGAGAAGTATGGAGTTGGGCTTTTCTTTCCTGTCTGAGAAGTGGAATTGATATCTTTACTTGTATCCCACAGGTTTCTGCACCTCAGCACCTGGATATTGCAGACGATACCACGGTGAATTCAAGCAACAGAAGGAACAGGTCTTTCCGAGACAACCGTCTATTCTATAGCAATCACGATGATGACGACCTATGCAAACCTGGTGTTCTGACCTCAGTCCCGGATGTGGAGTCTTCTGGCCAGACCTGGAGTGGCCAAGGGACAGTATATTCTGGAAGATCAGACAGACTTTGCCTCAGCTCTGAGTTCTCTTTAAGTGGAGACCCTTTAATGCTGAGCAATTCCATCCGGAGTGGCCAGGCTGAAGAGGAGTGTCCTGGCTCCGGTGTAGGTACTGTTTTGGGAAGAAATGTGATGGGTAGAGGAGATGACCCATCCCTTCAACCCACGAATGATAACCAAGAAGCCAATGGGTCCATCAGAACCTTTGTATTCCGGGTGGAGGAGAATGCCAGCGTTGATCTCACTGGAGCCCCCAGTGTGATTGGTGATCAGGGACACCGCCCAGGCCAGTCTCCAAGTACCTTCTCTGACTTGGCGACAGGACAACAGCCAGTCGTACCTACCAATTCGCACCCTGAGGATTCCTCCCAAAAGGATAAAGTCAGTGCCACACCTTGCAGGATTCCAGTTGATTACAGATTGCTCCTTGTTGGGTTTGCCGTGGTGTCTCTGGTTGCTTTGGTACTGTATAAGAAGAAATAAGAGCATGGGAGTTAGAAATTGGTCATCAGTCTTGTGCACAGCCAAATGTTAGAACACCTTCCCTTCCTAACCGTGCCTTCAAGTCATACTATGTGGAGGGAAATGCTTCCTTTTAATAGATCTTCTTCAGACCTTTGCATGATGTCCACAGCAATTGTGAACTCTGCTGCATTCACCAGTTGCCTTCTTGTATGCTTCCCTCGGTCCACCTTTAGATAATTTCTCCAAGAACTGGACTTTTTTTTGATTGAGACCAGAAGTGTTTGATGGCTGGAAAAATCAAGCTGTAGTCGGATATATCACCCTGTCAGCATACACAAGCAATTAACCTCTCTTCTTGGTAGTTGTTAGATCATTCTGGTAGAATGACATCCTTTTCTAAATAAAAGTTAGTGAAAGGTTCAGTGCATTTCTTTGGGAAAGTGGCACAACACTATCTTCTGTCAAAACTAGTGGGACTTCTTTCTTTAGTTACTCTTCACACAAAATTTGATGTGGGTGGTTATTTCATGCCCTAGGCCAGGGGTGCCCAAAGTAGGGTCCACAAGTGGCTCCCGGGGAGAGGACCAAAAAACATTCTGTCCAAAAGTGTAATTTTCCTCTCCTGAAAGCCTCTAAGGGCTGTGGTTTTGCAATAAAACCTGGTGCAGGGCCCCTAAACTCCTCCAGCTCCATAACTTGAAACCAGAAGTGAAGTCCACCTATTTCTGGTTTGGGTTTTTCGTTGTTCTTGCACATTTGAGAGGATAGTGCTACCCACAGTGCATCCTGATAATGCAAAGTTGTCCTTTGTATACTCTAAAATTGCTAGCCCATCCCTAAGCTCATAAGGTTCCAGATGGTGTTAACCGGATATTTTGGAAATGGAACAAGATAGATCATTAGTCTGATCCAGCAAAGTTTTTTCTTAGGTTACTAGAGTCTAGCTAACCTCTTACAGCTTCATGCGTGTGCTTGATCATAAAGAAATACTAGATTCTTTACAGTTGTGGTTTCTTGGAGACAAGGCAGTGTGTTTGCACACACCGCTTATTCTCTCATAGAAAAGAAAATTCTTGCTGGATCTTCATGGGCCAGAAGCATTGCTCTCCAACCATTTCAGTAGTCAGATAAACATAGCTTTTCCCAGACCTACAACTGAACACTGTGGCTACACAGACATTCACAGACATAGTCTATTCTTCTTCTTTTTATTGGCAAAGTTTGCATTTTAAAAACACTGTAAAATTGCACCAGTTTCCTTGCCTCCTATGAAGAGTGACATATAGAGCTGGTTATGTTTAGCCTGGAGAGGAGAAGGCTAAGAAGGTGACATGATAACCTTGTCTAAATATTTGAAAGAATGTTATATTTGGTGATGGGACAAGCTTATTTTCTGCTGCTCAAGGCTAGGACATGGAGCAGCCATTTCAAACTGTAGGGAAAGAAATTCCACCTAAATATTAGGAAGACTTTCCTGATGGTAGGAGCAGTTCCACAATGGAATATGCTGCCTAGGAGTGTGGTGGAGTCTCCTCCTTTTGAGATTTTTAAACAGAGGCTGGATGGCCATCTATTGGGAATGCTTTGATTGTTTTCATGCATGGCAGAGTAGGGATGGACTGGATGGCCCTTGGGGTCCTTCCTACTCTGATTCTATGATTTCTATGTCCTTTACGCAATTGTTCCCATTTTCTGTTTCTCAAAGAATTTTTTTTTAATAGCTGAAAAGTCTCTTGGTTACTTTGCTACCTCAGTTTTAATATGTTTTCATTTTGTTCAGCACACTGCAACAAAGTAGGGCAGGTGTTTGCATACCCACACTTGTTGTTGTTGTTGTATGTCTTTAAACAGTTGTGTAAAGCAGGAGTGGGGCCACCACCTGTTGCGTGTTGAACAAGAACCAAAGGCAGCCCAGAATGTCACCAAGGGCTCCTCTAGATTAGTCTAAAGAAGGGTGAATAAGCAAGATATAACTCACAGTTTGCCAATTTTTGTCATCTCCACATCCTTTTTGGGAGCTGCTTGTCACATTTTCTTGAAGAAGGTTCTTCCAACAGTTTTTTTTTTAAACTGGGATGTGGTTTGCAGAACATTTGATCTTTGCTTTGAATTTTTTAAAAATCAGTTATAGTGCCATTTCATTGAATTGCAGCGCTAGCACTGTAAACAATTAAAAGAGAAAGGAAAAGAGAAAAAGCATATTTTATTACCATGTTTCAGACTTTAAAAGAAGGCCATTTGAGGGTGGAGTAAAACCTAGAATCCTAAAGTTGGAATAGACTGCAAGAGCAACTCTATAGACTCGGCTCATTCACACTTGCGGCATCAGATGGATTGTGCGTTTGTGTGTAGCTGTCCCCAGTGGTTTAGTGGAGCCTAAACTTGGGGTAGGTGGGGGGTTGAAGACCCATCTATTTTTTTTATTAGCAGGGACTGCTGCATCATCAGCCTGCCCTGTTTCCTTTGACTTCAGCAGCAGCTGGAAGGGAAATGGATTTTCCTGACAACGGTAACAGAATCATGGAATTCGAAGGAACCATAAAGCCCACCTAGTCCAATTTCCTACCTTGCTGGAATACAAAGCTAAAGCACTCCATGACCTTCCTTCATAGGTATATTGCTAGAAGTAAACACTACTCTATTTCAAAGTATTTTGATGTTGGCTTTGTCTTGAACTGGCAGTCAAGAGCCATTAGCTCTACAAAAGACCTGCTCCTGATTTACACTAAAACTGCTATTTTTTAAAAAATTACCTATCAAAACAGCAACTGCCTTTCTGAACATTCCTTTGGGGAGTCTGCCATGATGAGGACCTAGACTTCAAAGCTTACAACTATAACACTTCCTGGTTCCTGTTCATTTTAAAATTGAGGCGGGAGGGGGCTCATGGGCCCAAGGGCATTTTTGGGCCCCATGTGGCAAAACTGTGTGTGAACCAATCTGTGTGTTTCACAATAACCCTTGTCAAGAACATATCCTCGTTAGAGTATACTCTCATTCCACACAAGGGTGAAATCTAGGAAATGAAACTCGCTTACTCATTGCATCAGTTAATTTGAAAAAAAAATATTTATGGTAATGAAGCTGAAAATATTCCTACTGCATTCAGCTTTTAGCTGCAGCATTTCCTGATTTTTTTTAAACACCAGATTGTAATTGCCTGCTGTTGCTTCTGCTCCCTTCATAAAATGAGCCCCAAATTTGCTAGCCAAATCTCACTATTTATCTTGCTAGCATCACAGCCAAGTTCTCTAAGGTATTAACGATTTCCAAAGGCAGAGCTTTAGCCCAGACAGTATTTGTCTTGAAAGCCCAATGATTTTTTTTTAAAGCTTTCGATATATTCTAAAGCAGAGCTAGGCTTTTAAGATACTGCAGCAGTGGTGCGAAATGGAATAAATGCAACCGTGGGGAGGTCTCCATGCACGTGGCAATACCCAGTAATCTATGTAAGTGGGTCAGTAGGTTAATGTGGGCATCATTCCAGAGAAGCTGGTGAAATGCAGAGTACGTCTGTGGGGAAGAGAAAGCACTCAGCATTTTCAAGGCTGCGTTCCAAATTACCAGATTTGCCTCCTTTCCAGTATTAAATGGCCCCTTTTCTTTCAGGAAAAGAACAGAACACTGGGCTCAAGAGACCCTTTCTGTGATCAACATAGTTCTTCTTAAATTGTTATGTTCACAAGATCCGTGTGAATAGTTGGGAGTGAACCAGTATAGTGTAGCAGCATGAGTGGACTAGAACTCCAGGAGAAACCAGGGTTCAGATCCCCTCTTGGCTGTGGAAAACCACTGGGTGACTTTGGACAAGTAACACTCTCTCAGCCTCAGAGGAAGGCAAACCCTTTCTAAAGAAATCTTGCCATGCAAAACCTGGGATAGGTTTTTCTTTAGAGTTGTCGTAAGTCAGAAATGACTTGAAGGCATTTCAACAACAACAACAAATTCTCATGCAAGGTACACTTGCGGAAACCACAGCAGAAAGAAGAAAAAATGCATCTCAAGGTGCTCAAAAATACTTGTTCCTTGGTAGAGAAGCCCAACATGTTTTAGCCTATGTATGAAATCTGTCACTAGTTTTCCTTTGGTGCACAGAGAATTTCTGGTTCAGAAATTCTTGGGAGTTTGATTCTAAGAAGCCTTTTGAGGAAGAAGGCTTTAAGAGGCCAAAACATGTTTGGCCTTTTTACCAATAAACAACCAAAGTGAGGTTCTCAAGGCATGTTTGTTCTTCTGTAGAATCCTTTAGATCAGTGGTTCTCAACCTGTGGGTCGCGACCCCTTTGGGGGTCGAGCGACCCTTTCACAGGGGTCGCCTAAGACCATCGGAAAATACATATTTCCGATGGTCTTAGGCTCCATTCCCTCCTCGGTGGTGGTGCACAAGCGTGAGCCACGTGCTCACGTCCTCCTGCCCCCTTTGGCGGGAGTGCGTGCGGCCACAGCGTCACCACAGCAGGAGTGGTGGTGCGCGAGCATGAGCCATGCACTCATGTCCTCCTGCCCCCTGTTCAGAAGGGACTGAAATCACTCCCCTTCTCCGCTACCAGGAGAACCTCCCGTCTGATGGACCAGCTTGGGGGGGGTGGCAGCACAGGGGGCAGGCCCCCTCCTGGCCACGCCCTCTGCCCCATTCGCCATGGAGGGGGCACTGTGGAAGGGCCGGGGGGCTGCAAGGCGGCGCTTTTCCAGGAGGGCGAGCTGCGCCCAGTGCAAAAAACAAAGGTGCTGGGATTCCTCCCCCCCGCCGGCCAGGGTCAACACTCTGGAAACTTTTCCCACACTGCCCCCCCAGCGGAAACAAGAGAGAAGCAGAAGCAGAGCCCGGGGGGGGGTTCTCGGAGTTTTTCCCGGGGGAGATGCGCGGCTGCTCTTTCCCTCCCTGCCCGCTTGCCCTGTTCCTGGCCGGCGAGGCAGCCTTTGCTGGGGGGAGGCATTGTAAATAAGAAATAAATAATTTTATGGTTGGGGGTCACCACAACATGAGGAACTGTATTAAAGGGTCGCGGCATTAGGAAGGTTGAGAACCACTGCTTTAGATGCTCTCCAGGTTTTGCTTATTTTGTAACTTGTTGTGTGCTTTCAAGTCATTTCTGACTTATGGTGACCCTAAGGCGACCTTATCACGGGGTTTTCTGGGGCTGAGAATGTGTGATGCACCCAAGGTCGCCCAGTGGGTTCCTATAGTCGATTGGGGAAGGGAACCCTGGTCTCCAGAGTCATAATGCAAAATCTTCCATGTCTACACAAAGCTGCTCATATTGGCTCTCTTGCTTCCAGGCATCTTGCTTACAGATATTAGGTGGGCAATGACTTCCTCAACAGCTGTGCCCTCGAATGTGGAACACCTTCCTCCAGGCAAATTCAACCTACACTTTATTTTGCAGACTTTTTTTTTTTTTATAATTTTTATTGAAAGTTTGTCTCGAAAATAATGCACCCCAACACTTCCTTGCTTAAATCTTCCAGTTGAAATTGCTTATTTCCATTCCATTGCAAACATAATTTCCATCTTACAGAGAAGAGAACAGTTGCATTATTTCTTCTTTGATTTCTTATACATTTATATCCTTACCCAATCCAATACTCTTTTCCATTCTTTCTCAAAGTCCTGGATAGATTTATTCTTTTAAAAAAAATGCCATTTTTTCCATCTCTATCATATCCAGAACTTTTAACTTCCATTCTTCTATATCAATCTGCTTCTTTTCTTTCCAGTGCTGCACATATGCCAACCTTGCCGCAGTTATTAAATATGATCATATCTTCTGATGACTTCTTACTTCCCTTTGTTGCCCTGGCATATTTAACAGATAAAGCTCCGGTTTCATTTCAGAATTCAGCTTACAAATTCTATTTTGCCAACTTTTAAGCACTAGGCTGAAGGTGTGTTTTTCCCCTTGACCCAGGCTTCTAATGAGTAACATCTTGCTGTTTTATTGCTTTCTTTTTTGTTTATGCTGGAGTCTCCTGATTTATGTTTGGGCTTTCTCACTGCTTTTCTGGGGGCTGAAAGTGTGTGATGTGTCCAAGGTCACTCAGTGGGCTTCCAGGGCCAAGCGGGGAATCAATTCCTGGTCTCCAGAGTCCTCTGGTGCTCACACTACTGCTCCACGCCGCCTCTCTTTGCTTCTTTTACACTGCCAACTTGTTAACTGCTGTCAAGTTGACTTGCACTTAATGAGGACACTATTAATAAGACACTGCCAAGAGGGGACATGATAGTCATGTTTAAATATTTGAAGGGATGTCATGTTGAGGAGGGAGCAGGCTTGTTTTCTGCTGCTCCAGAGACTAGGACAAGGAGCAGTGGATTCAAGCTGCAGGAAAGGAGATTCTACTTGAACCTCAGGAAGAACTTGCACTTAGATCAGCCGGACATGCATGCATGCAGAAATTTAACCAGCGGACTTTTCTTGGCAGGAAGATAAAAGGTAGCAGGGGGAAAACTCATTTTCAGAACTCCTTGTCTCAGACTGCTGCTGTTAAATGCACCAGATCAGGGCTAGTAAAAGAAGGTAATTGTATTAATAGCCACAGACTGGAAATTGTAAAATAATTGTATTAATATCTGCAGACTGGAAACTGTAAAATAATTTCTTCCCCAAGGCTTTATATATTTGTACTTCTGGAATGTACATAATACACTTCTGCAAAGCACATCCCACTTTAATTTTAATTTTCTTTTCTGCCTGGCTCTCTTGAAAGCCTGTCACAGCAATTTATCCATGGGATGCCCAGACAGGATGTCTACAGGAGAAGTAATTTCCTGCAAAGTTTTTTCTAACTTGCCCCAAAAGAGGAAGTGAAAGTCACAAGGCACCTTAGAACACCAACACATAGGAAAAAGCAAACTGTGGCAATATGTAGGGAGCATGGCCGGCATCAGCTTTAAAAATTATAAAATAAAGAGGAATAGAAGTATCTTAAAAAAAAACACACTACATTCTTATGTGGCCATGAGGCTACTTTTAGGGCTAGTTGCTGCTTTTATTTATTTATTTTGTTTGTAGTTGCAACTAATCCAGGACACCTCTGTCATTAATTTGGTTGAAGCAATTACCTCTGGCAACACATATATGGCACCATTAAAAAGTTGTTGTTGTATGCCTTCAAGTTGTTTCTGACTTATGGCAACCCTAAGGTGATCCTATCATGGGGTTTTCTGGGGGCTGAGAGTGTGTGAGGTGTCCAAGGCCACCCAGTGAGTTTCCATGGCCAAGGAGGGAATCAAACTCTGGTCTCCAGTTTTGTAATCCAAGACACAAAGCACTGGCTCTATCAAAAACATACTCTCCACTATGTCACAGATGAAACCTGGAACCTATGCAGCCAGGCAACAAGTTAGCCAGTGCGGTGTAGTGATTTGGGTTTGGATTTGAAGGGATGTCATGTTGAGGAGGGAGCAGGCTTGTTCTCTGCTGCTCCAGAGCCTAGGACAAGGAGCAATGGTGTTACCCTGTATGCTGGGGGTCCTGGGAGGGGCACCCAAATTACCAAATAAAAACACAAGTTGGGGGAATTTAACTCGAGCACTCTCTTAAGCTAAACGAGACGCAAGGTAACGTTAGCAAGGATCTTTTATCCTATGTCTACGGCTTCAGGTCAGAGAGCAAGCAGACAATTTTAAAGTAACAAAAATAACCGTTTTTATTGAAAGATAAACAGCAAATAAGACAACACGCACACTAGCTAACTCGGAAACAGAAACAGAGAGCTTAGGGAAGGGGTGATACGACACCTGGTCTCGTAGTCCTGGAGAGAAAGATGGGGTTCCGGGAGAGAAAGCTCAGCGGGGCTGGCCGAGGGGAGCTTCTTAGACAAACCGGCAGCAAGGCGGGATGGAAGTCCAAAGTAGTCCAAAGAGGGGAGGCAGACTCAGTTATGGAGAACCAAGGGGAAAACTTCACTGGACAGAGCGGCAGCAAGGCGGGATGGAAGTCCAGGGTGATCCGAAGATGTCCCAAAAGTGGGGACCTTTTATAGGGTGGACTTTACCTATAGGGTATGTTATGCTCGGTGAGAACAAAGGAAATTTGGAGCTGGACAAAGGAGTTGGAAAAGGTCAGGTTTTGCATGATTAGCTTAGCTCTTAATGACAATAGCGTGGCCAGTTCGTTGATGGCCCGATATAAAGGAATGGCTTGGCTCTCGGCCGAATGGCTTTGTGTAGATCCGAGCCGAGCAGAGCTGGTATGCAGGGAGGTTTTTCCCTGAAGCAATGGAGAGGCTTAAGTTGCCTGCCTGAATGAGGTTCTGGAATGTACAACCATTAATGGCCGCGCCCAATACGTGCTTGTCCGGAGGACCTCTGCAAACACGTGGAGTAGGGTGGCAGAGAAAGGTCAAGCAAAGGCCAAATTATTTGATATCAAAAGGATATCTAGTGCTCTCACCCAACGTATCATAACCGTGATAACAATGGATTCAAGCTGCAGGAAAGGAAATTCCACCTGAAGCTCAGGAAGAACTTCCTGATAGTCAGGACTGTCTGGCAGTGGAATCTGCTGCCTCGGAGTATGGTTGAGTCTTCTTCTTTGGAGGCTTTTAAGGAGAGGCTGGATGGCCATCGGTTGGAAATGTTTTGAGGGGTGTCCTGCATAGCAGGGGGTTGGACTGGATGGCCCCTGGAGTCTCTTCCAACTATGATTCTATGATTACTCTGGAGATCAGGCTTCAAATTTCCGCTCAGTCAGGGAA
>CAOLHI010003372.1:0-181203 GCA_948474755.1 Ctenosaura bakeri | reverse complement strand
CCTGTCCCCAAGTGGCTAATCATAGATTAAATCATTGATGGTTTCCCCCCATCAATGATCCACAATCACGTTGCCATCCCACAATCACCTGGTTTGCAGAGGGTCCAGAAGCACAATGGCTGCACTTCCTGCCCCACAGCAGCCTGGGACAGTACTGGCTGGGCTGCAGCAGGAAGAGGCTATCGCACTTCCTGGATCCTGGAGGCAGCTGGTACAGAGGGGAGTGCTCCCATCATGTTCCTCTCCTAGCAGAGTCACTGCCAGGATCCCCACAGGAGGCTGTCAGGAACAGGTAAGGTGCAAAAAAGGGCCTCAGGTGCTACCCCAGAGTCTTAAGTAGGACAAGCTAGGAAAGATAGGACAGGGCATAAAAACTCTTGAGATGTTGCCAGTTAGACCATGTATAGGCAGATTAACTCTTTGTTATAGTTTTGGACTGTAGAATACAGTCCAGTGGATTCACATTGCAAATTAAAAATTCCAGGTAAAGATTAGGAAGAAATTCTTGACTGTAAGAGATATTTGGCAGTGGGACTACCTCAGAAATCCTTAAACAGAGGTTGGATACCTATCTCTCAGGAGTGCTTTAGCTTTGTACTCTTGCATGGCAGAAGGTAGAACAATTGTATACCTATCCATACCGAAGTAAGTTGCACTGTGCTACAGATGGTTTACTCCTGACAGGTGTGAATAAGGTTGCAGCTTCAGCCATTCAAAATGGCAAAAAGCCTTAACTTCTTATCCTACATTCTCCTTATCCATTTTTTCCCATATTACAATGCTCTAGATCACCTATTTATTTTATTTTCCTCTCCCTTCCCCCTTTTTGCACAAAAATAAAATGCACATATTAAGAACAGCCAATAATTCTGTGGTGTTTTTATTTCCTCACCCCAATACCTGTGTTCAAAATATTGTGGATAAAATATTTTCATTTCATTCCACCCTTAAAATTACTAGTGTGAAAATGGTTGTGCACACAAATAAAACAAGAAACAAAGCAACTCCAATGTTATTATATGGGTCTTTTGTGTAAAACATGGAGGTTCCTGAAATAGAATCCTCACATATACAGAGAGTGCACTGTACTCTGATGTATGGACAGATAAAACACCACAGAAAAAGGTTACTTGATACAAATCTATGAAACATCTGGCATCCCTGAGCTTCTCTTAAGGTTCCAGTGCAAGGCCCATTGCCAACATATATTCTGTTTCCATAGGAAGGGAATGATCACAGCTTCTTCGTAGATTGTACTGTACACTTTACACTTGGCATGTCCCTACAATTCCTATGTGAAGATCCACCACCTGGAATCCTGGAGAACCACTGCAACTCAGTCAGAATTTTAAGATTGTCTTGGTGCTTTCTTTCATGCTTTTCATTATGCTGTGATCTAAATGTATAAGTTATCATGTTTAATATTAAAAATAATCAAACATGTTCTTCAAAGGATGTATGGTGGAGGGAGGGGGGAACAGACATTAAGATTCATCCCTGAAAAATATTGACTGGAAGAGAATCAATTGCATTGAAACTTGGCTTGCACCACACAGGAGTGACCTAATGATTTGAATGCTCAGCAGACATCAACATAATTTCATATCTTTTCTCTATGGATGTTTCTCAAAGTAAACTTTCTATTCATACTGGGGCTTTTTTTAAAAAGAAGTCAGAGCAGGGTCACTATCTGATGAAGATAAATTATTGCTGTGAAGTTTGTGGATTCTTAAATAATTGCAAACTGTAGACAAGCAAGCTCCTTTGGTTAGGTATAAAATGTATGAAATTACAGTGCAATTGCAACAAATCTAATAAAAAATAATATATCCAGGCCAGATTCAATGAAAGCTCCATCTGGTTTCTCCATTGTGGAAGCTTACGCAAAAATCAAAATGTGATTGGAGTATGTGGGTGGGGCTCACTTTCTGCCATGTGCCATTTGCTACATTGGAGGAGATAGGGTTTATTTTTTTAAAAAGTGTCATGGTTATTCTGAACAAAGACAAGTGGATGCATATACACAGCATCTGTCCACTAAACTTTACACTTTAATCACTAGTGATCTATTAAAGTTTATGAAACACCCTCTGATGAATGTGTGCATAACAAACAATACTTCATCTAGGTTTATGGTTGTCAGTAATTCTGCCTCAGGAAGGAGCCTTCAACAAACTTGGAGAACACATTCTTGCCTGTAAAAGGCCTTAGGTTAAATCTTCACATTCCCAGTATCCTCAGCTGAGTGAATCTCAAATAACAAAATCTGAGAAACAGGGACCATGGAGAGCTACTGTGAATCAAAACAGACAGTGCTAGGACAGGTGGGTCATACATGTGTCTCAGTGCAGAAAACAATTTCATATGTGCTTCCCGCCCCATTCCAAAATCTCAAATTTACCAGTGGTCTCGATGGATGTGATGTTGAGATCTTTGTTGGAGCTGATGGTCTTTCTTTTAAAGGCTAATAGGAAAATGGGTTGCAGGTTAAAATTATTATATATATATATAACTCAAGATGAAACTCAAATTTATCCGTGTCAGATTTGCAGCTTCAAAATGGAGCTTGCACTGACAATGTTAAAAAAGATGGAGCAAGGTAAGCATATGTGGCTTTGTAAGTATGGACACAACTTTCTTGGTTATAACTTATGAGGCTTTGGAGTATCATTAAACCAACAAGTCTGTCATTTGATATTGTAGTGGATGAGTATTCTTATCCAACCACTAAGGCATGAGCAGTTAAAAATCTTGCTACCCGGGGCTGCATCAGGCATGTTGTCCCTGGAGCTAGGCTTCTCTCCTAAACTACACCTCAAGTTCTTCTAAGGACACCCCGTGTGGGGAAAAGGATGCTCCCCACTTTTACTCCTGCCAGAAATCAGTCTTCCATCTGAATAAGATGTGACATATAAAAGGAAGAAAAGCAGAAAAGTTACCTCACATACAGATTGCTAAGCAAAAGAAGAAAGCAACAAAAGAGCAGATCCAATTATGTAGCAAGTAATCTTCCTTCTAAACCTCACTGATTACTTATTGGCTATTGCTGTTTGCAAGGAACATGACGCAATGCATATGGGGAAGCCCAGGGACTGAAGAAACGTCCCTCCATCATGGTAGACCTATGCTTATGAGGAGGATCAGAAGGAAGGCTGCTCCCTTCAGTTATGCTCCCTCATGTCCAAACTCTGTTAGCCTAGTCAAGCCACTGGATGGTCTATAAGGGACATCAACATGCAGCTACACAATAATCTGTGCTGGATATCCACACTAGAAAGTAGCAATGGCTTTGCTTGTCTGCTTCTCCTTTGCTAAGTTTCAATATCATATTTATCTTCCCAGGGACATTCTAGACAGTAAAAAGTAATTGTCAGTGCTACATAAGGCAGAGATCCATGGACTGCTCAAATGATAAAGAAATGAGTTCAAGGAAAAGTCAGACACAAGCTCTTACCAGCAACCAAGATGACTAAATAGAGGCTGTCATACTTTGGACAGTCATTGGAAAGAATAATAGTTGCTAAAGTGGAAAGCAACAAGAAAAGAGGAAAACCACAGAGCAGGTGGATTAATTCAATCTACAAAGCTACAACCCTAGGTTGGCAAGAGTTGAACAAGGCAGTTTATGACTGGGACTCCTGGGAGTTTTTCATCCATAAGATTACCACAAATCAAAGTTGACTTGGCAACAAATAGCAATAATAAGTTGCTATTATAAATCTTAAATACCTATAAATACCTATCTCACCTTCCATTCGCCCTGCTACCCCAAGGTGTCTGGAGAGCGAACCAAATGACCCACAGAACCTTTCCTTGCTCCTGTGCAATGCCAGGTCGATGAAAAAGAAAACTCATATCATCCATGATCTTTTAAAGGATGAAGAAGCCGACCTGGCATGCTTTACAGAGATCTGGCTGGAAGAGGCTAGTGGCACAACTTGGGTCCAGGCCTTGCCAGCCAGATACTCTGTCAGTAAGCAAGTAAGGAGAAGTGGGCGGGGGGGGGCGGAGTAGCCTTGGTTTACAAAGATAATCTTATGCTGACCAGGATATCTGTCCGAAAAACAAACCGCTTTGAGTGTATATACCTGAGCCTGAAGGCAAGGGATAGTCTAGGGATTCTGTTAGTGTACCGACCACCCTGCTGCCTATCAGACTCCCTGGCCAAGCTGACAGAGCTGGTGTCAGAGTTGGTGTTGGAGTTGCCCAGATTTTTGGTTCTGGGCGACTTCAATATCCCATTTGAGACCGGTTTGACAGTTGCGGCTCGGGAGTTCATGGCATCCATGACAAACATGGGCCTATCCCAATTAGTCTCTGGGCCAACACATTGTGCAGGTCATACCCTCGATGGGGTCTTCAGTACGGAACAGGCACAGCCATGGGTGGAGATAATAAATGCTACCACATTGTCATGGACGGATCATTTCCTGGTCAGGGTTAGACTTATGGCTGCTATCCGCCCCTGCAGGGGTGGTGAACCTATTAGAATGGTCCGCCCTCGAAGGTTAATGGAATCTATTGGATTCCAGAAAGCCCTGGCGGGTCTTATGGTTGGTATCGCCGGTGATCCTGTTGAAGCCCTAGTTAATACCTGGAATTGTGATCTTACTAGGGCTATTGACACGATTGCTCCCAAGTGTCCTTTCTGGCCTGCTTCAAATCGTAACCCTTGGTATACAGTAGAACTCAGGAATATGAAGCAGGTTGAACAACGACTAGAGTGCAACTGGCGGACATCTGGACTCTTATCTGACAGGACATGCTACAGAGAATTCCATCATTCCTATGGAGTGGCAATAGATGCAGCGAAGAAGACTTTCCTCTCTGCACGTATTGCTTCTGCGACTTCTCGTCCAGCAGAGCTGTTCAGGGTGGTAAGTGATCTGACTCAGCTACCCACTCTCCTGAACTCACTGTTAGAACCTAGTGTAGCTTGCTGTGATGCTTTGAATAATCATTTTGCAGATAAAATCTCTCAGATAAGAGCTGACTTGGATGCCCGTGTTATAGCAGAGGTTACAAATGGAGTGTCCGGCGACTCCGTGAACAGGATTATACTGGATCAGTTTCAGTCAGTGAGTACCGATGACATAGACAAGCTCCTTGGAAATATAAGAAAGACAACTTGCCCTCTTGATCCCTGCCCTTTATGGCTGGTCGTCCAGGGAGGAGTTGGAATTAAGACTCATTTAAGATACATTATTAATGCATCCCTCAGGGAGGGCAATTTTCCAGCTTGTTTAAAAGAAGCGATTATACCACCTCTTCTAAAAAAGCCCTCCCTAGATCCCCTGGATATGAATAATTATAGACCAGTCTCCCATCTCCCATTTTTAAGCAAGGTGATTGAGAAGGCTGTTGGTCTTCAGCTTCAAGCTGTCTTGGATGAAACAGATTATCTAGACCCATTTCAAACTGGCTTCAGGGCAGGATATGGAGTCGAGACTGCCATGGTTGCCTTAGTGGATGATCTTCGCCTAGGTATCGACAGGGGAAGTGTGACCCTGCTGGTACTCTTGGATCCCTTAGCAGCTTTCGATACCATAGACCATGGTATCCTTCTGGAACACCTGAGAGGGCTGAGGATCGGGGGCACTGCACTTAAGTGGTTCCGGTCCTATCTCTCAGGTAGATACCAGATGGTGATGCTTGGGGACAGCTGCTCCTCAAAAAAGGAGCTTAAATCTGGCTTCCCTCAGGGCGCTGTCCTGTCCCCAATGCTATTTAACATCTACATGAAACCACTGGGAGAGAGCATCAGGAGGCATGGAGCAAGGTGCTATCAGTATGCTGGTGACACCCAGATATCTCTCTCCATGCCTCGGATAATAGCATCAACTAAGGATGGCATCTCGCCTCTGAACGAATGTCTTGAAGCAGTAGTGGACTGGATGAGGAAAAACAGACTGAAGCTGAATCCAGATAAGATGGAGGTACTTGCTGTTAAGGGCCCTAGCCCAGGTATGGAGGTTTGTCAACCAGTTCTAGATGGGATCACACTTCCCCTGAAAGACTGTGTCTGCAGCTTGGGCGTGCTCCTGGACTCACCACTTCAGATGACAGCTCAAAGAGATGCGGCGGCCAGGAGTGCCTGTTATCAGCTTCAGCTGATATGCCAGCTGCGCCCCTTTCTGGAGCTGGAACACCTAAAAACAGTGGTGCATGCACTGGTAACTTCACGGCTTGACTTCTGCAATGCGCTCTACTTACGGCTACCAATGTGCTTAGTCCAGAAACTTCAATTAGTTCAGAATATGGCAGCCAGGTTGGTCACTGGTAGACCTAAAACTGACCACATAACACCAATTCTGAAGTCTTTACTTTGGCTGCCTATTAGTTTCCGGGCACAGTACAAGGTGTTGGTTATTACCTTTAAAGTCCTTTATGGCTTGGGGCCAGCCTACCTGCGGGATCACCTTCTCCCATATAATCCACCTGCACAATAAGGTCCTCTGGGAGGAATTTACTGCAGCCAGTCAGAACTAGGTTGGCTGAGATTGCCCAGAGGACCTTCTCTTCTATTGCTCCCAAGTTATGGAATGGCCTGCTGGAGGAGACCTGGCATATTACCAGTCTTGACTGCTTTAAAAAAGCACTCAAGACTGTTCTCTTCCAAGACTAGTACTTCTACCGCCTCCCACCAACTGTCTTGCTGTTCTTTTAATAGTCAGTCGATTGTTGTTAATTGTTGTGTGTTTTAGGGGGTTGGTTTTAGGTGGGTTGGTGGGTGGGGAGGATTGGGTATGTTTTTTAATCTTTTTTAATGTAATTAATATATTATTGTTGTTCGCCGCCTTGATCCATGGGGAGAGGCGGGATAGAAATAAATACTATTATTGTTATTGTTGTTATTGTTATTATTATTATAGTGTTTATAAACAGATAAGCTAAACAAAAATACGAATGCAAACCAATTTGTTTCAGTCTGGATTCCTTGAACCAAACAACCATTCTTACATACTTTGAATGTAAAGGAATATATACCAGAAACACTTGCTTGTTGAACTAAGTGTGCAGAAAGGTGTTCTCTGACTGCACATCAAGAGAAAAGGGGGGGAAATGCCTAAGCAATTGAAGAAGGCTTTAGATAAAGCCATTTGCTGAGTATTTTAAATGGACAATAACTCAAAAAAGCACAACAGGAAAAGGAAGGCTGATTTACTAGTCAAGAACTGACAAGCAGTCTGAAGTGGTTTTCAGATAGTCCAAGACCACAAAAGGGAATACTTGACAAATAGTCCTTGTGAACGTATGCATAGGATGGGAGATAGAATTGGAACTACACTTGCTTTCCCTGCTCCCAACCTCCACACATACATGACAGTTTGAATAGAATCCATGTATATAGATGGTCTATGCCCATAGCTTCTTTATGCAAATGAGAGAATTGTGCAAAAGGTAAGATCTTTGATTGAAGTATGATAGATTTGGACAGGTAGGACCTGTTCAAGTCATAATTTGAATGTGTGGAATTCCAGAGGGGAGACAATGGATGCAATCTCAATTTCCTTTTCACTGAATGTGTGTAAATGGCTGTTTCTTGCTGGAAATAGACAACTCAAAGTGTGAATTAATGAAATACAATGCAATTCACAAAATGTTTCCTTTATGTTTTTTTCCCTTATTATTAGGGACAGAAAGAATATTTTAAAAATCAAACATATTCAAAGTAAGTTTCTTTAAAAAGGGGGGTTTTGAGGCCCAAAAAATCCCAATGAGAAAAATCCTGGTCTGATAAGAATTTTCGCAGTTTAGGACATAATCAGTGCAAAATTTGAATGTTTTGTACGCTGTATTTGGGGATTTCTTCTGCTTAAAATTCACAGATAGTTGATTTGTATAGAAAACAACATTTTCTGTGTGGGAATTAATAGTTCTATGATGAAATCTTACTATCCATGCAGAAATTCTGTCCTCTGTGCAAAATAATCATGTGTGAATTTTGCACACAATGAGTCTTGAATTGTGAATAGCCTTCAAAAACTGTGTAGTTTTCAAAGGCTTTCTAGCAGTTCATCTTAAAATTACTGAAATTCCTTGTTGCTACTTTCAAGAAGAAAAGTGGTAAGAAAAGAATTATATCTCTACTCTTGACAACTTTACATGAGGATAGAATGAGGCACAATGTTTGTGGATCATTCAATAGAAGCTAAAATTATCCCTAATTTTAAAGGAGCTACCTAAGGTGCTGAAATATACCCCCCAATAGATCCATCACCTTCAGTACCTCCTTTAAGATTAAGAGTAAACCTGATAAAAAGTCTGCTTAAGCTTTAGATGGAAGAAAATGCAAGTGAAGCATCAAAATATTCACAAGACAGATGTGCCTGCAATTGGTACCTTATTTCAGATAGATAAAATCTACTTGTTCTGAATTAAGAGGGTTTTTTTTTAAGGATGTGATTATTCTGGTCCTAGGCTATGAAAACAGTGTTTAACTTTCTTTTGAAGGATGTTAACAGCTGTGAGGCTTTGAAATAATTTCATACAGTGAAGGAAAAGGTCAATAACACTTTCTGGAAAAGGAACTGTTTTGTAGCAGGTCATGATTCAGTTGAAATAATGAGCCAGATATTCCACAGTGTAACTGTAAATTGGCACAGTGCCTTTTTATATTATTTATGACAACTTAAATGAACTCTCCAATGGCTTTCATGGAGCTCTGTCAATTTTCTACTAACAAACAATCTGGTATATACTATAGATTCCAATCATTAAATATGGGGCACGTTTTGGCAGAATGTGTTTTTTCCCCCCCCTCTCTCTGTATGTGTGTGAAAATAATTTTTGTGTGTGTGAAAAAAGACATTTATCACCAAGTAGCTTCCCCACCCCCCGACCCACCACTTTGTACAATCCCTCAAATGATAATATCGTTTGAGCAAAGAAGATAAAAAAGGAATATAGTCAAATGGTCACACTGCAAAAAATGGATAGACCATTAGACCCATATTTTTTGACCCTGTAGTTTGGTTAATTCCCAGGTGCAGGTACCACAGATATCATTTCTTAATAACATCTATGAATGTTCAAGGCATGACAAGCCACTGAGAAAGCTCAGCAATACCCAGCAACTTCCTGTCTCCAGAGTGCTCTAGCCAGCCTCACAGGAAAGAAATGCTATTATTGATGAAGGTGGGGGGAGTTGCATATGACTGGACCGGAAAAAAAGAAATGGGTGGAGAAGATAAGAAAGACAAGAAGGAGTAGAGAGGGAGAAAGAGTACTGGATGTAGAAATGTGGAGAGACTGCCCAGAAATGTGTTCATCCTCAGGAGGCCCTTCAGTGTTGTTTTATCATTTTACTGTATTTTATCCTTTCATGAGGTATTTCAAATTGATCTAATATCATGGTTAGTTTAATTTTGCATTAATTTTGACTCTTGTGTATTTTTAGTTACATTGTACTTGTTTTAAATTTTAAGCTGCTTTGAGTTCCAATAGGCTGGAAAAACAATCTTGAGTCAGAGAGTCTTGAAGAAAAGATGAGGTATAAGTAAAGTGATTGACTGCATTAAGTATCACAGATGCAAAAAAGAAAGTGAAAAAGTTTCATCTCCTGTAGTTCATATCCAAAGCAAAATCTTTTCATTCATACCAAGCTTTCTATTGGGATACTTAGGAGCAGCAGGAAAAAAAGTCCTGGTTACAAATGTTTTATTTCTTCAAATTAACTTAACCTCACCAAGCCCATTAGGAATGGAAAATGGGAAGATAAAGAAGTTTCTGGAATTGATATGCTTATAACTCAGCTCTAAACCACAGCTTAGCAATTGGACTCTCCCTACCCTACCCCCAAGAAGAACATCACAGATACCAAGCTGTTTCTGGCTTTTCTGAACCTGACGTTTTGGAGCCAGCCATTTTAGGACTAGAAAACAGTGTTACCTGGCATGAAATTTGGAATATAAAGAGTTCCACATGTAGGTATGCACTTCCTTAAGACCAATCTTTTGTCCTTATTCAGTGGTATCAGGTCTTGATGCTTGTTTCCAAGTGGTTTGTGATTCTCCCAAATTGACTAATACTCTATCTGAAGTGAAATAAATTCACTTTATACAGTAGTGGAACAGTTCACAAAGGGATAAAACAATAATCAGAGTATAGCTTATTCTAAGGATTTGACAGATACAGATGAGAGAGAAAGAAGGGAAAGGTATTCAAAGATTTAGGATGAATGGGAGAAATATTAAGATCAGTATAAGCAAGGTGCAGGAGGTTATTTGGGAGATAAGGCATGTTATGAGAGGAAACTTCAGAGAAGAATTGGGGACTGAATTTAGGAAAGGAGCAAAGTTGTGCGAAAGAATGGAGTCTACCAGAAGAAGGAGGGAGGGGAGGATACCAAGAGCTTGATTGTTGGTCCAGGGTAGCAAACTCCTTAGAAAGATATGTCCCTAACTATGCATGCACATATTATCACACAAAAAATTGCTTATGCCATTCAAATTGTTACCACGGTTATGCTATGTCTGACGAGAGCACTGGATATTGTTTGAAATCAAATAATTTGGCCTTTACTTGACCCTTCTCTGCCACCCTACTCCACATGTTTGCAGAGGTCCACTGGACAAGCACGTATTGGGAGCAGCCGTTAACGGTTGTACATTCCAAACCTCATTTAGGCAGGCAACTTAAGCCTCTTTGATGCTTCAGGGAACACCTTCTTGAAAACTGGTCTTGCTAAGCACGAATCTACACGAAGATGCATGGCCGAGTGCCGAGCCATTCCTTTATGTTGGGACATTTGCATACTGGCCATGCTATTGTCATCAAGTGCTAAGCCCATCATGTAAAACCTGACCTTTTCCAATGCCTTTGTCCAGCTCCAAATTTCCTTTGTTCTCACCGAGCATGGCATGGCCTGTAGGTAAAATCCACCCTATAGAAGGTCCCCATTTTCTAGTCCTCCTCGGATCGCTCCTGAATTCCATCCAGCCTTGCTGCCACTGTGTTTGGTGAGCTGTCCCCTCAGTTTCCAATAACTGAGTCTGCCTCCCTTCTTGGATTACTTGCTCGGAACACTCCGGACTGCTGTCCTGCCTTGCTGTCGGTTTGTCCAGTGAGTCGCCCCCTCAGCGAACCGCACTGAGTTTTCTTCCCCTCAACCTCTGCTTCTCTCCAGGACTACTTGAAAAGGTGTCATATTACCCATTCCCAGAAAATTCTCCATTTCTATTTCTCAGTTAGCTGTGCACATGTGTTGTTTTATTTGTTGTTTGTTCTTTAATAAAACTATCATTTTTGTTACTTTAAAACATGCCTGGCTACACTCTCTGACCTGACGCCGTAGACATAGGGTTAAAGATCCTAGCTAAAGTTACCCTGCCTCTCGTTAGCTTAAGAGAGTGCTTGAGTCTAATTTTCCCCATCTCTTTTTTTTTATTTGGCAATTTCGGCACCCCTCCCGGGACCTCCAACATACAGGATAACAAAATCTGCAGACCAACCCAGGGAAGTGTGCACAGACAGAAGACCAGTTTCTGGTCCTATGGCTTGTCTCTAGTAGTGTGGTCTTCTCAAAACTCTGGTTGTCCAAGAAGCCTTTCTTTTCCATATCAGTTTTCTGATATTTGTATCTTGGTGATGTTTCAGTTTCAGTCAGGTTGTTTGGATTTGTCGAGTTAAGGATCCTAAGTTCTTACCCGAGTCCAAAGTTGGTGTTCCAGATGTCCTCTGTCAAAGTGCTTGAGACAGATGTTTCAAAGCAGCACTAGTTTCATCTTTTCTTCTTTATCTTTTGAGATGTTCATCTTGCTTGGTCAGATTGTTCTCATTCTCTCTTTCCTCCCCTCTCTCTCCCTCTCTCCCTCCCTCCCTCTGATCAGGTCATGTACTCATTCTTTGTCACATGCACTCCCTCATGTACATAAACATGTACCTTCACATGCTAACATATGTTTCACCTGTTGTGACATCAATTTATCTCAGCCACTTTGTTTCCTGTGCTTCACAGATAAGAAAAAATAAAAATAATATACAAAAAATACAAAATTCCAGGGTGTTACACATACAGAAAGTAAAAAAAAGGAAAAGAACAGAATCTGATAAATAGATTAAACACCTGCCTCTTTTTCTAATACCAGTACATCCAAACCACCTTTCCAATTTTGGGGCCACCCCGGGTTGTGCTGGCTGGCTGCATGTGAGCCAAGATAATTTTTTTTCCTCCCCTTCATTTCACCCTGATACAGTTTCTATGTTATTTGGAGGTCTTCACCAAGGAAACAGTTATGGAAAATGTTGCTATTTAATGCAACCTCTATCCTGTTTATGCTGCCTTCTGAACAAGAAGTCAAACATATGGTTTTGAATGTTCATTTTTCATAACACAGGTAGTTTGAAGATGGTGGGGGGGAAAGAGCACATAAAGTGATGGGTAGAGACTGAGACTCTGATGGGAGGCAAACATCCCAGCAGACTTGGACCTCAGTCTTTCTCACCAAAGGAGCAGGAACCTTGGACTTGAGTTAAGAGTGGCCCAGGCGTCCTAATGCTACAGCATCAGCCCTCTGGCCTAGCAGGGGCTCGCAAGGCTAATGCATTTATTCTGGTGGGTCTCTTGTTAAAATATAATCTCTTCTATAAAGTTGTGGTGTGTCACTCAGTTCAGCTCATCGCTTTTGCAAAGTAGCTTTAAAAAAAATTACAGAGCAGTGACCCTTTTATTCGTTCAACTCCAGAGCATAAAAGGGGCAGTAGGGGCAGTTAGGTTCAGACAGGGCAGTGACAGGTGGATCTCAAGAGAAACTATTTATCTATTCCTAGAGTTGAAATTTTATTATCTATTTTTATTGCCCTTTGTCCCTAGTCCTCACATGGCCAAGAAGGGGAGCGGCCTTTGCCTGCATTGAGATCCCTCAATTTCATCTTAGCTGACAAGAGTGTAAATCTAAGACTAAATGTTGCCCTGTGACCATAACATTGTCACCTTTCTTCTCCTCTATAATTGTTAACATCTTTGCCCAATGAAAAAGTTAGTCAAGGTTTGAAATATTTCATGATGTATATCATGATTGGAGTTGGCCCAATACCAATATTGCTGCTTTGTGGATTTAGGATTTTGTTGTATTTTGCTGAATGGCCAACATTGCTACTCTTGATTTTTTAAAAATATTTATTTATTTATTTATTTTATTTTATTTTATTTTATTTTATTTTATTTTATTTTATTTATTTATTTATTTATTTATTTATTTATTTATTTATTTATTTATTTATTTATTTATTTATTTTTTTGGTATTTGGGAAACAGAGGAACATTTTCCAATATGTTGTAGCCAACTATAGCAGGTTTTTCACTTTCAGAACTCTCCTTACGGTCACTGTAGGGATGGAATTAATATTTGTAAATGCTCAAATCCCAATCAAAAGGGGCATCTAATACTAGAAAATCCTGTAGTGAACAGCTACTTTGCTGTTGGAATTTTTTTTTTTTTAGGTGGGGAGAACTTTTTTCCACAGAAAATGCCAGAAATTTACTTTCTGCACAGCAGGAAAGTTTCCTAGACAGAAAACATTATTTTTGCAGAGTACACACATATGCACATGAACACACAGAGTGCACAATACAGTGGAATTGAATTAAAAAGTAAAAATATGTGGCATTTTCTCAGAGTAAATCCAGAGCAGCAAATATAGTACAAGAACTGTGTGGCTTTTGAACATTTTCTCGCAGCATGGAGAAAAATAGTTAATCTGTTGTTGCCCACAAGAACAAAATTTACAACAATTTATAGTCCCAAGTCAGTTTGTTTGCTTTATTATGCATATCCTCATATTCCTCTGTTATTTTTCTTTTTTACTTTTGGAGCTATTTTGTCTCCTTCCTCCTACAGGTATGCCAGCTAATTTCAATTTTGTTCTCAGTACTGTCTTTCCATTGTTATAAATAACATGCTTTGTTTGCAAAGCAACCATTATAGGGATCTTTTGATTTCCTCATCAACTTATACATATTAATGCTGAAAGAGCTGCAATTTTTTTTCTGTTCTTTTATGAGGAGGGTGGCAGGGAGACTGCAGAGCTCTGAAGGATTAAAGTAGCTTCATCAAAGTAGTTACAGTCAGAAAAATGAGGGCCAAGAGCCAGTATCATGCTTCTGTACTTTTAGACAGATTTTCCCAAGTCATCCTTCTAGAGAATATCAATATTTCACAACTGATATATATATATTATATATGTACCAATGGATCTGCCTTTTGTCCCATTGAATATCATGGAATGCACAATGGTTATTTGCACATGGAATGCACAATGGCTATTTTTGCAAGCCCAGTGAATAAAGTGGCACAATACTGATGAATAATATGTGCATTATTCAAGAATGTGCAACAAAAGGACTTGCATCCTCTTAGTTAGTCACAAGTAGTACAGACCTATTCAATCAATTGTTGGATGGTGAGTCAACATCTCGGTTATTCAACTTGATTCAAAAGCTTTGCTCTAAGCAGAATTATGCAACCATGAACTGAATATTGTTGCTGTTGTGTGCTGTATAAGTAATTTCTGACATATGGTGACCCTAAGGTGAACCTATCATGGGGTTTTCTTGGCAAGATTTGTTCAGAAGAGGTTTGCCTTTGGCCTTAGTATATTCATTGTATAATTGCCAAAAAAAGAATACACCTTCATGTATTAGAGAACGTACACATGGGTATGACATCAGCAAGAGTCTGGCCACAGAAGAGAATATAGGTAAAATGAGCCATGTTCCTGAATGCAATTTCTCTACTTTAAGGAAGGCATATTTATTCCTAACTGAAAACCCAACTTGGTGCGTAACTAGAGTTGGCTCTATCATTAGGAAGAACAGAGAAAACAAAAAGTCAAGTACACTATAAAATCCATGGGGGGGGAAGTAATATCTCAGAGCACTCAATAGTTGAATGATTTATTGATAGAAAGATCGATATGTATTGGCCAATATATGTATTCAAAGGCCTTCTTCAGGGTTATACAAAATCACAAAAAGAGAAAACACATAAAAACATAATAAAGCAGTGCATGATTTTACAATGTATGAAACCATTTTTCCATTTGTACATTGCCCATACATACCAACACATAAATACATACTAATTTAAATTTAACATCAGAAATTTCTGGCACTGAAACTCTCATGTTATTTGCTGGACTAAAAAACAAAACACAGGAATTAAAGCTAAAGTTTTTGTTTGTTTGTTGGCTTTAATGGCAGCAGTTGGTTAAGGCAAGCGGGGGAGGAAGTTTATTAGATAAAATTCAGGGACATTTTGATGTAGCCAAATGAAGGAAATGTAGCCAAATGAAGGAAAGATGAAAATTGGAAAATTCAGAAGAAATTTATAAGAATGGGAGGAGGTGAAGATCCTCCATTTATGATATTCCACTCTACCTATTTCTTTTCAAAATTCTCTTGTCAATAGTATTTGCATTTTTTATAGCCCAAAATCTAAGATCTGTTGCAAGATGATGTTATTCCAAGAAACAACTCACTAAATGAACACCTATTCTTTTGTTTCTTATATCACAGAGATGTCTCCCTAGACATTTCTTGAAACATCTGGGTGTTTTCCCCATAAAATCTTTAGGCATCTGTCATCAGGAACACCAAGATTTCTGCCTCTGGCAGCAGATTTTGAGTGTCATGAATGGAAACCAAAATATTGGCCTGTTTTTTTGTTATTATTTTATTTTTTATTGAGGAGAGGTACTTGTGGAATGTTCTGCCTCATATCATGATAGGGATGAAATTCTTCAGTAAGTTTCTTTTCCAAGGAAGCAATGAATAATTTCAGCAATTTTCTTCCCACTGTGAGAAAGTTTTTGAAAATGATATAGTTTAGAATTAGAACAAGAATTGCTAAAGGAGAACATGGGCTCAGAACATAGGAACTGTAATATACCTTGAAGTCATGGAAAGGTCATGGAATACTACCTTAAAACATGTAAAACTAATAACTTTCAGAGTTTACAAAATTACAAAATGTTGTATAGATGATATCTTTCACCAATCCAAATTGTGAAGATGACAAACAATTATAAACCTAAATGTTGGAAATGTGAGGAAAAAGGATCTTTTTTCCACATGTGGTGTAGATGTAAACATGTAAGACAATTTTGGAAACATACACATGATGTAATTACAGAGTTATTACAAATCAAATATCCAATGAACCCTGAATTCTATCTACTCAACATGATTTGAAGAGACCCAAACGATCAAAGATTAAAAAAGCACCGGAAGAAAATCTTATTGTTTATGATAACAGCAGCCTGTTTAACAATAGCTCAATATTGGGAATCTACTACTATGCGAAATATTGAAGAGTGACTGTTGAAATTATACAACTTATCCAAATTAGACAAATTAACATTGATGTTCTCAGATAAAATGGATAATCAATTCCAAGATGTATGGAAAATGGTTGCCCTGCTATGGGAAAGGTACTGGGGGGGGACTAGCTGCAGTGGGAGTGTTAAACTAACCTTAAATACGTTGGAGAGTTTCTTTTTTCATATATATATATTTATTAAGATTAACAACAAATTACAAACATCTCTACAATATTTACATTATCAATAACCTTAAATTCTTCACACAAACAATAGAAAGAAATATTCCTCGTTTTTCATTATCTCTTTCACTTCCTACTTTCTTTGACTCAGTTCTTTACATTACATTACAATCATTCTCTTCAATCATTTATCTTCTCCATTAACCATATTTTAAATATACCTTTCGCTCTCCTGTCTTTACTACCTTTTATCTTACCCTAGTTCTTTCATTACCCATTACCCACCACAAATTAAACTAGAATATTGGACAAAAAGTTGGGAGGATTCACGGAAATTTACATTAGCTCAAAACTTGAAGGAGAATCATATTAAAATACGTTGGAGAGTTTCAAATGGTTTAAACACTACTCCAATCCATACTAGAACCTTGAGTGTTAAAAAATATTATGTTAAGCATATTTGAGTTTTTCCCATTGTTTACTAAAATTTCTACTGTGAGTAGCAAATTTGATGAAAAAATTAAAAATAAGGGAACTACTAAAGGATGATACATGGAGATAGATAATTTCATAAGATTTTAGAATGTAAGCTGAAGCACAAGTGGAAATAACTAAGCAACCACAAACTTTAGAGAAGGAAATTGGTTGGGGAATAGGGATATTAGGGGCACTGATATGTATTTGAGAGTTATTTGATATGTATATACTGTAATGTGTAACAAAGTGTAACTTAACCTGTTATATTGTTTTACTGATTTTTTGTGGGTTTAATAAAAATAATTTTAAAAAAAACCATACAGTTTTCAAATGCTATTCACAATTCAGGACTTGTTTCACACAAAATTTGCATGTGGCTGTTCTGTGCAGAAAGCAACATCTTCTGAGTGGAAAATATTTTTTCAACACAGAAAAATTAATTGTCGCACAGAAAACAAGTGTTTTCTGTGCAAAAAAAAAAGCTGTAATTGGAGATTTGTTTCACTTAAAATTCACACATAATTGATTTGCAGAGAAAAAACAACTTTCTGTAACTGTGGCTAAAAGAATTAATATTTCTACATTGAAATATTATTTGCCACACAGAAAATGTTGTTTCCCACACAGAAAATGATGCTTTTTGCAACTATGTGCAAATTTTGCATGAAATAAGTCCCAAACTGCAAATATTCTCATCAGTGCAGGATTCTTCAGTCCAGGCACGGTTCCTCAACACTCAAAAAATGTTTTTGACCATTTTTCAAATATTTTTGAACATTCTTTTTATCCAGATAGGGGATGAAAATAGCTTGGGTGGTTTTGGATACTTGTATTTTTGAGTCTGGAAAGAGAAAGATATTATACATCTTGAACTGGTGAAGGCAGACATTTGCTGTTCAGTCTCAGACACCAAACTGTCACGGGCTATCCTTGTACTTGACAGACATGCCTTCGTAGCTAAAAGCTTTATGCTCCTGCATAAAAAAGCAAGTACATCAGAAAATATAACCTTTCATATTTTGTGACTAAAGGATTGAAATGGCAATGTTAATCCTCATGCACTAGGATGGGACATTTTATGTTATACTGTAATGCAAAATCCACATGGAACTAGATCTACAACTTACTGTAAGTCTGAAGAGTTGAGCACATTGTCATCAGTTGTCAGCCTCTTGCCACACATACACATACATATATGTTGTTACAAAAACAACGCAAAGAGCAGATTTAACGAAAAAAAGTCTTTTACTTGTTGTCTTTGAGACTTTTTTTTTTAAAAAAAATCCTGGACAGTGCGTTACATTGCAACAAGAATGTCCTATAACAGTTTTCAGGCAAACTATCATGTAGTGAAAAAGAAGTGATATGCTTTAGTGGTCACTAATGGACCTCTTTGGAGAAAATTGATTTTTTTTTTCCTTTGAGAGAAGACACTGGACTTGGTAAGAATACACATTTTAAAATACACAATATGATAACAAGAATACAATACTATTTTCCATTTAAAAGAAACCCTCTCATATTCTTTCTACTTTTAATAGGAAGATACCTGGAATTTGTTCATTTCTTCAGAAATGAACTTAAATGTTGCTCTTCATGCTGTTATCTCCAGCATGAAGAGCAACATTTAGTATCTGTAGGTTATATAGGCATTAAAGGTGAGGAATCTAATATAATGGAACCTAATTTATTGCTGTTGTGTACCTTCAAGTCATTCCAAACTTATGTCACCTCTAAGACAAACATAACATGGAGTTTTCTTGGCAAGATTTGCTCATTACCTTCCTTTTTGGCTGAGAGAATGTGACACTCAAGGACATCCAGTGGGTTTCCGTGACTGAGTGGGAGATTTGAACTCTGGTCTCTAGTACAACATTCAAACCACTACACTGTGCTGATTCCATGGAATGCATGGAGATTTGAAAGGATACAGTTTTTGAGAGAGTTAAGCAGTCCACAACATGGGCCTGAAGATATGAATGTCATCCATCCATCCATGCCTTTAATTATATCATGTCTTTCTCCCAGGCTAGGATTCGAGGAAATTTATCAAAAGGCTAAGTTTTTTGCACATTTTTTTAAAAAACACACACATTTTAAGCTCTTTTCATTCCAAATATGAAAAAATATGTGATTTCAACTATTTTTTTAAAAGAACTGAACTGAAATTCCATCCCTAATTCAGGATGGCAAATCTCAAGTAAGAGGGCTAGAGGTTTTGCTTTGTTTTGCAATATGGTGGCTGTGCCATATGCCCACTAGCAGCTGGTGGCTTCCACGCCAGTCAGGCAGTGAATTCACTCCAGCTTTTAAACCATACTTTAAATGACCTAACCAAGGTGATGAACTCTGTCTCCCACATAGGACCAGCAGCTTGGATAGTACCTTTAAATTTCAAACTAAAACCCAGAATGTATTCATCTTCCCACTGACATGGGAGCCACCAGCAACCTCTACACGTATCTTGGGCTGCTGCATAAGAAAACCAGAAATTCTCTCATCAGGAGGATGTCAGAGTGCTTCACTATCTAACAAGAGGTCACATTTTGCCCCTTCTGTAAGGAATTAGAAAGAACATAATTGTGCCCTTCATTAGAAGTAGATAGAACAAATATATCTTTTCTCTTCAGAATTATCCTCAAGCTGGAGATTTTTGCAGTACAGCTTGGTGTTAACACAACTGCAGATTTAGAAAAGGTAAACAACCACACTATTTCCTAGGGAATGAAACACCATATTCTGTTAAGAGTAAGAGTTCTCTATATCACATTTTTAAAAAGTTGTCACAATAGACCTATCTGTGGACAGTAACCAAGACAACCCTTAGGTGCTACTGAATAAAGCTCATTGACTCACATTTTAAACAACCTTGCCAGTTTCCTCAGAGGTCACAGCTCATATCTTCCATAGTGCTGATGCAGCCTTTTGAAGTCACTTATATCCTTATCTGTTCAAAGACAATATAGCCACTAAAAGCTCACAGTTCACTTCCTATTCAGTCCTGATGTGCATTCACAGACCTTCTCTGAGTCACAGCTCAAGTATCAAAATATAATTTACTCATCCTGCCCTAGCAAATTCTCTGAAGCTGTAGTAGACTTCAAATAGATTATTAGCCTTCTTATGTGCGGCTTAAAAAATTAAAGGTTATTGAACTGTATCTCAGCCTTCCATGCGCTTTTGATATTTATCTAGGAGAACAAGGCTAGGACTTGGATAAATAAGCTGCTTTTAAAAAAATGTGGCCCTCAAACTTTGTGCTCATTTTTTAAAGGAAGCAGATTTTGTACAGAACTTGGAAAGGATAAACATTTTTTCTGTCACAGCTGGAAACAGGCTCATAACCTTGTTTCTCCGCCTTCTGCATCTTTCCTTCTCCCTCCTGTCCATTTCATCTTTCTTTCTCTTCCTTCCACTTTCCTCCTTTTTTTGCTTCTTCTTGTTTCCACCTTTGCAACTTTCTTTGGCATTGTAGCAGGTAAACTGCATATTGGGAGATAGAAATATGGAAAGAAGCTGAAAGAAAGAGGAAACATTCAAAGCTGTACAGATTGCTTGTTGGTTTTAGTTTCATTTAGCAAGTCTGTGGAATGAAGAACCTTTTATTTGTCCTTGGTGTCTGGGCAATTTACAATGCAGGACCTCCTATCCCTCATTCTGGTTCCTCCAGATGCTACCTGTGGCCAGCTCTGCTCCCCTTCCTCCAGGGCTTTGCTTTTCCCTACTTATCACTTGTTCCTGGGTGGGTCATGAACACCATGTATTTATCAACTTCCTTCCTGAAAGTGAAACTCCGGAGCAGAGTTGGAAAAATTACCTTTCTGGACTACCACTCCCAGAATTCCTCAAGCAGCACGGCCACTAACCTTAGTGGCCAAGAGACTCTAGAGTTTATGTCAAAAATATAACTTTCCTACACTCTGATGTACTGTTGTTGTTGTTGGATGACTTCAAGTTGTTTCCCACTTATGATGACCTTAAGCTGAATCTATCATGGGGTTTTCATGGCAAGATTTGTTCAGAGGGGTTTTTGCCTTTACCTTCCTTTGAGGCTGAGAAACTGTTAATTTTCTAAGATTGGTTTCTATGGCTGAGTAGGGATTTAAACCTTTTTTTCTCCAGATTTAGCAATAGCAATAGCAATTATATCTCTATACTGCTTATCAGTGCTAAGCACTCCCTATGCAGTTTGAAATGTGTTAGCTAATTGCCCCCAACAAGCTCGGTATTCATTTTACTGACCTATGGAAGGATGGAAGCCTGAGTCAACCTGGAGCCCTTCAGGATCAAACTCACAATGTTGTGGCTGCAGTACTGGCATTTAACCACTGCACCATCAGGCCTCTAGAGTTATAGTCGATAATGTGCTGGCTCTCTACTCAGATATACAACAGCATCCATCTACTTTTTCATTGCTATTCCACAACTGGGATTCTGGAAAATGAATGCTGTACATGTGCCCATTCTCTCTCACACACACAAATACAGTGAGTTTTCATTTAAAAGTGTGGAAAGAATTTTTCCTCCATTGGTGGAAGTTTTTAGAAACTATATGCTTCTACAAACCACATGCAAGAATACATCAGTTAACAGAGCCTCTGATGAAGAACCTCCTTTTTAGAATCATAGAATCATAGAAATTCAGAGTTGGAAGAGACCACACAGGCCATCCAGTCCAACCCCCTGCCATGCAGGAACACCCTCAAAGCAATCCCGACAGATGGCCATCAAGCCTCTGCTTAAAAACCTCCAAGGAAGGAGACTCCACTACACTCCGAGGCAACATATTCCACTGCCGGACAGCCCTGACTGTCAGGAAGTTCTTCCTGAGGTTCAGGTGGAATCTCCTTTCCTGCAGCTTGAATCCATTGCTCCTTGTCCTGGTCTCTGGAGCAGCAGAAAACAAGTCCCCTCCTTCCTCTACGTGGCATCCCTTCAAATATTTAAACATGGCTATCATGTCCCCTCTTAACCTCCTCTTCTGCAGACTAAACATACCCAGCTCTCTAAGTCTATCCTCATAGGGCATGGCTTCCAGGCCTCTCACCATCTTGGTCGCCCTCCTCTGGACTTGCTCCAGCTTTTCAATATCCTTCTTGAATTGGGGCGCCCAGAACTGGACACAGTATTCAAGATGGGGTCTAACCAAAGCAGAGTAGAGTGGAACCAGTACTTCCCTCGATCTAGACACCATACTCCTATTGATGCAGCTGAGAATTGCATTGGCTTTCTTGGCTGCCGCATCACACTGCTGACTCATGTTCAGCTTGTGGTCTATGAAGACTCCTAGATCCCTTTCACACGTACTGCTATCCAGCCACGTATCCCCCATCCTATATTTCTGTATTCCATTATTTCTGCCTAAGTGTAGGACCTTACATTTCTCTCTGTTGAATTTCATTTTGTTCGCCCTGGCCCAGCTCTCCAATCTATCCAGGTCATTTTGAATTTTGATCCTGTCCTCTGGCGTATTAGCAACCCCTCCCAATTTGGTGTCATCTGCAAATTTGATGAGCATGCCCTCTATTCCTTCATCCAAGTCATTGATAAAAATATTGAACAGCACTGGGCCTAGGACAGAACCCTGTGGCACCCCACTAGTCACTTCTCTCCAGGATGAAAAGCAGCCATTCGTGATCATCCTTTGGGTTCGGTCAGTCAACCAATTACAAATCCAACTAACAGTAGCTCTGTCCAGCCCACATTTTACTAGCTTCGTTGCAAGAATGTCATGGGGAACTTTGTCAAAGGCCTTACTGAAATCGAGATATGCTACATCCACAGCATTCCCTTCATCTATCAAGCTAGTAACTCTATCATAAAAAGAGATAAGATTAGTCTGGCATGACTTATTTTTGAGAAATCCATGTTGACTTCTCGTGATTACCGCGTTGCTTTCTAAATGATTAGAAACTGACTGCTTAATGATCTGCTCCAGGATCTTTCCGGGTACTGATGTCAGGCTGACTGGGCAATAATTATTTGGGTCCTCTTTTTTCCCTTCTTGAAGATGGGGACAACATTTGCTCTCTTCCAGTCTGCTGGAACTTCTCCTGTCCTCCAAGATTTCTCAAAAATTATAGCCAGCGGTTCCGAAATGACCTCTGCCAGCTCTTTTAATATCCTAGGATGCAATTCATCTGGCCCTGGAGACTTGAATTCATCCAGTGTGGCCAGGTATTCCTGTACCACCTCTCTACCTATTATGTGCCTCATTTCTCCTGCTTCCTCCCCTGCTCCCCAACCACCAGGTTGAGTGCTTGTATCCTTCTGGGGAAAAACTGAGGCAAAGAAGGTGTTAAGTAGCTCTGCCTTTTCTCTTCCCCCTGTGAGTAATTCGCCATCTTCTCTGTGCAGAGACCCTATCGTCTCCTTCTTTTTTCTTTTGCTGCGGACATATTTAAAAAGCCCTTTTTATTGTTTTTAATGTCTCTGGCCAGCCTAAGTTCGTTCTGTGCTTTTGCCTTTCTGACCTCCTCCCTACATCTCTTGGCAACTTGCTTAAATTCTTCTTTGGTGGTTTCCCCTTCTTCCATTTCCTATACATGTTTCTCTTAACACTCAGCTCAGCTGAGAGTTCTTTAGTCAACCATTCTGGCTTCTTCAGATGCCTTCCATTTTTCCTCCTTATTGGCACTTTTATGAAGCCTTTTTACACTTGAGCAGTGCTCCCTTTCTTCCTTGTCCTCTGCCTAATTAGAAGGTTTCTAGCAGCATTGGCACTTGGATTTGATGAAGGAGAACTGGGGCAATACAGACTTTTTGTGTCAGATTGCAGCAGCATGTCTGCAGTAAACAGGGCAATAAACAAAGCTTGAGCTGGGAAAGTATAAGATTATATTTTGCTAATACTACAGTATCTGTCTGCCTGTCTACAAGAGGCAAAGTAATCAACAGCTATCTCCAGAATCCCTTACTGAGGATGTATGAAAAGAAAAACAGAAAAGAGAGCAGGTAAACTGTCTCAGCAGCTCCTCCTGGCATATTACAAAAGCATAGATCTATACAGTTGGCCAGCAAAATGAATATTATAGGAAAAGTGGAGGATGGGGAAAGAAAAAGAAATCACCTCAGATGAATTTTGAAAGAAGTTTCTGATGATTTCTAGAAAATTCAACATGTTTTTTTTCTTTACTTCTGCAAAGCTTACTTATCCTGACTGCTTTCTTTCACATGTACACAGTGTTAGTTTTGAATAAAACTTTTGCTGAAATGTGTCAAACTGTTCTTTTTTCTGTTGGTGTTGGAAGTGATCTCTATTTTTTCTGTGTAATTCTGTACAAAATTTTCTGCTAAGGAAGTAATGTCCAGGAACAGGTCTACTTTATTAACTGAGATATCCCTGTAGTTCCTGTGGAAACAGCTCTGTGGTGCTTATCTATGTCTCCTTTTTATTTCAGAACTGAGTGGTGCAAAGGCATTGATTTTGCTATTAGAAAGGCAGTGATGATTCAATCTGCACTCATTTCCTATGTTGCCGCAGGTAAAAGTGCCAGACATATAGTGCCTATGCTTAATTAAAACAGAAGAAATTGTGGGTACAGATCTAAATGGGAGACCACAGGTAAGTAAGCTTTTATAGAACATTTTAAATACTCATTGGCAGCATCAGTTCAGTTGACTGTGGTGATAACTGATGGATGCAACTGACTGATGGATGCAATTGACAGTAGTGTTCAGTGATGATTGGCAGCCTGCAGAAACAGGCCCTTTCAGTGGTGCTCTCTTCAAGATGGCTATTTATGTGTTTCCAAAATAACATAAAGGCCTAAATTCAGTTGTTAGTCGCACTGAATGGGATTCACATAAGTGTTGACTTATAAAGTTACCTTTCAATCAATGGGTTTACTCTAGTTTGGAGTAATAATTGGATTAAGGCCACAAGAAAGATAATAACAGAGTTGTATGAAAGTTATTTATGCTATACAAATGTAAAAATAATTACATTAATTTAAATGAAATGCAACACATCTTACCAGAGTAGAAGACTAATAAGCACGTGGCAGGCCAGACTGCTCCCCAGGGGCTTAACTGTTTATTGATAATTCCGACAAGTGGACTTGAACCAGATATCCCTTCTGATGGAAGACGCCTTGAAACAGATGTGTCCAATGTACAGTAGGACATTACATGAACACCCTATACCCTCCGATTGTCTTGATTTGACAGGCATAGTCCCAATTAATCCCCAGTCACTCTAATTTTTTTTTCTAGTGGCTTTTAAAACGTCCCAGTTTCTCTCTCCTCCTCCCACTTTACTCCATTGTGCTCAGCCTACTAGTGGCTGCAACCTGATCACAAAGTGAAAAAGTAGCTGACATTAAATTAATTCAGCAAGGAAGAGAGGAGAAGGGGGTGAGATCTTGCTGTTCCCTGTAGACACAAAAAAATTACTGCAGCTTCCTAGCTTGTGTGTTCTTCCTGATTAATAACTTTTGCCAACCTGACCACACTTGATGTCATTTGACCACACACATCCTGTTTTTCCTTCTGTGAAATGTTGGCGGGGGTGACATCCTGACTCCAGCTTCTCTCTTGAATTGTACCTTGTACAAGCCTTTAATACTGTAAAGAGTTTTAATTGGTTCTCACTGCTGAAAAACTGTTAATCAGTTTCTATGTTGTTTTATCCCAACTTCTTGTTTCTGGTTGTACCTTTAAACCACTGTTACAATTTTATTATTTTTTATAGATTTACTTGACTCTGTTCTATATTATGATAGGCCCTAAAACAAGGGTGGGAATCAAGTGAGCCTCCAGATGTTGTTGAATTGCAAATCCCAGCATTCTTCACAATCAATCATGCTTGCTATGGTGCAGGGAGTTGCAGTTCAGCAATGTTAGGAGGCCTGAGCAATTCCCATCCCTGCACTCAAAAGTCACCAAAAGATAACAAAAGAAACAATACATTAACATTAGTCATAGCTCACTGGGAACTTCCTCTACAGTCCAGATTGATGTTCTAGTATTTTTGTGAGCCATGCATAGGAGGTAACTTTCCTGGTGGATCACACTTATATATGTGCAGATTATTTTATAAACACAGTAAAACCTACTTGCACTCAATAATTTATGGGCTTAAGTCAAGTTATTCATTTTAGTCCTCCTAGAGGGAACATAATCTTGATAGGGTAACCTTTTGCTCACTTTGTCTGCCTAAGAGTCTCTGATTTCTACTCAGTTTCCCCTTGTGATGAGTCACTGGATGTTTCTTCTTCAAAGTAGCCTGTTCTGTTTCATGGTATTGCCTCATTCCCTTGTGTTCTAACCAGAATTTCTATTTTAATAAAGAAATGTATATTTCATATGAAAACCTCTTTGTCCCTAAGAACTGCTGAAACATAATAGCAAACACCTTTTCTCTCCCCCATTTTCTTTTTTTTATTTGGAGCATTATGAGTTCCTTCCTGAGATGACAATTTTTTGATCTTCTTCCATTTTATTCTCTCACCTTTGCAACCTGGGGGCAAGAAAGTCAGTTTCAATCTCCAAAGCTGTAATAACAATAATAAAGTTGCTACGGTTACTGCTCTGTTTTCTAATGAAACTGACCCAATTTTGGCTCCATGGGCAGGAATTGCTTTAAGCCTTTGGAGGAACTCTCTGATGTGGAAGTCTGGTGAGGCAACAAGTCCTTCACATTAAGTCCCTCCTTAAGCTTCAGCATTCCACACCCCACCCATGAAAGAAGATGAAATTTAGTATCTTTCCTTTTTTTCCAGAAGGTGTTTAAGTAGCTTGTGACTGAGCTTTGGTTATACTGTGCTTGTAAAATGAAGGTGAGGTATCTGGCAGGCAGGACAAAACTAAAAACTTACCGATGCTGAGTCAGTCTATCAAACACTCCAGCTGTCTTCTAAAAGGAACTTTGTGGGGGTATACTACAAGAGTAATGAAGCAAGTAGCGGGGAAGCTTCCTTATTTCTTTGCTTTGCCCTTCGCACTCAGTGGAAACAAAATTGAGACCTCTTACCTGAGCAGTCACCATTGAATTGCCATTTGTAAAGTAGTTATATGAGGAGGAGGTTCAAAGAATTCTTGAAAGGCTTTTGCATTTTCACTCTTGAGCTGCAACAATTCTATTACACACCCTTCAAAGCTTAATTTAACACAGTGGAAGTTCTCCCTAGCACATTCCTTCATATTAGGCCTGTAGAATCTCAAAGCTAAATCCTAGGAAATGCCATTCAGCATGTTTCTGAAGGAGAGCAGTGATAAAACAGACTTTTTGTAGACTTTTCACATTACACAGTTGGAGTGCTGCAATTCCCTTTTAACTGCCATGGCTGCCTCCTATGGAATACTGAGGTTTGTAGTTTGAGGAGACACTAGAGCTCTCTGTTGTAATTACTCCACTGCCAAAATGCAAATCTCAAGATTTCCTAGGATCTTGCCGTGGCAATTCAAGTGGAATTATAGTAATACAATTATGTGGTGTGGAGTGGCTTCTACATCTGGCATCAGAATAATTCGAATGCTCCATTTACAATTTGGGATGGAACCACTGAAGTGGATGGTCAAAATAAGATGCAACTGCAAGCACTTAAAGATTTCATAGCAGTTTGCAGTGTAGTCTTTGGGAAAATCTGAATGGCCCGGAGAGATATCTAGTTTGGAATGATTCCTCTTTGTTAATGTAGACACATACTTATTCATAATCACATTTTTCAGAGTTACTAGTAGCATATAATTACAATCAGTCTAATCTATGAAAATAACCAGATCAAGTGGTTTTTATGACTCATCTCTAAAAACTTCAGTTAGAAATAAACAATAAGGATAGGATGTAAAACTGATTATGTGTGTATAGACACCAGACAAACCAATGCTATTATTCATGCTACCCTCTATGCATATAAACATTTTAATTACTAGAATATAAAGCAGTTTGATACCACTTTAACTGTCAATGGGTTCATCCTTTGGAATATTAGGATTTTTAGTTTAGTGAGTTACTTATATTTCTGTACCTCAAGGGAGCAGATTCACTCTAGGAAATAGACACTACAGGTTTACACACAGCCTTGCCCTTAAACTTTTACAAATGCATAAACAGAACATTGTGAACAATAAAAGCAATGTCAGAATGTTATAAATTTGTAAATGTGACACACTCCTCATTTCCCTTGCACATTAGCCATTATCTATGATGTAACTCCTTTGCGTCCAAGTCATATTGAAGGTATCAAGATCTTACTGATGGGCTTATCTTTCAGCCACATGCTTGATAACTGCTTTGATGGTTTTTAAGAGAGTCCAAGTCTATCTTCTCCAACTCTAACTTTTTTGTGTGCTTTCTGTTCATTGCCTTTTACTTTGCATTGGTCTTGCTGGCTTGTGAGTGAGGAATGGCCTTACTGAGAATGTTCTTAAGATAAGTTATCTACCACATGCATGCTTTATCCAGGCAGGACACGAAGACACAAGAATGAGGACACAATGTTATTTCATGAATAGTCTGCTATCTATTACACCATCATGGAATGAGGATCTCACACCAGCTTGCTTCTTCCCACCTGTATTTAAAATAAGTACATGAGTAGAAAATCTGCCATCCTCCATGGTACAAAAATACAACACTAAAAATTTGTTATGGGAAAAAAAGAAAAGAAAAATGAGAGGATTGTCCTTCTGAGTCAGACCTAAGGTCCATCAAATCTAGCATTTTGTTGAAGGTAATTGCCTGCTAGGAGGCACTGGAAAATTCAAAGGCAGGGAAGAACAGTAATTGCCATTTCCTGCCAATTGCTTCCAAAAGCTAGCTAGAGGAGCAACAACTGTGGCAGCTACATGTTCATACTTTTCTTCTCCTTTCACCCTGACAATGCAATCAGAGCTTGGAATGTAACTTTTAAAAAGTAAAGTAATTACAATAGAGGGTTGTCAGATTCAAAACTGGAGAAAGGTCCTGCACTTTTAATAGTTGTGTAGAAGAGGGAAATTTCATCAGGTTTTCCTTGCCATGCAACCAGGTAACAAGAAATACCAACTGAAATTCCCTTTTCTGCAAATTATTAAAGGTATAATGCTTTCCTCACTTTTCATTCCGGCAACTCTATTACAATACAGTAGAGTCCCGTTTATCCGACGCTTGGTTATCCAACCATCCGGATTAACCGACGTCTTGACAGCCTGGGGTGTGGCTGTGGGCATTTCTGAGCCCCCAGACACACGCAGACACGCCCTGACATGCCCCCAGGTCCACCCTGACACACCCCCGACACCCCCCCAAAATGGTGGCCGCCACGGGCGTCCGGGTAATCCGACCCTTTCGGTTATCCGACGCTGCGGCTGCCCGTTTGGGTCGGCTAACCAGGACTCTACTTTCCAAGTCACAAAACATAGTAACTATTGTAACTTTTTCTTAAAAGTACATTCTCTTATTTCTCTGAAGTAACTAAAATGGTTAGCTGTTAGTTACTAAACAGAAGTTATGTACATGTCAGAATGCTACAAGCAGCTGCTGTGTGATATTGATGGGGAATCACTTCTCCCAGACACACCAGGAAAGATCAGCAGGCCATGCCAGTGAATTGAGGATTTAACTTTATTTGGAGAAAGAAATACATGTCTGTTGCCCACCCTGACAGACCAGAATCAGAACAGAATGGGAGGCATAAGCCATGAGTTCATATACTCTAATAACAATTTGTCCAGGTTGCAAAGCCACCTACTGTAAAGTGCATGTAATGGGAAAATTCTATCAAACTAACAAATTCTATGTAAGTTTTGACTAAACATTAGTCATTAGTTGGTCATACACATCCTCTTTTAAGCTAAAAAACAATTCTCCAGTCCTTGATGAATAACCCATTTCTCAGTCCTTTTGGTATCATAGGGAAAAAGACAGACAATGTAACCTTCACAGTATCAGCTTGTTATTGCACAGGAAATTTTCTGAGACCAACACATACAACTCAAAAGAAATGCAAGCATTTCACGTGGGTTAGCCCACATGAAGCCATGTTAGTTTCCCTTTCAATACAAAATGTTGCCTCCCCTACGCCTTTGTTGTCACTTCTTCATATGCAAGGCTTCAGGCTAAATGGCTAGCATGACTCAGCACATGAACATGTGATATCTTTCCTTCAACATTTAGTGAAGCCTTACATCCAGGTCTATAAAGAACAGCAAACCTAAGAAGTTACAATTCCCCACAAAAAGGAATCAAGTTATGCTTTGCCAAATTTAATCTGTGATGTAGTATAATCATGTATTCATTATTAAGAAAAGAAACTAATTAAAAGTAGTCATTTATACAGAAACTAATTATTTGTACCTGGTTGTTTATGAGTTCTGGTTGGAATTGTTCAGATACGCCATTCTGCTCCATTTTCCCTCTTTTACAAAAGTTCTTAAATTCTACCACTCAGCTTTCCCTCTTGATTTTTGACAGTAAATTGGCAATCAACAGGAACAGCCACCCACGTTGTATGCCACTTCTACAACTATTTTTAATTACTCTAATTATCACTTTTAATCCACTTTCCCTAGTGTTGAAAAGGGCAATTAATTTGTAGGATTGATGTGAGGAAGAATAAAGTAAGAAGCATTTAACACAAAGCATTGAAAGGACTACTAACAGCAGTGTTTGAAGTGTAGGTATAGCTCTACAACTGTATTACAGCCCTTCTAAAGACAAGAAATACAAAGACAGACAATAAAACATGGTGCTAGCATAACCACTTTGCAAAAGTAATACTGACTATATTGTTCACACAGTGAAGTTTTTCTCATGGTTAATGCCATTTGAAATGGCATTGTTGCTGCATACTCATGTGTCTGATGGGAGTTCCTCTTCTTCCTGTATGAATAGATAGGATCCTCAAAATACGCATTAATAGCTGTGATGTTGTTGTTTCCAATGCTAAGGGGCTTTCTTTGGTATTGTTGAGCACTAGGAAACAAGAGTGCAATCATTTTCTCTGATATTAACCAAATCGAAAGCAATATAACTGAACTTGAGGTGGGGGTGGGAGTAATTTTGCAGAACATAGGCTTTATTGTGACTATTGGGAGAGGTCCCTTGAAATCCCTGAGGTATTTGCAGCTCTTGGGCTTTCCAGCCCTCATAGACTACATCCCAAGATGTCTGACCACCACCACCCTTTTCTCAGCCCAAATATGACCTGGAACTGCTCAGAAATGCACACATACTTTTCACACACAGCTGTAGGAAGAAAAGCCCAAAGTCCCTCAAAACATCACTTCCAGTGGCTTAAGACAGTCACTTCAGAGTGTCTGAATGTCCCCACAAGCCCTGGAGCTTGCTTGCCCTTCAGCATGTCCATCATTTTAGATGTTTGTGACAGCAACTTTTCTTGGGACAGACTAATCTTCTAATTTTCTTTTCTCACACATTCAAATGGTTTAAATCTCAAGATCTTTCCATCCTGCTGATGAACCAATTAGTTTTGGCAAAGTCTCATGAAAAAACAGAATCAGGTAACATTCTCCATCATCTGGACTTGCTGAATTCAAGTGATATAGCTAAACTGAGCATGGAGCCATGTCAGCTGGAAAGGTGGGGAACTTTGCAGAAAGGAGAGGAAGCAACCTTAATTCAGTGTCACTGTTCGGGCATATACATTTCAACCCAGAATTTTAAGAGTTAAAAACTGAAAGTGATCTGCCTGGCTAAGCAGATTTGTCACATACCATTTTATCCCATTTTCCTATTCACATTTTTTTAAAAAAGAAAAAAAAAGTTATTTCTTGAGATTTTCTAAAAACATTTCCTAATTTTGCTTGCTTCTTATTTAAAAAAAATGAACCATACAAATCTCCCTCACATCCTTCACTTTTCTCAATGGGAGTGCCTGGAACAGAGATATACAGCAACAACCAAAGTCCCTTTTCCCATTTGTGAATTTCTTTGTGGTTCTGGCATAACACAAGGAGTTGCCTTATACCACAGCTACTCGTGATTCATTATTAGTAACACAATTCAGCCCAAAGAAATATTTGCTTTAGAGTGAAGACAAGCTTTTTTTCCCCCTGCATGGGGAGTATTTAGGTTTCATAAGAGGGAAAGATCAGTTCATATGGAAAGAAATACACACAGCCTGTGAAGCAGGCTGTTGTCTGCCAAATTTCCCCTTCATCCCTCAATATTCCCAATTGTAGGCCAGATTGTTCCTCCAGAATCTATGTATGGACATACTAGGGACTATATGTGCTTTCAGAGTGATGTCCTGAGGGATTGCTCAGCATGGAGGAGAACATAAGGAAATCCTTATGCCAAATCCTGCTTGAGTGACTATTTTGCAAGCTAAACCTGTCCCATGGCAATGAAAATTCTTCACCTCCTTTTCCTTCACTACCTTTAATTAATGGCAGAGAAATCATGGCCTGTTTTTTTAAATGTCACCCTTACTAAGTAACTTTTCATACTTAAACAGAAAGAAGGAAAAGTAGTGCACAAGGCAAAAGGGTACAGTTCACCAATGCAAGCTTTCCCAGCTGCTTTTGACACCATCAGCTGTGGTTAGCGCTGAACCTGAACGTTCAGCCCTTTGGAATTTCTACAGTTTCAAGGAACTAATGGTGGGCTGAACACTATTGCAAAGTCCAGGAGGGGAGCCAAGCATTCAAGTTGGGAAGAACAAAAGTTCAGGTGAAGAAGGGGCTTACTTTTTGTACATTGTTTCACAATATGGCATGTGTTCCTCTTTATGCCTTTACTGTAGTTTGAAACACATCTGACCTGTTATTACAAGGAATATCCTAGTCTGGAGTTCGTAGCCATGCTGCTTTTCCTATATGGTTAGGACCAAGAATACTTTGTAGGATCTATGTTATGTCATTGTTTCAGGAGCCTTCATTTGGATACAAAGGTAGCAAGCTGAAGGAGAAAATTCCATGCCAACTTGAAAAACAAAACCTTCTTTAGAAATAGTTGAGATTTTCATGTTCCAGAAAGCCACAGAAATTTTATGTCCAATTTTGCATGGGACAAAAAGGACTATTAAAGCTGTGAGACTTTTGTTTCAGCTTGAACTATGGTATTCTTCTGGACAAGCAGACTCTAGGCTTTTCAACACTGCAGTGTTATAGTGCTATTATTCCACTTTCAACATCCTGTGGAATTCTGGGATTTGTAGTTTACTGAGGCCCAAAAGCTCTAAATGCCCCTCCCTAAACTGCAAACTCCAGGATTCCATAGGATGTTGAAAGTGGAATAATAGCACTATAACAGTGTAGTATGGAAAGGTCCTGAGTTAGGGATGAAAAGCAATCCTTGCAAAGAATACATTTTTTTCTTGTCAGACAGGTCCCAGAAAGTTCTTCTGAAGGACTGCTGAAGCATGAGTTTAGCTTGTCTACATGAAAGTGGTAGACTGCATAAATATGAATAAATTGAAGGCTAGAACAAGTAAAACCAGTGCTCTAACTACTAGGAGTTGTAGTTCTCCTATTTGGCTGTGGTTTCAGTTCCATGAGAGGGAAGGAATGAAGTTGGGGTTAAAATCTTCTGGATCCAGAGCTACTCCTAGAGATTTGGTACTATCTGTGGCCAGAAGAGATTTTATGAGCATAGTCTGATATGTTGGATACAGTTGCTCCTAGAGCAAGTTGATCTGAGCACTGTTACACATGCCTAAATGACTCTCAGTAGGAATTATTCAAATGTGCTTTACACAAGGCTGCTTTTGAAGACTACCTTAAGCTTTCAATGTGTCCAGAACGTAGCAGAGCGAACACATCCTACTGGGAAGAGTTCCCTAACTAGTTTTCAAGCACAATTCACTGTGCTAGTTATCACAACAAAATGTCTTATTTGCTTGGGTGAACGATATGTCAAGAAATGCCTCTTCCTATATAAGCCTCCCTATTCACCTCAGTCATTAGCAGACCCTACACTGAAGCCATTTCCACACCACACTGTGCTATTGTTCCACTTTCAACATCCTGTGAATTCAGGGGGTTGTAGTTTACTGAGGCCCAAGAGCTCTTTGGTTGAGAATTCTAAGTGCCCCTCCCTAAACTGCAAACCCCAGGACTCCATAGGATGTGGAAAGTGGAATAATAGCACTACAACAGTATAGTGTGGAAATGGCCTGCATGTCAGTGCTATCTGTTTAAGTTAACTGGAAGAACAGCCAAAACTCACTCAGTGATGCAACCTTCACTATGTAATCACTTCCTAAAAAGTTTCAGCTGGCCTGTTTGCTAGAATTTTTAATGAGTCAACCATTTAAGGAGATGTGGATTTATCTCCAACTTACTTTTGACCTTAGCAGTTGTGGTTAGATAACAGTTATCCATAACAAAGTTCATTTGTTGTTAATGAGTACTGATGACAGTGTATTATCATTTTCAGTGGTCAACAGCTCCCCTTAGGCTCTGTAAATACGCAGATTGAGATATAAATTGACTGAAATTTCTAAGGATCTTTCACTGAAATTAGTGAATGGGAGTTACTAAAGAGCACATTGGCAATGAGAGACATGCTTGTGCATCAATGTTATTTATTTTAGCAGACTTTTTTTAAAAAAAGTCAAGGTGTTTTGTGTCCAAATATATCACCATCTACATAGCTATCATTTTTAAAAAAAGATATACGAAATCTTCTTAGTTTGTTGTGGAAAGGTTCCTTAAAAATCTTGTGAGAACTACGCTACAATTTTGCTTGTTTCAGATATCTCTAAGTATTCATTTTGTTGTGCCTTATTTAGCTAACTAAAGTTAATTAGCTAGACTACTTCCTATTTGTCATGAAAGCACTTTTAACCTATGTAGTAGCAAATCAGAAATAATTGTGTCCCTTGCAAGCACAATAATGGGGGTGGAAGCTCAATATCTAGTGCAATAAAAGAAATTATGCTCATTAGAGCTAAAATGACAGCTGAACTCCATGTAGCTTCCAGGCTTAGCACCTCCTTTCCATTGCCCCATTATGGGACCGGCAAGGGGTCCTCTAAGTAATGCCAGCTGGAAGAAAACTCTGCAAGCTCTGTCTGAGAATCACAGGAATGAAGCCGCATTTGGCTCAGGCCCATCCAAACATCCTGCAGCTGGGCTATGGGAGAGAGAAGTGGCAGGCGACCAGCTCCTTTGGAATGAGGCTTGCAGAGGAGTCCTGAGGGTTTCCTTATGACTGTTTCTTCCTTGCCTGAGGCAGCAAATAGGAACTTCATAAAGCATTGGGAATCTGGTTCTCCTCTTACCTTTCACACAGTGTGCCTGCATACAAATGCAGGCACACGGAACTCAAGTGAAATATTTTGCTGTTCAGGTATCAGTCGCTTGGCCTCCACACATGAATATGCTGAAAGTATAGTCTGCATCCTTAAGACATTCTACCCCTCCTCTGCAAATTATATTGTTTTCCAGGTGTAAAATTTTAGAGTACAAACTCTTTGGAGGGAGGAACTGTGTTTTTGTGCTTTGTTAAACAGGGATAGGAATAGTGCAACCTTCTAGATATTGTTAGATTGCAGTCCCCAGCACCTTTAGCCAGCATAAGCAATGGTTAGAAATGCTGGTAGTTGTAGTCTGGCAACATCTGGAGGCTGTTATGATCCCCACTTCTGCCTTAATTATACAGTGTGGAGCCAAATAAGCAAATAAAATGTTAAAGCCAGATATGATTGACAGCTGGGACACTTTCACTACACCATTATAGCACCATTATCTTGCTTTAACTGCTTATGAATCTGTAGTTCAATGAGGCACTACAGCTCCCTTGCTGAGAATTCTATACATCACTCCCTAAACTACAGAATCTAGGATTCCCTATGATGGACCCATGTCAGTTAAAATGGAGTCAGTTTTGTAGTGTCAGAGGGTTCCTGGCACTTTCTATAACTATTTGCCCAAGCTCTGTTGTTTGTGAGTTCAGCTGTCATCTGGATCACTTCAGAATATGAACTGTTTTCATGTGATCCACATGGACTGTATCCATGAGGATTTCAGAGCAGTTATTATGAAATACTTGTATTTGTATGGAGATTACAAACAATACTAACCATCTCTGTAAGTATGTGGCTCAGTGGCCTGAGCAGGACTGTTTCCTGAGATAGTGAGCTGCTGCCAATCAAAATAGCTAACACTAAGCTATGCAGAACATTGCTCTGATTTGGGACCAGATCAGATGTGATAGGACAATCTAGACGAGTTTTTGCATTTGTCTTCTTTGTCTACTTAGAAAGCAGAATGGGGGATATTTTATATGAAAGGGAGCGTAGGGGGCTGAACACCTTTTTCCTGTCTCCTTGCACTGAGTCCTGTTGACTGACTTATTTTTTTCTCTCCCTAGTTTGCTTTATTTTTCCTGCCAGAACTGGGTTGGGGAAGAAGTGCTTCAAACAGTGAAACAGAAGAGACATTTACTTTGTTCAGCCACACACTTCATTTCCCCCACCTGCTCACCCATACTTGAATGAAGACACAAGACAATATTTCAGCTAAAGAGTCACAGATCTGAAAATTCTAATAAGGGGGATCCTCAGTGAGAATCAATAAACATGCTAACATATAGTGAGTAAGAGGAGACTGATAAGAAGCTTTCATGCCAAATCAGTGCTTCCTTTCCCTCATTCTCCTCAGCAGGCTATTGTTGACAAGTTGCTCAATAACTGATGTTTCATTGTTCAAAGTAGTCACCAGGGAACCTTAGCTCAGTTCTTTGAGAACCCACCTTACCTGTCAGTTGTGACCAAAATTACAGTATAAAACTTAATTTAAGATCTAGACCTGCACCACAAACTTCAAACAATAGTAAGGAGTGAGGAGAAAAAAAGCGTCTGAACTGACAACCAGGGCTAAACCACAGGTGGAGCTTCCTTAAGATAGTTGCCATCATGTCTTCACTTTGGCCAACACCCCCACAGGGTACATAATATCACTGTTTTGGGTTGTAGAACATTGATTTGGGGCACAAATGAAATTTCTGGAAAAAAGCAAATCACCCCTTCACAATTGACCATTTTTTTCAACAATCTGTCTCAGTGTATCAAGATCTTCTTTCTCACTAAGAATGAGATCTTTGACAAGTATTTTTAGATCCTTAATCCCTACCTCTTTCTCCCTACCACTATTGTGCTCCATGATGAGGGAAAAATAATCCAATAGGTTTAAATTTGCAGTGTAAGTACACCTTGTTGTGATTGCTGTTGCATGTTTCCAGAAACATGACTGCAAGCTTCCCACATATGCACCATGTTTTGCACTGCTTTTTCTTCATTTCCTCCCTTTTATGCACAGGACTCTGGGTCATGAATTAGTTCTTTACATCAGTTAAGATCACCAGCAACAGCCCTAGGAAAAGATCCCACCTTCATGGAATAGGTCACCAGAAAGTTATTCTTGAATCAATTGCAGTTAGTACTAAGGTGCATGACAGATGTCAATGTGGCTGTGTTTGTTGTTGTGATGGTGGTGGCAGTGGCTATTGTTGTTAAGATGATATTGTTTGAGGAGGAGACCTAGAGTTCTGTTTCAGTGCCTAACTAAGACTACTGAATTTGGATAGTGAGAGAGCAGCTGCAGTTACTTGCAACAGCTCTGGTAGGTTTGTGTTCTTGCCTGACAATATGGGTAGCTTCACCTGCAGCAAGTGCAAATTGGTTGCCCTGTTGGAAGAGAAGGTCTAAAAACTTGAGACCTGTGAATCTCCTATACAGCACATTAGGGAGCATGAGATTTTCTTAGAAAGAATGGGGCAGACTGTCCTAGATAGGGAATACTCAGTGGATCCTCTAAGTAGGAAATCAGTTCCCAAACATAGGAGGTAGACATTTAGAAGAGTATGACAGACCGAAGTAAAAAGGGCAGGGATCATTCTGTGAGTCTGAGCTAAAGAAACAATTTGAAGCTGTCTCCTTTATGAGTCAGGGCAAGAGACAGAAGCAGGAGCAAGGGTGTCAGTCCTCAGAGAATGTGCAGGTAACCTTGGAAGATGCAGCACATTGAGTGGCCCCTGCCAATTCTCAGAGGAGACATATAGTGGTGTTAGGGGACTCCCTGTTGAGGGGAACAGAAACACTGTTTTGTGGCTCTTACATGGTGCATTGAGAGATGTGCTGTTTTCCTGGGGCATGATGCAACAGAGAGGCTTGTCAAGACTTGTCAAGCCTGCTATCCCTTCCTTGTTCTACATGAGAACCAAGGATACTACAAGGAATAGCCTTCAAGATATAACAAAAGACTGCAAGGTTTTGGATAGGAAGCTAAAGGGCCATGATGCACAAGTTGCCATTTCATCTTTCCTCAGGGCTACTTTAAATAAATTCAAGCTCTGCCTGAGGGAAATAGAGCAAATGATGTAGTAGGGAAAATGCAACCCACTACAGGTAAAGAGATAGTAAAGGAATACCTGGTTACTCTGAATAAATTCAAGCCTTGAGGGCTAGATGAACTATATTCCAAGCTTATTAAAAGACCTGATAGAAGTAATCAGAGAACCACTGGCAATGATCTTTAAGAATTCCTAGAGAACAGGAAAAGTCCCAGCAGACTGGAGGAGAGCACATGTTGTCCCTATCTTCAAAAAAAAAAAAAAAAAAAGGAGGGGGAGAAGAAGACCCTAACAATTACCACTCAGACAGCCTGACATCAAGACTGACATCAAGATTCCAGAGCAGATCATTAAACAGACAGACAGTAAGCACTTACAATGGAACACCATAATCACTAAATATCAACATAGGTTGCTAAGAGACAAATCATGCCAGACTAATCCTATCACCTTTTTGATGGAGTTACAAGCTTGGTAGATGAAGTGAATGCTGTAGATAAGGCATATATGACATCAGTAAGACATTTGAGAAAATAGCCCATAATATTCTTACAAACAAGCTAGCAAAATGTGGGCTAGACAAGGATACTGTGAGATGGATTTGTAATTGGTTAACAGTTCAAACCCAAAGAGTACTCACCAATGGCTCTTCTTCATCCTGGAGAGAAATGAATAGTGAGGTGCCACAGGGTTCTGTCCACTGCCTAATACTATTAAACAACTTTATACATGACTTGATGATGGAATAGAGGACAATGTTATTGCACTTGAAGATGACATCAAATTAGGAGGGATAGCTAATACCCCAGTGGACAGGATCAGAATTCAAAATGACCTTAACAGATTAGAGAGCTGGGAAAAAACTAATAAAATGAATTTCAGCAGGAAAAAAGGTAAGCTACTACATACAGATAGAAAAAAAAAAAAAAGAAAGAAAGAAATACAAAGATACAGAATGGGTGACAACTGGCTTGATGACCATACATGTGATTGGGATCTAAGAGTCTTAGTAGATCATAAGCTGAACATGAGTCAACAGTGTGATGCAGGAACTATAAAAGTCGGTGTGATTCCAGGCAGTATCAGTAGGAGTATAGCATCTAGATTGAGGGAATAGTACCACTCCATTCTGCTTTGGTCAGACCTCAATTTGGAATACTGTGTTCAGTTCTGGGCACCAGAATTGATGCCTGGAACATATTCAGAGGAGGTGATCCAAATGGTAAAACTTCTGGAAGCCCTACCCTGTTATGACCCTTTGCACCCCCCAAAAATTGAAATGGCTTAATTGGCAAATATTATTTGGCAATCCATCTAATTGGCATTGATATAAAATGGAATCTGAGGTGACTGGAAGGTCCAGCTAGAAAGAGGAAAATTGCTGATTATAAATGTGAGATGGCAAGGCAGGTCAGCCACACCCCCTCCTAGGAAAATGTTATCTCACTGGTAAACCCTGTCCCAGGGTCTACAATTTTGATATTAAAATACGATTCAATGTGCCTGAGAGGTCACCCGGATGGACACATAGGCAGCAACGGTCAAACGATCAAAAACCAGGTCAGACCAGTAAAATCCCCAGTCACGTAGCCCCAGGAGACCTCAAGTTGTGCAAACCAACAGTAAACAAAGGGTCCTCAGCCCCTGAGAAGCCGACTTGAGGGGATTAGCATGTTTTCCCCAAGTTGAGCAAAATCCTATCAGGCAAGGACCATTTACATGAAGTCACACAGCAACCCAATGCAGCTGAAGATTCTGAGACTTTGGCAACAACTTGTGATCTCATCACGCAAAGGAAGTTGCCATCCTGGAGCTTCTTTTCTGCTGCAGCACCCATTGTTCTCCCCAGGAAAGGATTAGCCCTCCAGGTACCTTTCCACCTACAAATAGTCCAAGTTTTTGAGTGGTTCTTTGGATCACTCTCGGTCATCCCAGCAGACCGTTTCTCCGTCTGTTGAGTAATCCCCTCAGCCCTCTCCGTGCTGAGCCCCACTTCTCCACTGTTTTTCCTGGACCAAGAGCTTCAGGAAAAGGTGCAGTATTACCCCAACTACAACCCCTTCAATATTCCCCTCTTTCCTCTCTCAATATTTCCCTATTTCCTCTCTTTTGCTTCTTCATAGGTCTTGAATGAGTGTGTGAGTGATTGTGTTGATGTGTCAGACTTTTATTCAATAAAATCATTTTATTGGACATCTTCTGGTTTTTGGTTCGGCCTGACCCCGTAAAAACTGGGTAAAAAGACTACGCTAGATTACCCTGCCTCTTGCATTGCTATTGCTCATACTCTGGCTAGTTTCCATTCCCCATCACATGGAGCAAATTGAGGTGTCCCCCAAGGGACCCCAGAAATCAGAGTAACAAAAAACTGAAGTCATCATCAGGCTGATTCCAAGGCAAGTCTAGAGACAATAGGCTTATGCTAAAAGCTGGACATTTTGGAGCAGAAAAGGGAACTTCCTACCAAACTGTGGTTGTTCTAACACTGATCCCTCACACTTGGATGTTTCCTTGCTTTGTCTTCCCAAACCTCTCCACAATACAGAGCTATTATGACAGCCATTACCCCTATGTCACCTAACACTGAGAACATTAACTCTGTTTGGATTTCATTGTTTCTGTTGCAGCCTCCATTGTCCACTTGGCTAGGAGAGCAATTCGCACCCATACCCACAGGGTAGGTTTTTGGTGTAAAAACCCTTGATTTAGAGCCGTCTCTTGACTTATTGAATGCCATGCTGTCTGTTTGATTCCTGAATGAGAGTTGTCCTTAGGTGCCCATCTAAGCCACATTGCCACTTTTTCTTTGCTTCTCTCGGGACTGGTAATTATCACCCAAACCCTAAGAGTCCTCCATCCACAATTTTCCTCCCTTTTACCTTTGGTTAATCCTTCTGTGAGTGTTTGCATCCTTTGCATGTGTGTGTGTGTGTGTGTATGTGTATGTGAATCTCTCAATAAAACACATTTTTAATTTACATTTTGGATTCTCTGGCTGGTTCTTTCCTGTGTGACCCCTGAAACATTGGTGGAGAGATCTCATTAAGTTACCCCCCCCAGCCTCCTAATTTTGAGCTAATTAATTCCCTTCTGTCACATGGAGTTATTGGCATCACAGGTGGACCCCTGAGTCACCCATATTTTGGGATAACAGCCCTATGAGGTGCAGTTTAGGGAGAAGAGAAGGTTTCGAGGTGACGTGATAGCCATGTTTAAATATGTGAAAGGATATCATCTGGAAGATAGAGCAAGCCTGTTTTGTGCTGTTCCAGAGATTAGGACACAACACAATGGCTTCAAATTATACGAAAATAGATTCCACCTAAAAATTAGGAATATTCCCAGGTGGTAAGAGCTGTTTGACAGTGGAATACACTCCCTTGGAATGTGATGTACTTTCCTCCTTTGGAGGTTTATAAACAGAAGCTATATGGCCCTTTGTCAGGAGCGCTTTGATCACATATTCCTGCATGGCAGTGTTATGGCACTGTGCACCCCCTACGATTGGTATGGTTTAATTGGCAAATATTATTTAATTGGCACTATTACTTGGCGTTGATATAAATGATACCTGAGGTGACTGGAAGGTCACACTGGAAGAGGCATATGACTGACTGAAAATGTGAAACAGCAAGGCAGGTCAGCCATACCTACCTCTTAGGCAGAAACCAAGTCATTTTCAGACTAATAGCACAGACTGTCTTCAGACAATAGGCTTAACGATAATGAGCCAGATATCTCAAAGCTGAAAGGGGAAATCCCCACCAAACTGTAACTGTCTTAACTCTGACCCTGACCACCTGGACATTCCGCTATTGTTTTCCCCACCTTCCCACATTATTGGGCTATTTAGAACAGCCATTATCCTTTTGTCACCTAAACACTAAGACCATTAGCTCTGTCCGGACTTCATTGTTTGTGTTGCAACTCCCATTGTTCACTCGCCCAGGAGAGCGATTCACACCCATACCTGCAGGATATTTTTCTGGTATAAGAACACCTGATTTCAAGGAGTCCAGTGCAGTCTCTCACCTTTCTGAACGCCATACTGCCTGTTTGATTCTTGAACAAGAACTGTCCTTATGTGTCTACCATAGCCACATTGCTGCTTTCTGGACCGGTAATTATCACCTCATCCCTGAAAGTCCTCTATTCACACTTTCCTCCCTTTTTCTTTAGATAGCTCTTGTGTGTGTGTGTGTATGTGAACGCACATGTGTGCGTGTTTGGATCTTTGTGTGCTTGTGTGAACCTTTTTCAATAAAACACATTTTTATTTCAGTTTTAGAATCTCTGGCTGGTTCTTTCCTGCATGATCCCCACTGGTGGATTTCATTAAGTTACCCCTGTTTTGCAGGCCTTCTGATTTTGATTTAATTATTCCTCACTTTTGAACAGAGGTACTGCGAGATACTGGCATCACCGGTGGGCTGTTGTGGCACACATCTTATGGGGTAACAGCAGGGGGTTGGACAAGATGGCCCTTGTGGTTTATGATTTTATGATTCAATTACATGACAAATAGAAACTGCAGATATATAAAATAAAGATATCAATCGAATTTTATTTATTTATATGTTTCCTTCCATCCATCCATCCATCCATTCATTCATTCATTTATTGCCTTTCTCCAAGCACAGGATTCATGGTGGCTTACATCCATTGAAAAATGCAACACTTAAGTTTCAATTACATGAGGAGACATCCACGCAACAGAACAGATATTGGAAAGACATAGTGTTTTAATATTTGGATGGGGAAGTGATATGAGACAATGGTTGAGGAAGGATTGCCAGATCCCAGTTGTACAAGGGATCTGTTTTTCAACGTGTAAGTGAAAGAGAAGAGTTCCTGTCTGGGTTAACAAGATTCAGCTATTCCCTTCCACTACACGGCTGCTTTATTTAATCCATCATGCCTTATTCCTTCACTGTCAGCTATGTAATGTCACCAAGTACATTCTTAAGGGAAAAAAGAAAGATGACGACTCTCCACATCATTGAACAGATTTGGGAATAGTATTAAAATTCAGACCTCTTGCAGACATTATGTTTAATACTGTATTAAGTTTATCCCAAAGTTATGAGAAAAATCAATGTACATAGTCAGTCCATTGCATAGGCCATCTTTCTCCAACCTGATGCTCTCCAGATGTTTTCATCTTCAACTCCCACCTGACCCAATCACTATGGTCAGTGGTAATGAATTCTGGAAAAGGCAGGTGATTGAAACAGAAATAGTTTTCATTTGCACAAGAGAATTATAATGATGTGGTTTTGGACTGAGAGAATATGTGGAGAAGATAATCGTGTTTTCCAAAGTTTTAAGTTATCACAATCACATTTTCTATTGTTTTGAAACATCAAAACCCAACTGTGCCCACAGTAAGTATGGGATAATATTCCAACTGATTTGAACCCAATTAGTTTAATAGTTATTTAATTTTGTCCCTGCTGCCAAACAGCCTGATTCTCTAAACATTAGTGCTAATGAGAGTTCCAGGAAAGAACAGAGACTGTCTTCCTCACCAAATTACTTTGAATATCTATGCCAAGATCTCTTAGGAGTGTTGGTTTTGATCTTACAATGGTAGCTGAGCTTTGTTGGAGCCAGAATCTTGTGTATGTGATGAAGTGGAATACTAAGAAAGTATTCTTTGAAATGTTATAGTAACTGCCAAGGACAAAAGTTGTATTTCTATACAACACAAGGCTTAGTTGGAAATGGTCAGAGACAATAACATGGTATGAACTGTACTGAATTAAAGATGGATTCTATTCCACTTTGAGGTCTGCTTCTATGTTGTACAGGTTATTCTTTTAAACACATCAATCTGAAATCCAAAAGTAGCAAGCTACATTATACACATCTCGAGTGTGGTGGGCAACTGCAGAAAAACTAAGGCCTTTTTCACAAGGGGGAATTAAAATGGTGCAGTGCGTCCTCTACAGAGGTCATCTGCACCTTGGAGTGGACTAGGTTCGAACTACTTACCAGAGATCTGCATCTTAGTCCACTCCAAAACGCCCCCAACTGTTCCTCCAGTGCACTTTTTAAAGACTGGAAAAAAGAGGTTCACACCAATGCAAGCCTGTGATCTGCGGAGGGTGGGCTTTAGGCGTGGTGAGCTTCAGCAGTTGGTCAGGACTGCTTCCAACCGGAAGCTGCCATTTTGGAAGCTGGAGCAGTGCAGATGTAAGACCTCGCACTGCTCCGATTCACCCTGGACCAGACCGAGGAGCCAGAAGATCCAGTGAGTAATGGCATGGAGCAATTCCCTCTCCTCGTGTGGAAATGGCCTAAGTCCTAGTTTTCTTCCCGGGACCTTCCAGGCACTACATGATTTCCAACTCCCAACCCCCATTAAACCTACCCTGGAGTGGACAAATGCCCACATCTGGTGTTGAAAAAAAAAGTTTTGTTTTATTTAGTTTTTTGTTTGTTTCTTTTATGTGAAACAGGACAGGGAGCTTGCAGCAGATTAAAAGAGACTTCCAGAAGAATAAATTCTACCCTTTTTTTTATCAGAAAAAGGGTAGTCTGGGGCATCTAGAAGAGGGAGAGGACCAAAAACAGTCTGTTTGTATGTGGAGAGGGGAATCCATGAAACCATGAAAATGTACAGCTCTGAAAGCTGGGTAAAATCATCTGTTGTGCTTGCAAATAATAAGAGTGTGTCAGGCAAGATTCAAGACTAGTAAAGTGACCCACAGCTGGCAGCAGAACAATTGGGTGTAGTTTAGAAGCAGAGTCGAAGAACAGGTCTGGGGGCAAGACAAACAGTGTCCTATTAGAATCACATAAAATAAGTGAGGGGAATCCAAGAACCAAAGCAAGCTAATCTCATGACTAGGGGTGATAAGTACTGAGCCTTGCTTATTTCTCTCCAGAAAAAAAGGAGGTTTCCTGCTGTTTGAGTAACCAGTGGGGAGAACAGGTAGTCACCAGCATGCTGCAACAAAGCAACCAAGATACTTTGCTAACTGTGCAGAATGACACATGGTTTTCTGTAGAAAAAAAAAACATCCCAATGTTTTAACAGAAAAAGGTATTTTTGATGAAGGGAGTGGCATTTTTTTGTGCAGTATATTTTGTGAAGCACTATTCCATGTGCTGAGAACATGCCTTCTGCACATAAAACAACACCACATATTTCTGCACAAACAAATGCCATAGCACAAATAGCATGCATGGATAGTGATCAGAAACTATGAAGAAAGGTTTATGTGCTTGCATAACAGGATAATATGATGACGATTTTTCATACTTGTCTGGGAGAATGAACAATGCAATAATTTACAATCTTACTAGGAACTAGTAGGAAGTCGGGCATCAGAGTACAGTGATGACAAGTGACAGGACACAAGTCATGCAGCAATAGAAGACAGGATCTGAAGCTTGGCTTAAACTGCAAATTAGATACTACTGCCTCAAGAAGCCTCACTCCAGGCTAGATCAGCCATTTTGCCTGTCACTCTGAAACCTGAAGTCTAGAATGAGACCACTCACTCCCAAGGAAGCCACCTACTCACAAAGAAAATTTCCTTGGAATTAAGAACTACTCCTGATGGCCTTGAGTTGAGCCTATGCACAAACAGTGGGATGCAAACAACACTTGCAAATTTCTCACCTTCAAGGGTTGTGGGCACATGGTGAATGACTGTGAATGGCTTTTAGATATGCCATCTAAACATTTTGTACATTTTCCCAAAATGTGTTGGTTCAAACATGTGATATTTGTGCAATTTTTTTTTTGTTTCCTGTACATAAATATTCCTCTTTGTGTATGCAGTGATAATGGTTTTTGCACCAAAACTACATTTTCTTTCCGCAAATGAGGTTTTTTTTTGAGGGGGGGATCCAAACTGGGGGGGAACCTTTTTATTTTTGGCAGATTTTTAAAGGTGGATTGCAAAGAAGATAATTGAAAATGAAGTAAAAGCAAAAGAGCACATAATATTTAGAATATGAACGTTGGCTAGGTATATGCATTTATACAAACTTACTACATTTCCAAAGATATATTTAGTGTCTATAAATATGTATTCATATAGAGCAGTAAAATCTTCTGACCACTGAATGTTTATTTTTCCAAACTTGGACTAAATTCTTTTAGCAGCACTAAAAGCACATAGGATCCAACCACACTGGCCATCAGTTATATTGTATGTCACAGGGATATAATTAAAAAATTGTGTATCAACACATTACACTTTGTGTTAATAAAAAAATTAATGTGTTGTAATACAACTAGCCACAAAACAGTAACCACTGAGATCATCCACATCATATACCATGAAGAAGCATGATTTGTAAGCGCAAGAACTCTCCTAATCAAACATAGCAGGGGGAGAACTTATGAAATTATTGGCACTTGTATAGGAAAAAATGAAATAAGATAGTATTTGTATTCATACCTCTTATGACACCATACCCCTGCATAGGGAGGCTGTCTGGCCTCCCTGATCAACTGGAGTCACACTATCCATGACCAGGATTAAAACTTCCTGTATCCCTTGAGTATCTGTAGGGCCAGCTAGTTCCTTATTTTCCTTGGACTCATGAAGCTGTCACACATCAAAACTGTACTGGTTCTCTAGCAAGGACTGGCCAATTAAACAAAATTACTGGCAAAATTAAATGAACTTAGTGAAGAAACCATAAAGAAGTTCTCTTTCTTGAAATGAATTTTCTGGGTTTTTCCATGATTTAACATTTTACTGCTGAACCCATTAAATAAATTTAAAAAAACAGGCCATAATTTCAGAATCTATTCTATGAAGGTAAGAAGATGGCCCTTACCACACCCTGCCCCAATAGTGTGTTATTCCATTTCAATTCCAGCATTGCCATTTCTATGTTGCCTCTGGTTCAGAATGCTCTCTACTGCACAGGAAGTGCTATCAAGCACAAATGAGGAACCACACACGCTCAGGTGATGGACTTGTGGTGGGAAAGGAAGTCATTACCAGATTATTTCCAGTAATGAAATGTGTAGATTAGCAATGGAAAGCAGCTGGTTAGGGATGGCGTCATGTGGTAGGATGGGTTCTCGACCGGGAACAATGCATGGCTTTGCTGGGAAGAAGGCTTTGTGCAGCAAGGACCAGATGAAGGCTAGAAATTGGGCAATTGCCTTGATGAATGTGGTACTAAGGTGGGTTATATAGCCAGAATACTTGTAGGAGAAAAAAAAAAGATGACTCTGGTTTCTGAGAAAGCCTTCCATTTCTCTTGGCCATTTAATCTGTGATCAAAACATATGCCCTGTGCTTTGAGACTGGCAACCTGGAATGCAGACAATATTCTGAATCTATCAGGACAGAATGACTTTCAATTACTACTAACCTAGACTTATTTCAAATTGATACCCTAAAGGCAAAAAGCTCCATGCCTATTTACCAATCTCCAGAGGTCCAAACTGAATATTTATGAAATATAGAGTGTTTGACTGCCTCATTAAAGATCAAGGTTGTCATCTGATTTCCTTGAGAAAGGGCGAATACAATTTGCCATTTAAATCCAGCCACAATATTCTTCAAATGCAGTCCAACATATCATTACAAGCAGCTGCAAATTGCAGTACGCTATCATTAGTGCTATTCCCAGGATCCTTTTTAAACAGGATGTTTCTACTCTGTGGGGCTGTCATAGCATGAATCTTACCATTTGGAAAAAAAAAATGTCCCAGACGGACATCCTAATGGAACTGAACTTTGTTGCTTTTCACAGTGTTCGGTTCTCAGCTTGAACCAGGAACAGTTTAATAAGGCTGCTCAGTTTGCTAACTTAACAAGGCACCATGGAATTGCAGAACAATGGTCTACTTCCAAGACAAATACATTTTGACTTGTGTAGAAATCATGTTCCTTTCTCTGTGTGTTATATACATATACATCTTTTTCAATGTAGCTAGTTTTGCCATGTGTGTAGTAAAACCTTGTGTGTCTGAGGAAACTGGTCATTATTCAAAGTAATCAAGTAATTAGAAATTCATAAAAATATGTGTGTTGTTTACACTAGCATAGAGGTTAATGGACTATGAATGGAGAATTGTGATAAAGGAATGATGGGAAGACAAAGTAGAAATCAATCAAGTTTCCACTTTGGACACCAATTCAAAAGATATTTAGACCTTATTCCTTTAGTTACAATGAATAACCTGTTGTGTCTTATGCTCCCTAATTGCTTTTTCTGTACCCAGAAGGAACAGGCACTATGTCAGGCTTATGCAAGACTGGAAATGATATGGGCATGTAGATGTTGTTGGACTGCAACTCTCAGCAGCCTGAGCCAGCATAGCCAATGGTTATGAATATTGAGAGTTGTAGTCCAATATTATCTGAGTGTTTTCCTAATTTATTTTATTTTACTTATTACTAGTGTATATACCCAACGTTGCCCAGGATTTTATTTTCTCATAGGTGATACTTGTTAGAAAAATATGAGATCCTGTGTCTCTTATTCCCCAAACTCTCTTGTCCAGTACTTTTCCCCATATTCCCGAATCCAATCTGTATTCAGAGTTATTAACAGTCAGAGGTTGGGATCCCGGAGGAATACACAGCTTTCCTTCTTGCTGCTAGGCCTCATATCCATAGCAATCAACTAGGCCCAAGAGCTCTCTGACTGAGAATTCTAAAGGCCCCTCCTTAAACTGCAAACCCCAGGATTCCATAGAATTTTCACAGGCAGCCAATCATATGAGGGCTTTCCCTGACATAGACAAACAAACAAATTTTTGCTTTTATATATTAGTAGATATGGTTATTTTACTTATTTGATGCCTTTTCTCCCAAAGTGGGACCCAAGGAGGCTTCCAAGAAGTTAAAAACCATTAAAAACAATAATAAACATATAACATTAGAAAAACTTAATTTTAAAAAAAAACAAACTACTTCGTAAATAAGTAAAATCTCCTCCTGCTCACCTATTAAAGGCCTGCTCAAAAAGAAATGCCTTTGCCTGCCTACAAAAGGAAAGCGGGGAGAGGGTCAACCTAGCCTCCCATGGAAGCATGTTCCACAGGGTGGGAGCAGCCACTTGAGAAGGCTCATTCTTGTATCCTCATCAGGTGAGCTTGGGATAGTAGCAGGACCAAGAGAAAGCCTTCCTCTGCAGATCTTAGGGCTCTGGCAGGTTCCCGTCTCTGATCTACAAGATAATTTTAGGTGATTTGCAATAGATCAGCATTTGACGTATCCTAACTCCTTAACAACAGTGGCATCACACATTTGCACACACAGGCCCTTTTCACATGGTGTTTTTGAAGCAAAAGGGCCCCTTAAGCGTCGCGTAAATGTGAGGAGAGGTCTGCATGACACACTCACATTTACGCGACGCTCAAGGGTCTGATGCGGACCGCACACGCACCTTTTCATTTTTGGCTCAAAGCTGAAAATGCTGCACAGTTATGCATCGCTCCGGGGGCCCGCACGCACTTACCTGGCCTGCAGTGCCTCAGGAGCCGGGTCGGTCGCACATCCTCTCCTCAGTGCAGCCTGGGAGGTCCCAGGCTGCACTGTGAATGGAAGAGGCAGGGTGCTCGCACGAGGAGGAAGGAGCTGTAGAGCCAAAGGAGCAGGGATGTGGCAGCGTTCCTTCCAAGCTTTCTCGCGCGAGAACCCCAACCCAGCAGTGTGAAAAGGTAAGGTGCAAAAAGGGCCACAAAAGTGCAGTGTTCAAGTATACTGCTGAAATGAAGAAAACTTGGGGTAAACAGGAGGAGGTTTGTGTTGGGAAGAATGACTATGAATGTGATAGCCATTCAGTTTTGGTAATCAAAGCAAATTTTTAAAGGATTTTTTAAATGCAGGAATTAGTGCTCGAGATGAGGTGTGGGGCTATTGAATTCAGTTGTGGATAGCTCATTTTAAGAAGGATATAGACATATTGGAACAAGTTCATAGAAGGGCAACGAGAATGATAACAGGCATGGAGAACAACATTTATGAAGAAAGGATGAAGGAGTTGGACATGTTCAGCTTTGTGAAAAGAAGACTGAGGGATGACATGATTTTACTTTTTAAATACCTCAAGGGCAGTCATAGAGAGGAGGAGCCAGGCCTATGCTCTCCTGCCTTAGAAAGTAATGCTTTGGAGTTACAGGACAGTATATCTCCATTGAATATTAGAAGGAATGTCTTGATAGTAAGAGCAGTTTGGCAGTGGAACCAACTATCTAAAGAGGTGGTGGGATATCCTTTTCTGGACTTCTTAAAAAAAGAGGCTGGACAGCTACCTGTTAGGGATGCTTTAGCTGGAGATACTTCATTGAGCAGGAGGTTGGACTCAGTGGCCTATGAGATCCCTTCCAACTCTATGATGCTGTTATTCTATGAACCATCTGGAGTTTTGTTGCATCAGGCTTGCATTGGTGGATCTTGGGGTTTTAACAAATAGCATAGTACATCTTAGAGTCCCTAAGTCTGACAATTCTCAGTGTGTACATTCTATCCCCACCCTTACAAAAAGGATTGCTAAAAACTGAATCTCTATGCTTGTTTTCCCATCACCTCAGCAATGATTCTAAAGATGTACTTTCCCCATAGAAATAGGTAAGAGCCTTCTTTGTCTGTTGCCTAGGGACTGCAGACCTGAAGGGCAGAGTGTGCTGCCAGAGAACCCACGGCCATCAAGGATGAACACCTTAGAAAAAATTATCCAGATCCCATCCATCAGCCAGAAAAGAAACACCTTTAGGGATGCTGCTTCCTGCTTCTTGTAAGAAATAAAATACTAACATACTTTGTTAGTAGTGCTGTTGTAGCCAAGAACAGCTTTTTCTTTCCCCCTCCTAATTTTATTTTTTCCATTTTCACTTACCTTTTAGACTGTAAGCCTAAAGACAGAGGCCACCTTATTATTGATTTTACTAAGTCCCAGTTGTTGTGTTTCTTTTTCTTTTTGTAATGGAATAACAAGGTTAAAAAGTGCCACTGCTGCCATTGCTGTTGCTGCAGATGATTTTTCTAGATTTCTTGCAGAGGCAAAGTGAAAAATTTGTCAGTTTAATCAGTTTAATCTTTGTAGCTTCTGGATGACAGCTTCTTGGGGTGTTCATGATGGTGTTGAATCACTTTTTATCTTTGCTAAGTTGCATGTACAAGAGTTTGCACATACGCTGGTGACATCTATATCTATTTATGCATCATCTCTGTCTAGCTGTTTACTGTCTAGCTATTTACTATCATCTATCTATCTGTCTATCTATCTGTCTATCTATCTATCTATCTATCTATCTATCTATCTATCTATCATCTGTCATCATCTCTCTCTCTCTCTCTCTCTCCCTATTTTGCTGACAGAAATTAAATCTGATTGAATTGTTCTTACTGTAACGTCAGTTCAAATCATTTGTCCATGGCAGTGGATTGACAATATGCGCATCAGAAGCTGAATTTTGTGAATTATCTAAATGGGACGTTAACATGTACCAGCACACAAGTTAAAGCTAAAGAGGTAAGATTTTTCCTCCACAGTACTACCTCTCATTGTAAAAAAAGTATAATCCTTCATATCGATATATCTGTATTGGTTAGGATCCAAAGAGACTTGTGCACATGTGAACAAAGTTGTTCTTGGTGTGTGCGTCAACTCATGGCAGGGTTCCATATTTTGGAATGACAACCAGGAAGATCTTGCCTGCTTCTGGGAAGTATTTTTAGGATTTGGGGAATTTCTACCTAAGGGAAATTGTTGCAAACTAGACATAGCTATCTCAAAATATAGCTATTTTCTACAGCAGTGGTGAGGAAAGTCTGCACCTCCTAAATTTCTTAGCATATCTTGGTGCCCCCCAAAGACATTCTGAGAATCTTCTCATCCCCATTTTTTTCTGCCCAAAATCCCCCCCCCAAAAAAAGAACCACCACAAAATGCAGCAGTTTTGAACACCCAGCTCCTTAGTTCTTCAACCTTTCCTAAAATGACTGGAAAATGGATGAAAACAAAACTGGAAGTGATTTCATGTCACTTCCAGACTAATATTTTTTTTTCTGTAGATGCAGCTCAACAAGAGGGGTTTTTTTGGTCGGGGGGAGAACAGCTCCTCTCTCCAGCCTATTGCCTACCGATACTTTTTAGTTTGCTTTTTAAAATTCTCTCTCTCTCTCTCTCTCTCTCTGTGTGTGTGTGCGCGCACACACATTGAATGGTCTACTGAACTATTGTCTGAAACCTGGTTTCTCAGCTGAGTCACTGGATCTTACATGCAATGGAACAGTGCTAACTCAAAGTGTTGGACCAGAAGAGTGATTCACTCTTTTGAACATAATCCTTCCAGTTTTTGGTAGGAAGGGCTTTTGATGTGTCCAGTCAGGGAAAAGCTGCATCAATCATCCCATGATGCAGTACCACTGAGCTACTGGCAGGACAAGAATATTTTAGCCATACCCTCCTGTCCAATTTCTTCCTACTCAAACTGTACAGACTACAGTAGGTATCACCTTACATCTCAGACATGGGCTATCATGAGTGGTGTATTGATTAGAGCACTGGAGAGAAACCTGGAGCACCCAGGTTGAAGTCCCTCAGTAAACCATGAAACCCAATGGCCAAGATCCTAGAAAGGGCTCTTGCTACTGTCACTCACTGGTGGTGAAGGTAGATGGGAGAAGGTAGTCCAGAACATGGAGAAGCAGCTGGTCTCATCTCAGTGAGGGAAAGAAATAAGAGTGTGTCCATCTTGTCCCACCCAGAAGTCCAGAGCAGTCAGATCCTCTTCATCTAAATTGCTTCTTTTCCTTTCTCTTTGTCAAGAAGGAGAAGCTGCAGACCCTCTCATGGTTTGACAGCTTCCAGGCGTGGAAGGGTTTTGGATGGAGCACAAGGGCAACAGAATAGCCTTCTGAGCCCAATCCAGAAAAAGGATACATGTGCATGTAAACTGCACATGTAAGTTGCTAACAGGCTACCAGCTATTGTTTGATTCGATCCTGGTGACTCTTTCTTATCCTAACCTATCTCGCCAAATTGTTTTGAGGATAAAGTGAGGAAGAGAACAGTGTGTACATCTTTGACCTCATTGAAAGAATTGTGGGATATAAATATTGCTAATCAATAAGGAAGGGGAAAGAAGTCATTGTGACATGACTTGTTTGGAAGATCATGATGTTGACTGGTAAATACCTCAAGTCTTCAGGGGTAGCTTTGTTGGCATAATCTGTTGTGGACAACAGTCCACTTATGCATGGCATATTGCTAAACTGGCAGATTGCTGTATGCAAGTTTGGATGAGTGGGCAGATGAACAGCTGAAAGTGCACAACTTTGTGCAATGACATATATGCATTTGCTAAATGGTCTCCATAACACAGTAGGATGATAACCAGCTGATGAGCAAAGGAGCTCAGCTGTTTCACAAAGTGCTTCCTTTTTCTTAAAAATACAGTACTAATTTCCAGGGAAGATAACATGATCATAAAGGTGGTTTTCCCAGGGTGAGGCTCACCCATTGCACTCTTGTGTACTGATCTCAAAGGTAGGAAACTCAATTGTGGAACTGGGTTTGCACTTCCAATTTTTTTATTTTTGGAAGATGCCTTCAATCCCATTCTGGGAGAAAATGTGGCATACAAATATAATGAATGAATAAATGGATGGATGGATGGATGGATGGATGGATGGATGGATGGATGACATTATCTAAGCAAGCCCAATGGCGGGGGGGGGCGCGGGGGAATCAAAGGTAGGCAAATTAATTTGATACCAGGAAATAAGGAAGTCTGATCATAAATCAAACCTCCCATTTAAGCGGGGAAGTTGGCAGGTTTGTCTGTGGAATCCAGAATCATGAATTACCAAAGAGTTAACACACATTGATTTTTAAAGTTGGTTGATTCATGATTTGGACAATACTTTATATTGAAGTAGCTGTCATTCCCCCCCCCCAGCAGTTACCCATTTGAACCACTAGTCAAAACTACATTTATAGGAAGTTCTATGCTGTGTTCTAACATATACACTTGCCTTATTGAAAATAATGCTTTAGGACTACTGAGTTCAGTTGGATCTATTTAGAATTATATTTGAAGCTATATGACACCATGTAGCAACTAGAGGAAAGCTACAGCAGATCAAAGCATAGTAAAAGCTGAAGCAGAGCTTAAGGAAAAATAAAATAAACTATGCTCCTGGCTGCTGAACCTGCTCACTTAACATTGACCAGCCAGCTGGCAACTCTTGTCTTTTTCACTCTACTCAGGAAAGTGTTGTGTATTAATCAAGGGATATCCTGAGCCACTATTCAGTATAATAGATTTTCTATGAGTTTAAGAATTTTATTTACCAGCACTGGCCAGAAACAACACACTCAGAAAAAGAGCACAGGCATTTAAAAGATGCCTTCTGTGCCTCCTGAAATGGTGAAAAATTTTCATTAGAGATGAGGGAGAAGTTTGTCTGGCTCACATTTAAACTGAAACCTACTTAGTTTTGCACTTCCCAAACACTGCATGAATTGAACACAGTTATACTTCAAAATTTATACCTTTCTGGTTTTCGCAAGGAAGCTTTCCACTTTTAAAAAAAGCAGGTAGAAAATAGATGTATTGTGCAAAAGAACACACAGAAACATGTGCACACAAAGACACATATGTACAGACACATGTGTGTGAGAGAGAAAATTAAATCGTGAATGGATTACATTTCAGCAATTTTTGCAAAAAAATGTGTATACAAAAAAGGAATGTACAAAAAAACCTTTTAAAAATCTCATTGTTTGAGATGAACCTTGTTTAAAATTAGAAAAATTCTCTATGTGTGGAAAAACTGAAGGGCAGTATCCAGTAATGGTGCCCCACTGGAAGAACAGCAAGACCTAATAGAACTGAGAGGAGGCAAACTCCCTTCTCCATTTCAGCTACTTGAAATGTGTATTGGGAGGACTGGTTTGTTGATATGCCTTAAGCAGGAAGGAGAGGGGATGAAATTTCCAATTCGATCACAGGCAGAATATTAGATGTAACCCTGGGACTGGAAAAGTAAGATCCTGAGAGAAACCTAAAATGACAGATCTATGCATGCATAGTTTTCAGTTTGTACTCTTTAAGGAGATTGAGGGACCACATATTTGATTGCTCTCCCATGTCAGAACCTTCCTCTTTGTAGACTATTAGTGTGAAAAGGTAGACTTCCTGGCTGCAGTGCTAGCATCCATATCTAGGGATTTTTAGACATGAGAAAGTATTAAGTTGTACAAACCAGCATAATTATTCACGTGAACAGTACCAGAAGGCCTATAAGCAGATTTTCTTTTTTCCTGAAAAGGGGGATCCACTTGACTAGAGCAATCCTGTACCCTAAGATAACATACAGTGACCATTTCCACACTACAGTGTTAAAGTGCTGCTATTCCACTATCAACTTTCTATAGAATTCTGGAGTTTGTAGTTTAGGGAAGGGCACTTTGAATTCTCAGCCAAAGAGCTCTTTGGTCTCAGTAAACTACAAACCCCAGAATTCCACAGGGTGTTGAAAGTGGAATAGCAGCAGTTTAACACTGTAGTGCGGAAATGGCCAGAGAATACCAATACCTTTAGGCCAACCCAACTGAAGAATTGGATTCTATCCTAAGACATCTTCCATGTAATTGGGGGAGGGAAATCTATCTATCTATCTGTCTATCTATCTATCTGTCTATCTATCTATCTATCTATCTATCTATCTATCTATCTATCTATCTATCTATCTATCTATAATTTCTTCCATTTACTGCTGTAAGGCTTTTAGAGGGCTGAATCGTTTTCAGCAGTATTCAAGTGTCATGAGAATAATAATAGATAATGGACACAATAATCTGTACTATTCTGTCTTGTGGGCTGGTCCATTTGTTTTATCTTGGTGGCTGGTCTATTTTGCCCTGTTCAAGCCACTTGTTTCATCTAAATAGCTATTAATTATATAATAGCTGCTGTCTAGATATGATAACCATCATCCTGCTGGTGCACTACAGTAGAGATTACACTATTTATAGGATTGGAAGGCAGTGATGAGGAAAGCCAGAGAAAAGCTACCACCTTTACCAGTTTGTTCCTTCAGTGCCTTCCTTTCTTCACCACTGTGGTGCCTGCAGCTTTTTTTTGCTGTTGTCACCACTGCTGGCATAGTTACAACAGCAAGATTCTAGCTTATATTTTACATTTAACAGGGATAATTCTGTTTAAAATTGCACATGCAGAAATGAAGAAGCAATATACCCAGAAATGTTGAAAAAGAGAAGAGCACAGAAATTTGCACATAAAATTGCAAATACCAACCCTACAACTAATAGTTAAAGAAAGCAAACTAAATTAAATAATATATGTACAGCCTGGAATATTGGCAGACTTCTGACTTCCTTGTGAATGATCAGATAGTGTAGTATGATAAGCAAATTTGATTGAAAGGAATTTTTGAACAACAGGGAAGTGCTTGTGCAGTAAAACTAAATTAAGGGCAGTTGAGCATGCTCTCTTATTTTGCTATTAGCCAAGTATTCAATGGGAGGATGGGAGGAAATTTTTCTGGGGATGCAGTGTCATTTTCTCTTCTACCTGTTTTTATAAGGTTCTCAGAAGTATGAGAATGATGCTGAAATAACTCTGCAAGCCATCAGAACCAGCATTTTAAGATGCATTTTTAATGTATTTTAGTTGATGGGAAACCTAGCATTTCTCTTTGAAAAACTTGAGATTTTCTTTAGAATACAAGGAAATCCTTAATTTGATTTTCCATCCAACACCTTCATAGATATTATGTTGCAAATATATAAAATATATTCTTCATCTACTAAATAATGCTTTGCTTTAAAGTCAGATGTGGATATATTTGTCTCCCCTCCCCACTGTTTCAAATTTCAAACTGAGATGTATTTCTTTAATCCTTATTGCATATTTGTACCATGGCATATTTCTACTTTTCTTTTACCTTAAACCATGTCATTCAGGGGATGGCTGCTGAAGACAGCTATTGTCAACCAAATTTTCTGTTAGCCTCCTACTGAGAAAATGGATTATGGCATGAAAATAACCTCCCATATTCTGTCCTTTGTCTTTCTTTTTTTTTTCTGCCCCAGAAATAAAATTCCTAAAAGATACATAGTGATGAAAGTGGAGATGAAATTATTCATGCTACCTGAAATCCCCTGAAAGCTTACCCTGTTCTGCAAAGTAATTAAGGGTAAATTTTTAAAACAGCACACTGCTGTTGCTGATTAAGCGGAAGCTTTCATATTATTTTCTACTGTGGTCTGTGCCAGATCTATTCTGCTTTCCTTCTTCAGATCTAGGGTAAATTCTATTTTTTTAAAAAATAATTTTTAGTAAGTGGGTGTACTTCAGTGTGCCTTCCACCACCAAAAGAAAAAAAAAGAAAAAAAAACACTAAAGGGGGAGAGGAAACCGGAAAAAAAAAAAAGGTGGGGGAAGCTTTTGTAATCCACACCACTTCTTTAGATTTTAATTTAAGTGATAATCAAAAGTTACCTTCCTTTGATATATTTTTTTCTTGTAGTTTTGCATGACTCTTTTAAGGAAATTCTTCAATGCAGTGAATTAATTTTCAACTTGCTGCACATCTGGGAGTTATGCACCTTCAACTTGTAAATGTATGAAAACTCAGATTTCATGAGATACCCAATAGCAATAGCAATAGCATTTATTTCTATACCGCTTATCAACTGAGTGTTATCTAAGCGGTTTACAATGTATTTTTAGCTAATTGCCCCCAACAAGCTGGGCACTCATTTTACCGACCTGCGGAAGGATGGAAGGCTGAGTCAACCTTGGAGCCCGGCAGGATCGAACTCACAACCTTGTGGTTGCAGTACTAGCATTTAACCACTGCACCACCAGGGGTCCCAGAACTGTTGTTGTTGCTGGGGAGAGTAAAATTTTGATGGTCATCATGGAAGATACCAGGGTTTGACTGTGATTGGTGCATGATACCAGATCAAAACATAAACCAGAGGTGTGGCTTGTGCTATCTGAGCTACTTAGCTCAGATGATCGACCCATCCTCCCACCCTCATTGCAATATGAGTTTATCTGGTTGCTTCAGGGTCAGATAGGATTTTTCCCCTTTTGCAGGGTGTTTTTTTCCCCTTATCTGATAGTGGTGAGACACCTCAAGCCATTGAGACAATTGTCTTGGGGTGATGTACTAAATAGGTTTTCCTTTGACAGGTAGCAGGGGAGAATAAGACTCCAGTGTTTACCTTTTGGTATCCTTTTGGTGTAGTTTAGGCTCTGGAAATCACTTTTCATCCTTCCTTTTTTTAGAAAGGCAATGATGCCTGCAAATTTCTCCCAATTCTCTCTAAAAATTTTTTAAACATTATTGGCATTTCTTTTTTTTTTATTTTATTTTTTTAAATCAGACTTTAAAACTCCTAGCCAAACATGCACTTGCAGGTGTGCTTAGGTCTGTCTAACTTTATCTTTTCTGAGAGGTTAATACGCATGCGCATATCACCCACTTCTTTCAACAAGGAAAATTTTAGAACCATTTCCAGTGATAAAAAAGAGATTCTATCTAGACATTAGTAAGAACTTATTAAACTGGAAGAGCTGTTTGACAGTGGGATGGGCTTCCTTGGATGGGGGAGAAGACTGCACTCACCTTCTTTAAAGGTCTTTAAATAGAAGATGGATGACCATCTTTCACAAATGTATTAGTTGTGTATTCCTACAAGGCAATGAGTCAGATTAAATGGCCCATGTATTTCCTTATAACATTTACCATTTCCGCACTACAGTTTTAAAGTGCTGCTATTCCACTATCAACCTCCTATGGCATTCTGGGGTTTGTAGTTTAGGGAAAGGCACTTCCAATTCTCAGCCAAAGAGCTATTTGGTCTCAGTAAACTACAAACCCCAGAATTCCACAGGCATTGAAAGTGGAATAGCAGCAGTTTAACACTGTAGTGCCGAAATGGCCTGTAACATTTTATGATTCTAGTCAGTGGAACACACAAATTTTCTATTTCCAAATTTCATCATAAGTTTGGGGCCATCAAAAAGAATGGGGTCTAAATCAGTTTGAGCACAAGTGCGTCATTTTCTGTAGCATCAAAGGCCCTTTTCACACGGGGAGGAAGAAATGGGGGAAAACGCACTGAAACGGAGCTTACCTGAAACCGGGTAAGTCCGTTGCCACATGGAGCAGCACGAGTTCACTGCTCCACACTCCTCGACATCCTGCGGCATCCAAAATGGTGGCTTACGACTGGCAGAGGCTCTCCACCAACCGGAGAAGCTTGCCAGCCAGAAAGCCTGCCCTCGGCAGATCTGAAGGTATGCACTTGCACACGCCTGCAAATCTACACCAGGCGCTGCGACGGGGCTGCACGCGGCTGCACGCCCTGTGCTTTTTAAAAACCTCCAGAAAAGTGGTTTTTAAAAAGCACGTGGTGCCACCACTTCCAGTCGCCCTAGCATGGATTGGGGCGTGGAACTACACTAAAGTAGTCTGCCCCAATCCACTTTATGGTGTAGATGATCTCCATCAGATGTCGCGCTACACCGTTTTATTACCCCCGTGTGGAAAGGGCCAAAGTGAGCTCCAAACCAAACCATTGTGTTAATACACCCCCCCCCAAATATCTATGCCTTACTGATTTTTAACAGTTCTTCTTGAGATGCTTGACAATGTTTTTGTTTTGTTGGTGTGTTTTTGCCCCCCTGAAAGTCTGTTTTGAGTTATTGTGACCCTATAAATGGAAGACCTCCTTAGCACTTTCACTTCCTTGATTGAATCAATCCACCTATATTGCAGTTTTTCTCCTCTTCTACTACCCTCCAATTTACCAGGGATCATCATCTTTTCCACTGAGTCACGTTGACTCATGGTATGTCCAAAGCACAACAGCCTTAGTTTAGTCATTTTGGCTTCGCGTGAGATTTCACCCCTTATTTTCTCTAGGACCTCATTAATTTTTTCTTTTAATAATCCATGGTATCTGTAGAAGTCTTCTCCAGCATCAAATTCCAAATATGTTGATCTTCTTCCTGACAGAAATTTCTGTATGATAGGCTCCAAATTGTCTGTATCTTAGCCACTGTATGTATAGATTGAACATGTGGCCATCATATATCTATAGTTGTGAGACTGACAGCTTTGGGTGCCATGGAGCAGCCAAAGCTGCCAGTTTGATTAGGCTGGTCTGGTGTTTTGAAAGAATGCCTACACAGAAGGAATGCCTACACATCAGCTTCATGAGCAGGCCTGATGGAAAAGGACTACTCTCAAGGGGCTGAGCATTTCCACCAGGTGCTTCCACACCTCCCTCCCTAATTTAGAACCTCTGTTGCCTAAAGGCAGTGCTAAAAGGGTGTTTGCTGAACAAGAGTTGTGCAGTATCAACCATGAGTACCTGTGGGGCTGGAAGAAGGATCAAAACCCTTTGTCTATCTAGATGAGAAGGGAAAAGCTATGAGAAGACATCTAGGTGAAAGCTGGGTAGAAGGCAAGCAACCTATATTTATAAATCTATAGTGAAGAACCCTAGAGTAGTAATCTAAATTTGTAAGCAAAAATGAATAATTTCACTGTTTTTCTCCATGTAGCAAGAGAGTCACTGAAAACTATAGTGTTTGAGGGCTATACACAGGAAACATTGTTTCCACACAATCATGCTTTCTGTGAAGAAAACTTGTTTTATAAAGAGAGAGTGTTGATAATGGTGGGAGTGATGGTTACACCAGTTTGGGGCAAGCTGGAGAAGAAAAGAAAATTGAATTCATCATTAATAGTAGTAGCTGTTTAGGAAATGCATCTTACTATTATACAGTGTTTGTGTCTGTCAGGGGTATTTTTAACCTGTATGGATTCGTCAGTAAGGCTGACATTTCTGGGTTGAAACCTCACCACAGAATTCAGTAAGACCTTGAAACCTCAACAGAAGGTTGCAACTGAAGCAACACTGATCACAGTGCCATGGAAGTTTAGAAAGGATAAGGGACCAGCATTCAAAACTACATGCACACAATAATTTAGCTAAATTATGAGCATAATTACCCTGATTGCACAAGAAAATTGGATAATTGAGTGTCCAAATGGTTGCTATACATCTAATTACCCAGTTCTTTGTGCAGTTTCTTAATCTGCATGAACAATTTTATTGTTGTTATTAGTATAAAATAACAAAAACAGATGTTCTATATGTTGATAGAGTAGCCTTCCTCCTCCCATACTCACTCCTGACAAGGCAGATCACACTAGTGCCCAGACACATGAACAGCCAAAGGGAATAATGCTTTGATACACAACACAACTATGAAATTCAAGACATTTTGTTACATAATTCAAGAAGGATATTGACAAGCTGGAGCAAGTCCAGAGGAGGGTGACCAAAATGGTGAGAGGCCTGGAAAACATGCCCTATGAGGATAGACTGAGAGAGCTGGGTATGTTTAGTCTGCAGAAAAGGAGGTTAAGAGGGGACATGATAGCCATGTTTAAACATTTGAAGGGATGCCACGTAGAGGAAGGAGGGGGCTTGTTTTCTGCTGCTCCAGAAACCAGGACAAGGAGCAATGGATTCAAGCTGCAGGAAAGGAGATTCCACCTGAACCTCAGGAAGAACTTCCTGACAGTCAGGGCTGTCCGGCAGTGGAATCTGCTGCCTCGGAGAGTAGTGGAGTCTCCTACCTTGGAGGTTTTTAAGCAGAGGCTTGATGGCCATCTGTCGGGAGTGCTTTGAGGGTGTTCCTGCATGACAGGGAGTTGGACTGGATGGCCCGTGTGGTCTCTTCCAACTCTACATTTCTATGATTCTATGATTCTATGCAACCAAGAATCGCACTGGCTTTCTTGGCTGCCACATTACACTACTGACTCATTTTCAGCTTGTGATCTACCAAGACTCCTAGATCCCTTACACACATACTGCTATCCAACCACGCGTCCCCAAATACTATATTTGTGCATTCCATTTTTTCCGCCTAATTGTAGGACCTTACATTTCTCTCTGTTGAAATTCATGCTAATATCCCAGAGGACAGGATGAAATTTCAAAATGACCTTGACAGATTGGAGAGCTGGATCTTGTTAGCTTTGGTCCAGCTCTCCAATCTGTCAAGGTCATTTTGAAATTTCATCCTGTCCTTTGGGATATTAGCAACCCCTCTCAATTTGGTGTCATCTGCAGATTTGATCAGCATGCCCTTTACTCCTTCATCCAAGTCATTGACAAAGATGTTGAATAGCACTGGGCCCAGGACAGAACTCTGCAGCACCCCACTAGTCACTTCTCTCCAGGATGAAGAGAAGCCATTGGTGAGCACCCTTAGGGTTTGGTCAGTCAACCAGTTACAAATCCACCTAACAGTAGCCCTGCCCAGCCCACACTTTACTAGCTTCTTTGCAAAAATATCGTGGGAAACTTTGTCAAAGATCTTACTGAAGTCAAGATATGCTGCATCTATAGCATTCCCTACATCTATCAAGCTTGTAACCCTATCATAAAAAGAGATAAGATTAGTCTGGCATGACTTATTTCTGAGAAATCCATGTTGACTTTTAGTGATTACAGTATTTCTTTCTAAGTGATTACAAACTGATTGTTTAATGATCTGCTCTAGGATCTTTCCTGGTATTGATGTCAGGCTGAGTGGGCAATAATTATTTGGGTCCTCTTTTTTTCTCTTCTTGAAGATGGGGATGACATTTGCCCTCCTCCAGTCTGCTGGGACTTCTCCTGTTCTCCAAGAGTTCTCAAAGATTATTGTGAGTGGTTCAGAGATGACTCCTGCCAGTTCTTTTAATATCCTTGGATGCAATTCATCTGGCCCTGGAGACTTGAATTCATCTAGTTTAGCCAGATATTCCTGTACTACTTCTTTACCTATTCTGTGCTGCATTTCCCCCCTTCCTCACCTGCTCCCCATCCCCCAGGTTGGGTACTTCTATCCTTTTGGGAGAAAACTGAGGCGAAGAAAGTGTTGAGTAGTTCTGCCTTCTCTTTTCCCCTTGTTAGTAATTGGCCATCTTCTCCAAACAGTGACTCTATCATTTCCTTGTTTTTCCTTTTGCTGCAGACATATCTAAAGAAGCACTTTTTATTGTTTTTATTGTCTCTGGCAAGCCTGAGTTCATTCTGCACTTTAGCTTTTCTGACTTTCACCCTACATATCCTGGCTATTTGCTTGAATTCCTCTTTGGTGGTTTCACCATTCTTCCATTTCCTGTACATGTTTCTTTTAACACTTAGCTCAGCTGAGAGTTCTTTTGTCAACCATTCCAGTTTCTGTAGACACTTGCCTTTTTTCCTCCTTATTGGCACAGTTTTCAATTGTGCCTTCAGTATCTTACTTTTAAGAAGCTCTCATCCATCATGAACTCCTTTCTCTTTCAATATTCTTGTCCATGAAATTTCAGCAAGTAACTCCCTAAGTTTACAGAAATCAGCTTTTTTAAAGTCTAGGATGCGTATCTGGCTACACTTGGCTTCTTCTTCACACTGAATGATAAATTCCAAAACAGCATGGTCACTCCCCACTAAGGATCCCACCACCTCCACCTCATCCACAAGGTCATCCCTGTTGGTCAGGATCAGATCTAAAATACAGTTGTGTTATTATAAAATATTTTTTTTGAAAAAATAAGAACTATACTTTACTTGTCCTTTCCTGCTAATACTGAACCACCTACCTGTTTTAATACCCCTACAGCAATTGTACCCCCACTTTTCCTTCTCCCATAACCTGCATAAATTTTCATTTCACTTTACATGCATCTGAGCAATACCTGTCTATTTACATTAAAATAATAAGAAGAATAAGGAGGAGGAGGAGGGGAAGTTTGCACAACCAATCGTTCTGGGGGCAGCAACACTTTCATCTCTTGGTTCCTGGCTTGTATTTCCATAGAATGCTGGACTTTGCTTCATTTGCTGACCATGCTACTCAACAATCCCCTGTATTGGCACCTTGGATTTATTGCTCTATTGTCTAGACTGCCTGGACTCTGAGAACTGTAATCATCTGGCTGGTAAGCTCCTGCATATGACTTGGGCTGCTGCAGTCTCTGCTGCCCCTGGCTGGCCTCCAAAACAGGACACACACACACACACACACTCAGCTGGGCATTCACAGCAAAAATACATTCTATGAAGAAGAAATAATAATACAGAATTATATGCAATGTAATAAATCAATATTTGATAAATTAGTGACTTGTAAAATATTTTTCCAGAGGCAGAAAACTGTACCTGCCATATGCCATCACCTTGATGCAAAAACTAACAGGAATATCCCTGGACTGGTTCACTAAAATTATATAATTAGCAATCAAGTAGTCATATAACTAGCAACATGTCTAAATCCTTATTGTAAATTAATATACATATATATCAGTGATATTACAGTGAGTACATATTGCTAATGATTGAGATGGTGCTTCCGAACAATCGAAACAGAAAAACAAATTTACAAATCAAAATATGACAAACAATTAATATACACAATGTAACAGAGTGATATGACAGCATATTGTTATGTTGCATGAATATAACTATATGATGTCATATCACTCTTGTTTTTCTCAATCACTAGCAATATATACTCACTGTAATATCATTGATACACATGTATATTTGTTTACAATAAGGATGTAGACATTTTGCTAGTTATATGACTACATGCCATCAACTTTACATAAAGTCAAAATCTTCCAGTTCCATGACACAGGAGGAGATTTAATTTAGAAAGGAAATCATAAACATTATGGCATTTAAACAAACAAATAATTCTAAACATTATTATTCTAAGTTTGTGGGGAATACTTTCAGTCTTTTAACACATACTTATGCAAATTCCTTGCATCTTTTTTAAAAAAAATATTGGAAGACCATGAATAAACAGATACCATAGGGAGGGGCCAGGCCAGATATCTCCCAAATGTATTCAGAGAATGAACAAGGGGTTTACAGAGCCAAACAAGCTACCCCTAAAACCTTTGGTGCCAATATGTTTACTTGCCACTACTTATACATTTCATGAATCTGAAAATGTAGGAACAATAAAGTTTTCTCTTATATAGATGAAAATATTTGTATACACACAGTCCCTTCTCACATGTGCAGAATGCTCACTAGTAATACAGACTTGTCTTTGGGTGCAGTTTTTCTTCTTCAGGACCTTATTCTACTGTCAAAATTAAAGAAGGACACATTTATGGGGTACTTTCAGGCTGAAAAAAGAAAACTCTAAGTAAAATAAACCTTGAGTTCATTGTCCAGTTCTGTTGCGGGGTGTGGAAAACTCTTTTAGATTCATGAAGGATGACGCATCACTTTAATTCTAATTAAGCTTTTTTTGGTCAAAGGAGATAGTGGAGATGTTTCCTAGGATTTGCCCAGTTGCTTTCAAGAATGTTCAGCTAAAAACCTTTCTGCTTTCAGATCATCTGTTGTAGCAAGGCAGAAGAATAGGAAGAAAGAGAGAGAGGGAAGAAATTCTATTGCACATGGGGAAGTGTGTTTTATATCTCTATAGAAAAACTAATGAACAATGTCACTATTATAGAAGTTTCTTTCTCCCTTCAGAGTTGGTGAGGTAGCAGAGGCGGGTGGAAATCTGTGCCAGACATAACTGGTAGTAAAAGCAATAAACAACAGGGATTTTCTAACCCACATTTCCCAAGCTAAAGTTCATTGTTAATGTGTATGCTTAAAGGATGGTGTTCGCTTTAAACACACACACACAGAGACACACACAAATAAAAGTTAGAGATGCACATAAATATTGCATGTACTAAATTACAACCCATAGCATCACGCTATAGTAAGGACAACCTGTGGCCAGCTGATGTACTTACTCAGTCTGTCAAGGTACTGACTTGTGATGGTCAGCTTCAAGGCTCCTATGTTCCTTCTTCCTTTTGCATTTTTATTTTAATTTGAACTTGAACCTGAGAGCCACTTCAAAAGAGGACATCTGCAAACAAAGTACTGCCCCATCCTGATACAATTCACATAGTCTTTGGTTCAGTTTAAGTTAGTCCTTATAATCAAATGCTCCTTTTCAAACAGAGTGGTGGGAGACATTTCATTTCAATAGCTTATAAATTTTCAAGGCTTTGTAACAAAAGATTTCCTTTGAAAATCCTTAAATAAATGCAATTATTGCAGAAGCGAAGGGGGCACACTGATTTTGAAGTGACAGTTTTGGACTGAATCCAGATTTAGCCACAGTTAGATTAGCAGACTCAATGAAATCAGTCAAATTTACAAAAGTGGTGATTCATAAATATAATTCATTTCAGTGACTGTTTGGACTAAAACTGGATTTAGCACTCTGGGATTAAACTTTCTACCATAGGTATACCTCTCTACTGAAAGCTGAAGGATTAATGAGAAGCAGGGAAAGGTTATAGGAATTACATTTTTGTTGTTGTTGTAAGAAACATAACTATACTGGCCACCCTGACTAAACATTGGTCATTTTTGCATCACTGGCATCCATTTTGACAGCAGAACCTGTGAAGTACACAACTATTTGATGTAGTGCCCTAAATTCAGTCACCCAGACCTTGTCCTCCTCCCATTCTTTCCCCTTCTCTTTCCCCCATCTGTCTAGTTAACTGCTATACATTTCCATATATGGTTTTCAGAACATGTCCAAACTCTTCCACAGGTTCCCTTATGTCAAGTGCTGTTACCACCACCATTTTCCATGTCAGGCATTCAAAAAGGCCAGAAGCAGTGCCATGGTGGAGAAAGCAGTGAGGGTCGGTGCTTCTTTTAGGTATGCCTGGTATGGACGAATCTCTTGCCTTTACCATTCTACTCAGAGAAGGGGATGGTTCCTTTCTTGATAAGAGTCAAGGTACAATACTTCGATTGACTCATGGATAAGTAAACCCAGGATTTTTGGGTCAGTATTTTTGACTAAAAATTCTAAACTTATACATGAGTATATACAGTATCTGTCTATGTGGAGATTCTAGACTGCAAAATGCATCTGGGCCACAGTTAAGCAGCAAAATGGGCAGGAAGTCCACACCAAAGTCCACCAGCTTCGTTGTTTCATACATTCCTAAACCAGATCTTTAAGCTGATTCACAGAGTTACGGAACTATCAACAGGGCATTTCTAGGACAAAGGTGTCCCTGTGGAACTGACCTTGTATCCACTTCTTTGGTCTGTATAGGCAGAGTTTAAAAAAAAAGTGGAAGTGAGTTAACATAGGATTTATTTTTGTCATGTAAAAGGGTGTGTTTATTCTTTTCTTTTTTTATTGCAAACAAAATTAGAAAGAACAAGAGAATATAATATAAAGTAGGAAGTCTTTTTATTAGCCACTTTTATCAACAGATTGAAAAAAGAGAGCTGTCCTTTGTGGTTTTTCCTCTCCTTTTAAAATGCAATTCAAAGTGTAAGCAAAACTGAAACGTGTGGGATTCAGCAGCAGAGTTGCTAAGGCTCAGAAAAAGATCAAATCCTCTTGCTGAGATATGCTTTCATAAGCAGAATTAATCCCCTCATGATGAACAGACCTAATAGTCAAAGAAGGGACCTAGTCATGTAGGGAAAGTCTGTTGAAAGCAGGCAAAAAAGATAGGGAAAGGTCATATCTTGCACCTCTGAGAATTAGTTTCAGAAATGTAAATCACTTTATTTCTATCTAATTGTGCAGCTGATTCTATTCACAAATGACAATATTTGCTTTTCTCCTTTAGATAATGAAAGGCATCATCCAAACCAAATATTGATTTCTCCTTCAGTTCCCAAATCACAAATACATTGTTGGGATGGCTGGACATTATTTATATGATTCTCCTTTGTTAAAGGAGCCCCTGCAGGGTTGAAAAATTGGAAAATTATCTGAATTTGTCCACAGTTAGAATGGAAAGAATATTTGAAAATGAATATATATATAGGGTATCATGAGTGTTGGGAGAATCCTCAATGAGTGAGGATCTTTGCAATATGGGGATTATTTTATGTGAAAAAAATCATTTATGAAGAGATGCAAAGAAAGCAACATGTCTGCACAGAATAAATTTTCTCAGCAGAAAATACTGTTTTCTACATTGGAAACTTATGCACAGAAAATACCATTTTGTTCATTAAAAAGATATATATTATTTTGCACAGAATAAACCAGAAATATGGTTCAAAACCTGTACATTTTTGACAACTCTTTCATGATAAGGAGAAAAATGGTAAAATTATGCATTGCCTGTGGAGGAAAAAAACATTCAAGATTTGCATCCTTGTTCAATGGCTTTCCTCCAGGATCTAGTAGAAATAATTTACCTCCTCTCATTCCCTGTTTGTTTATAGATGTGGGTGACTAGGGCTCATTCACACAGCACAATTATAGAACTGTTATTCCATTTTAAATATCATGATTTCATCCTATGGAAGCCTGAGATTTCCTGTCTGGGGAGGCACTACAGGATTTTGACTGAAAATTCTAAACTGATTTTGCTGTATGCCTTAAAGTTGTTTCTGACTTATGGCAACCTTAAGGTGAACCTATCATAGGGTCTTCTTGCCATATTTGTTCAAAGGTGATTTGTCTTTGCTTTCTTCTGAGGCTGAGAGAGGATGGTGCCCTAAGTCACTCAGTAGATTTCCATGACCAACGGGGGATTCAAGCTCTGGTCTGAAACCACTATACCAGTAGTAAGCCCAAAATCTCCTATCCAGTACTGGAGATGTTGACCCATCTAGGAAGCAGGTTTTGAGAAAATAAAACACCCTGATTCTGAGTCACAACACTTGGGGTTTTTTTATTGAATTTATTGAAATGTATAAAAGAACACAGTGAGTGGAGCGATTACGACAATAAAATTATACTTCTACAATTTTTACAAGTATTCTTATCATATTTACTTATATATTCCAATAACATTTAGCATTTCCCTCCTTCCTCACTCCACCCCTTCCTCCCACCCCCTTCCCACTCCTTCCTCAAGAAGTTGGTGATTAAATATCTGTTCCTTACCCTCTAAAATTTTCTGTATGTAATAACTCTGAATGTTCCATATTTCCCTTATCTTCTTTTTGTTTTCTGTACAAATCTATTATATCATATCAATTACTTGTTAATTGCTAAGAATATTAACAGAGAGCTTAGTTACAAATAAAATATAAAATTGTCAATTTCTAATATCTATCAATTCTTATTTCCATAGCCATATCTATCTTATTTCGATAATTTTTCTATGGTAGAAATGTAGATTCTCACCCCTTTTTCACATCCTTTAATACTTGTATTATTTCTGGCTAATTAGCTTAGATTTTCTAATCCTAAGGTTGCCTTCCTACCCCATATATGATGTGGAGTTACACTTGAAAAAGGTCTTTCTCTATGAGCTTTTTAAGTTTCAGATGTCTTTTCAGATTTTTGTTCCATTTTAATTCTATCTAGCAAATTCTATTGCTATTTTTGCAAGAGAAAAAGAGCCATTATTGGGTCAAAATGTGCAATGAATGTTTATGGTGCACAACTATTAAAAAAAAACTTCCTAAATTGCAAATATCAGGATTCCATCAGATATTGCCATGGCAGATAAAGTAGAATGAGTACTATAACTGTGTAGTGTAAATGGGCCGCAGGAATCAAGAAGGACACATATCACTCCAGCAGATGTAGGTGTCTGCATTGTCAGACGTCTTGCCATCAAATATAATAAATGTTCAATTTGTGTGTCCCCAGCTCCCAAGAGCTTCTTGCTCCTATTCTTCATTTTTCACACTGGTGAAGTTTCAAGCCAAGTTAAATGACATAATTCAAATACCAGAAGCTGTTCAGAACCTGCTGGGTATCTCTTCTGTTAAATGTATTTCTTACCCTTCAGACTCAGGCACCTCAAGCCATATATAACACTATGTGTTCCTGCCATATGCTTGCGACACATTGTAGTCTGGATAATCTGGTATGATTTTATGGGATTATTAGGCTACAGAGGTCTTTGAACGCTACAGGGGATGCCACGATTGTTTGAAATCATTGTTTCAAATGGTCTGAACAAATTCAGATTATTCTTTCCAAGTGGTATTGAAAGAAGAAGAATGCTGGTTTGCATTCAAGAACCTGACAAGCATTATTAAAACCAACAGAATGACTCTACGTATTTCCTGGAGCCAGGAGAAATAAAACCACTGTGTTTTCTTACCCATGTTCTGAAGGAACCGAGAGAAGAATCAGGCAAAGGAGGAGAATGATAGTAGAATTTGTAAATGTAAAATATTTCTGAAAAATTTAGCTTTTCTTTTTAAGACATCAGTTTAAAAAAAAAACCCCACACAAAACAATATAGGCAATGAGCCTGGTATGAATGAGGGGAAGACTCAGAAAAATTACTTGGAAACAATGCATTTTCATACATTGTTTCCTAATACGCAACCATGGTAAAATTCTTCTATTCACATATTGTTGGGGTACGGGATAACAAGATCATTAAATGTTATGATATTTATGAAAGACAAACCATGGTATACAAAGGAAAGATTTTCACCTTCTGGTTAATTTCTCTGCTACTCAGGATTCATTTCCACTAGTAAGCATATAATGGTAAGAAACTGCATTGTCAGTAAACATATTTTTCAGTAAATTGTGAGAAAAAGGAGGGAGATATGTAATGAAATGAATGTGTTTCACTGGGAACATTTTGGAATTTTCAGGAGGAGGCTACATGAATAGTAGGGAATCAAACTTTAAATTAAAAACATAGCTGTGGCCATTTCTGCACTGCAGTGTTATAGTGCTATTATTCCACTTTCAACAGCCTATGGAAACCTGGGAATTGTAGTTTAGGGAGGGGCATCTTTGGGCTCAGTAAATCACAAACCCCAGAATTCCACAAGATGTTGAAAGTGGAATACTAGCCCTATAACAGTGTAGTGCACAAATGACCTGTGTGTGTATGTTGTGTGCCTTCATGTCATCTCTAATTTATGGTGATTGTAGGGCAAATCTAGCATGGGGGCTTCTTGCCAAGGTTTGTTCAGAGAGGGCTTTGCCTTTGCATTTCCCTGAGGCTGAGAAGGTATGACTTGCTCAAAGTCACCCAATGGGTTTTCATGGCTGAGTTGGGATTTGAATCCTGGTCTCCAAAGTTGTTACCCAAAACCCAACCCAGTATACCACACTGGATCTCAAAAAACAAAATAAAGCAAAACATAGCTATTATTTGTTTATTTCTTTCACAATGGGTATCTGCTTGTTTAGGCCATTTTCGCACGGGGCGAGAGAATCGCACCGCACCACTACTTACTGGACTTTTTGGCTCCCCAGTCTGGTCCACGCCGCTCCAGAGCAGTGCGCACTCGTCGCTCCACACTGCTCCAGCGTCCCAAATGGCAGCTTCCAGTTGGTCGAGGATCTTGACCAACTGCTGAAGCTCGCCAGCCTAAAGTCCGCCCCCGGCAGATCGCAGGCTCGCATTGGGGTGAGCCTGCAAATCTGCATAAGGGAGCAGGCTTGCACTGGCACGCTCCATGCTTTTGAAAGATCTGTTTTTAGCGGTCTTTCAAAAGCATGCTGGACGACCACTTGGGGTCTTTCCGGAGTGGGCTGAGGTGCGGATCTAAGTTAAGTAGGTCCGACCCAGTCCGCTTCCAGGTGCAGACCTCCTCCTTGGAGGATGGACTGCACCATTTTAAAAACCCCATGCAGAAATGGCCTTAGAAATGAGAGGCTTAATCTTTTACTACCAGTCCTAATTTTATCAACAGTCAGCCTCCCCATTCTCACCCACATGCAGCTTCTGGGCTTAGAAACAATCCATATGTAGAAGAGGTTAACTTAGTATGAGATTGGGAGGTTGCTTTCAGGTGAAATTCAATTGTGGAGGGAAGGAAGATGAAGTTTATAGAAGTCCTTGTTAATAGGATAAGAATCAACAGGATAAGTACAGAAAATGAAGCAAACAAATCTTAACAGGGCATTTCAGAGCTCTCCACCATTTCTTAAGCACTGCAGAACTCCTGATAGCAGAAGGGAAGCAGGTGTTGCATTTGTCTCTCCTATTCTCACAGTTGTTCCCCAAAAAACCCATGTTTGTCCTATGATGCAGCCATGCAAAGCCACCAAAGAGACTGATACAAAAGTAGGTTTTCTAGCCCACTTGGCCTTGGCTCTGGTGTCAGCAGCACAGTATGTACTACACCTTTCTTCCATTGCAGAGCACTGTACAGTTCTGTCCATACAACTATGGGGAAGTGGCATAGAATCAGAACTAGAAATGGAGCACACAGCAAGGCAGTTATCTTTAGGAATCATATCAATTTAATAATGAATGAATTGGTTCTAAGATTGGCTTTCTTCAGCCATGAAAAAATTAGGGTAGATTTTATTGTGGGCATAGCACAATGAAGGAAAATCAGCATGTGTAGTGGTTTGAGTGTGGGACTATGACACTGGAGAACAGGGTTTGATTCTCCACTTGGTCATGGAAGTCCACTGGGTGTCTCTCAGTCCCAGAAAACCCTGTGATAGGTTTGCCTTAGGGTCACCATAAGTCAGAAAAAATTTGAAGGCACACAGCAACAACACAATGAACTAGAAACAACGACACATATGTTATCTTAGCTGCAAAACTTTTTCATGGTATCAGTTCAAATATTCAGTGGGAGCCACCAAGTGGAAAATAATCAAGCACTCTTCATGCATGTATGAAGTTACCCATGGTGTCATTTCTTGTATTCCCAGTCACAACATGAAGGTTTGTGTGACTTCAGATTATTTGCTACAGTTGTTTTACTCTTTTGAAAAACCACAAATGGAAGACGAATTTATGCTGTGCTATTAATATGTAATAGATATTGAATAAAAAAAGAGGACAATCAATTGCAGGATTGGCAGGTGAAGAAAAATCTAAAGTAGTTATTGATTACTTTTTAGACTTTATCCCGGATTCAGAAACCAAGACATGAGTGAACAGATTCCAGGAAGCTGCAAAGTTTTGCCTTTTGGCTATAAAAGGACAAAATCTCACTGGCTTTTGAAACCAAGATTTTAAAGGGCAGAGCATTGATTGTCAAACTACTGTTTACACACATTGTCTACCCCTCTCTGCCTCAGTGGGCATATGGATTATACCTTTTTATAAAATAACATTCTCACTTTGCTGCAATGGGAGACATCTCTTCAGTGGCTAAATGAAATTTCTCTATATAGAATCACACACTGATGGGAATATCACGTACAGGTATACCACAGTGAAAGAAGTAAATATGTGCCTGGGCAGTAGTTCTTTAATAGAAAATTTGATTCCAGAAGTAGAAAATAACATGATCAAATTGGGAGAAATTTCTGTATCATAAAAAGAGAGGAGTAATTCCAAATGAAACAACCGGGTAAGGAAATCATTGCACGAGCAAACAAAAACATTTGAATCTCCTACACACCACCTGAAGGTTTCTTCCAAAATGAATCCATGGATGATGTTTTCCTTCACCAACTTCCAGTTTTCTTACAATTTCCATTTTGTTGGCCAAATTTATAGATGCATGTTTTTTAACACACTAGGAATCTGGTAAAGGCAGCTTTTCTGCTCTCCCTTTTCTTTCTGTTTTCATATTCATTCATGTCCAGTAATGGATTCTGGAGGCAGCGTTGATTTATCTTATACACCAGCAGCAGCTGCCTCCAGAATCCCTTACCGAGCATCAATGAATATTCATATAGGATACAGTAAGACTGCGAGGAGCAGAACCCTGCTGTTTCATTGCTCAAAGTTTATTGCATTGTTTATTGCAGACATGCTGTTGCAACCCAATAGCAAAACTCTTTGTTTCTCCAGTCCCCTTTCACCGTTCTTCCAGTGCCAATGCTGCTAAAAACAATTCACCTAGAGAGAGAATGAGGTAGATGGGTAGGTGTAAAAAAAAAAAAAGTTTTTATGAAAACGGGCTTCACTGTCAGAGGGATTGTTTACTGAGGTATACTTGTAGTTGAAAATGTCTCACTTCTCACATGTCTCCCCTTACTTGCATGTTGCATTTAAGGGCTTTTCTGCACTTTGGGGGGAAAACGGGGCAGTCCATTACTCACCGGACTGGCACGCTCCCCCCCGACGATCCATGCCAATCCAGAGCAGCGCGTGCCCACGCTACACACTCTCCGGAGACAAAAATGGAGGCTTACAGTTGGTGGAGGCTCTCCACCAACCGGAGAAGCTCATCAGCCAGAAGCCCGCCCCTGGAAGATCTGCAGCCGCATGCTGGCGCGAGCCTGCAAATCTACACTTAACGCAGCGATGGACTGGGGCTCACCGGGCTATTGAAAGTCCTCTTTAAATCAGTCTTTCAATAGCACGGCGAACCACCAGTTCTGGGCATTCCGGAGCGGGCTGAAGTCCAGACATACAGTAAGTAGTCCAGACCCAATTCGCCCCCAAGTGCAAACGTCCTCAGCAGAGGACATGCCGCCCCATTTTAAAAATAAAATGCGGAAAAGGCCTAAATCTCCATGTTCTAAGACTTTAATGATATGTGAAGAATTAATGAGATAAATAGGGAAAGGAAGGATCTGGGCAAGGAAAATGACTTTTGTTACTTATGCAAAATGAAGGTTAGAAACTGAAGCACTTTTTGGGGGGGAGTTGTGGTGCTAAGTTGTTGCTGTTGTTTAAAGACCATTGTTTCATGAATTGTACTGTTGGAGCATGAAAAAGGGCATAACCAGTGGTGGATTTCTTCTAAGGTAGCCATACCAGCTTAGCACCCTGTAGTTGTGTTGAACTACAACCTCAACGTCTCAAATCAGGAGAAACAATACATCTAGAAGGCTGCAGGCTGAGGAAGTCTGCTCTAACATAAACAATATGGTTGCCTCCTTTTTGCATACAAAATTGGATGAGACTGTGAGCACAGAAACTAAACTGACACTACAGATGAAGAACATGGCTGATTTTTTTTTCTATCTCATAGTCATAGCCCCTATGATACACTCATAAGGAACGTAACAACATATGGCTTGGAAGACCACATGGGCCATTAGCTGCCTACCCCCAGTCGATGAGAAAAGTGCTTCAGACACAAGACTGTAAACTGTGGTTTCTTCAAATTATCAGCTCATGCTTCTTTGTTTCTGCATTTTATTTTCATACCAGAACTGTTAATCTTCTCAGCTGTGTTGTAAACCTGTCATCACTCAGGACATATTTTCATTGAATTTCTTTATGTTGAATAGTATAGGATGGCACCGCTTGCAAATAATACATTTTGGTTTCAGATTATTAATTTGTCAAAATGTGAGCCAAACGATGACACCCTTTAAAGGCTTCTTGCGCCTTAATGCCAATGAGTTTGGACAAGCTTCTTTTATATCGGAGGAGGGCTTTGCATGTGGAAGAAATCAAGAGATGTTGGAGCAGGACTTTCCTCCTACCCTTTTGGTACAGAAACTTGAACACATTTTTGACAATGATAGGACAAGCAAAAGGAATTGGGCTTCCAGCTAGGCAATTAATTCCAGCCAGTCCCACCGCATAGTGATCCTCAAGAAAATCTGTGGGTTCCAACACAAGCAAACTGAGGGCCAGTTGGTTTCCATGTTAAAGCCTGCCAAAGAACCAGATGTTTTATGGCTTTTTTAAAAAGTATTATCAGAGAAGCTTCTAGGCTCCAAAATGATGACCGTTGGTTTGCAAACTTCACTAGTAACTCCTATTACATTACATTTATTAATCTTTAAGGTATACAGTACCCTGTTGTTTCAAGTAAATATATATTTGAAAATTAATATGGCAGCATTATTGCATTGTATTGTATTATTATATAATATGTTATATTGTATTTTGGGAACATGATATACCCTGATCTCCAAGAAAGCTTCCCTAAAGTGACAGTCCAGCAAAAATAGTCCAGTAGCAGCTGCTGCAAAAGGAGGAAGAGGAGGAGGAGGAGAAAAGGAAGAGGAAGAGGAGAAGGAGGAGGAAAGGAGCTGTTGTACAAGTAAAGGATTTGGTCTGTATGCTTTACATGTTCTTGTTCCTCTTAAAAAGGCTTTAACAAAAGACAGCCATAGCAAAAGACAAGCTAGACTTAGGCCATTTCCGCACAGGGTGAGAGAATCACCCCGTGACACTACTCATAGGACTTTTGGGCTCCCCGGTCTGGTCCACGCTTCTCCAGAGGAGTCAGTGGCCGCTGCTCCGCACTGCTCCAGGGATGAAAATGGAGGCTTCCAGTTGGTCGAGGGTCTCAACCAACCCCTGAAGCTCACCAGCCTAAAGCCCGCCCCCAGCAGATCACAGGCTCACACCAATGTGAGCCTGCGAATCTGCATATGGGAGCAGGCTCGCAGTGGCGTGCTCCGTGCTTTTGAAAGACCTGTTTTTAGTGGTCTTTCAAAAGCACGCTGGATGACCACCTGGGGTCATTTGAGAGTGGGCTGAACTGTGGATTTACATTCAGTAGGTCCGATCCAGTCCAGTCCCAGGTGCAGACATCCTCCCTGGAGGACGCTGTGCCCCGTTTAAAAAAACCCCGTATGGAAATGGCCATAGATGCCTATGTCCCTACTGGGACCCTTTCTGCAGGTTACTGGATCCCGGCAATATCCTGTAGGGATCCCAGTAGACCCTGTCCTGGGAGGGGACTGCAATGGGAGCACCCCCCTCTGCACCAGCTATCTGCAGGAATGAAGGAGTTGTAATGGCCATGACTTCCGCAGCGCATCGGTGATTTGCAGCATAATTGTGCCACCTGAGGACAAGAGAAGGACAGGAGATGGACAACATTATGCAGAAGGTCCTGTACTTTTCCCATCCCTAATGTGGGACACCAATGTCCTGCAGAAAGGGCCTGGGAATAAGAGTCCCTGCCCCCTCACAAGTCCTGTATTAAAGGCATAGGGCTAGATCTGCCTTTCCTACGATATAAAATGTATGTGAAGGAGTGGTTCTGTCTTCTCATGCTGGTCTACGATTGTAATAAAATTTTTGATTGGAGTGGTCCTGTTCAATCATTACTTACTGGATTTGAATCAAAACACAAAGAAAAACATTTCTTCCCATCGATTCTACCATCACTTTTCTCTCACATGGAAGAAGAGAAGTTCACATGGGGAATCACCACACAAGGGCACTGGTCAGTGGAGGCTCTTCATGAAAATAGAAATTTCCCCTCATTATCCAAGCCTTTGTGGAATTTTTTAAAAAAAGTTTGGAGTTGTATTGAACAAGTATAGGAAAAACTATTTAAAAAAAAAAAAAGCTGTATAGACATTAGCACATCAGTACTGTCAAAAAGAAGAAAGCTGGAATAGGGAAACCTAGCAGAGAAGGAATGGGTTTATGCCATAGTTTAAGTAGGAGGTCCTATTTGGCCAGGGGAAAAATACAGCAGGATAGCTTTAGAGAAATCTGGTCGGGATTTGTCCTGGAAAATATGGATCTGACTTCTAACAAAATATGGATCTATTGGCCACCAATAAATCAATTGCAGTTCTATAATAGTACTTTTTGATGCAATGATTCACAATTTGAAAGGAGACTCAGGAGTTGTGTCTGTTCTTGATATAAACATACTGAATGGAGTAAACATAAGATTGTGACAGTTTATTGTATTAATTTAACTAATTTGGAGTGGAAAGTTTGTTGTTTGTAAATGAACATAAAATCTAAATTAAAAAAGTTATTAAAACAATTTAGGCAGGAGGTCATAAACAGAAGATGGATATTGAGTTATGGCAGCTGAAGGAGGAGTCAGTAGTCTTGAGCATACCTACAGCACAGATAAGGAAGTACTCAGAATGAAACCAGATGATATGGCATCTGAGGCAAATAATTCCTGGGGCAAAGAGCTTATTGTAGCAGAGAAAAACAAGAAACTACTTTTCCTGGAAGAGGGGGATATAATTATTTCCATTAGAAGTTGATGTAGAAATAATTACAACTTATTTTGGAATCTTTGTGGGTTTCAAATGCACATCCACAGAGTTCTGGCACAGAATCCACACTTGTAAATGTTTTCTTTTTAAAAAAAAGGTGTTAGTGTGACTTCTTAGGCCATTTCTGCACTACACTGTTATAATGCTATTATTCTGCTTTCAACATCCTATGGAATCCTGGGGTTTGCAGTTTAGGGAGAAGCATTTAGAATTCTCAGCCAGAGAAGTCTTTGGCCTCAGTGAGGTGGGGCTTATACAACAATCCCCTACACTATTAAAAGTTGTATCAGCTGCCTGCTTCTGCTATGGGAGGGAATCCCACTGCCTTGAAGGAAGAAGTTGGTGGCTAGCATGTTCCCAGCTACAGATTCAAATATACATATTATGTACATTTGAGTTCATGGTGGTTTAAATTTTTGGGTCCCAAATTCATGGACACAGAGAACCCACTGTATATTTGCTTCAAAATTAATCCCTGTACTTAATACATTAGCAGATGAAAACGTTATATCTATGTCCATTCTTTTTTTGTTGACATGTTTTCTCAATTTTTGTGATGCATTAGTAGCTTCTAGCTCTTGCAAAGTTAGCCTAGAGCATCATAAAAACGCAGCACGGGTATTATCAGCCTCTCATCATCACAGCCTATTTTCCAAGCCTGGCATGACACTGGTAATAGGCTGTGAGGAAAAATTACAACAGAGGTCAGATGGTTTTCTTGGACACCAGCCGGTGAGACCTTACCAAGGGCCTTTTTCTTACCTTATAGAGGTGGGGTAGAATACAATAAAAAACAATTTCCCTGAAGCAGTAAAACCAATAGACTAAATAAACGTTTCTTTATCATTTAGAATGAGAACTTAAACCAGGCTGAGTCTCAATATGAGGGTTAATGGATTCTCCCGCCCTCACATGAGCACTCATGAAAGAAAAAAATTCTGCTGTGTTTGTGTGAATGCTACCTCACATTGTTTCAAGGCTCCTTGGACATCTGGTGTTCTTGGCAGCAGCTCAGACTTCTCTCTGTGTGAAATGACAGGAACTGTTATCAGTGGGTTTGAAGCTCTGGCCAAGACAACGCCTCCCTTAGAACCAGCTAAGCTTATACTTCAAAAAGGCTGGTTCCACCATGTTTTGTACTGTTTAAAGTTACAGTATTATCTATTTTTACTCAGGAAACATTTTCTTTTTAACATACATTTATTTACATTTATACATACCATAAAAACTACAGGCAAATTCTAATTTTCAGTCACTGTTTTTGAACATGCTGCTAGCAGGTTATTTGTCTGGCTTCTTCATTTTCAGGGCTGCCTCAAATTTCAGCATACCCTCCAATATTTTACAGATGAAAACAGGACACTTGTGGCTGAGCAACATCAGAGTTTAGTCAAAAGGATAGGTTGAAGAAATAAGAAGGCATAAAAAAGTTATGAATCAGGAAGAACCCACAGAACTGCTATTTTAAGTAGAGAAACCCTGGAATTTATGTTCTGCATTTAGGATACTCTAGGGAGAGGAAAACAAAACCAAACCAATAAATGCAATACTCTGTGTGAGAGCATGTATGCACACAGCATGATGAACAATGAATAGAATATTATATAATACATGATTCTAAAATCAAAATGCTTTTATTAGATCTTCTCAAGATAACGGGTTTTTTCTTCAGATCCACTGTGTGAAGTCTGTATCCGTGCCTATTCTTCTGCCCAACACACACTATAGATCAATTCACACCCTAGCTTTCCCTTAATATAACACTCTTGTGGTCACATTTATTCAATTGTAGTTTTTCAGCCTGATTGACACAGTTATTCTCAGAATAAAAATGAAGTGGGGTGGAGAAAAACACTGTCCAACACTGTTAGCTCCATGAGATAAATGAAATGTAATTTGTTAAGAAAGATAACAGCTGGAAAAACATGATTGTCATAAAGAAATACATACTTTTCAATGGTCTTTCAGAATTTCTCCAACTACAACTCTATATAGATTCATCTTGGAGTAAGTCACACTGAAATCATTAGGATTTATGTCTGAGTGGATCGTTGTGCAAGGGGGGGGGATAAAAAAATCTCCCTCAGAGTAAATAGACAATAAAATCTCTCTCAATGTTTGATTTTACAACTTGCAATTTCTTTCCTGTAGCACTGTGCAGCCTTGGCATGCACAGAGGATTAGTAAACAAAAATGAAGGGGGTGGAGAGAGAAAAAAGGCAGTAAAACTAAGCCTTACAATATAAGGTTTATTCAAATTACAAAAATAAAAATAAGAACTGAAGGGAGAAGGATAAAAGAGTCAAATCAGAAATGCTTCTTTGCAATTTTGATCCTATTTTAGAATAATTAGAGGGGGGAATCCATGTGTCTGTATGAGTTATTGAGAGAGCACCAAGTACCTAGTTCCAGGAGTGCTGTAATTAAAAGGTGATATCCTTAAGGAAATCTCTTTACAACTGGCAGCATTCCTCCCTTAACCTTGCTTTTTTTTACGAGACGTGTTTTTTCCCTTTTGCTTACCTGAAGAATCCAGTCTACCTTTCAGACCAGATTTAAAGGATCTGTCCACGGTATTGAAATTTATTCCCAGGGCATTGATAATTCAGACTAAAAACCTTGAGAAGATTTGTTACTCCAGTGCCATGGGAGCCACCAGAACCCATTGGTCATGAATTTCCTGTTGCTGTTCTGTCCTGATCTGTTTAAGACAGAGAAAGTGTTTGTCCAAGTAGCTGCCTGGTGTATCCTATGTACCTTCTATAAGACACTTCTCTTGTCCTAGAAGTTACTGTATTATTGTTGTTGCTGCTGTCATTGTGTGCCTTCAAGTCATTTCCAACTTATGGAAGTCCTAAGGTGAACTGTCATGGGGTGTTCTGGGGCTGAGAGTGAGTGATGTGCCCAAGGTGACCCAGTGGTCTTCCATAGCTGAACGGGGAATCAAACCTTGGTTTTCAGGGTCATAGTCCAATGATCAAATTACTATGCCGTGCTGACCCCATGCCCCCCATTTTCTAGACAAAATTAGCCATTAAGGAGATAAATAAAGAGAAATAAACAAGGAGAGTCAATGTAGTACAGTGGTTTCAGTATTTGACAATGACAATGGAACCCAGGGTTCAAATCCTCACTCAGCCATAGTAACCCACTGTGTGGCCTTGGACAAGTCCCAATCTCTTAGCCTCAGAGGAAGACAAAGGCAAACCCCTTCAAAACAAATCTTGCAAAAAAAAGTGCATGATGTCTGCCTGGGAAGGGTGGTCTCCATAAGTCAGAAATGACCCAAGGCATACAACAACAACAACAACAAAAAAGACAAAGTAATCTTCAGTCTAGTTATTCACATGGGGAGTGTATCCTATTCAAGCCCAGTGAATTAGCTGAGCACTCTGAAGTGACTGTCTGACACTTCCTAATGGTAGGATTGATCCTGCATGTAATGGCTATCTAAAATGTAATACTGGATTCTAAAATGATTATTTCATACAGAAATAGGTTTGAATGACCCCAGTGAGAGATTTTTTTTTCTAAGATCCCTTAGCAGTGCACAGATGGAAGAAATTGGAGGGGGAGTTTCAAAGCTGGACTGAGAACGGATAAATCCCACCCCATGACTTGTGATCCTGATTAGAACTGACCCTGTCTATTTCTTTGTTTGCTTGATAGCCTGCCTTTCTCCCAATGTGTGTATGTATGTATATGTGCCTTCAAGTTATTCATCAACTTATGAGAACCCCATACATTTCACAGGGTTTTCTTACACAAGAAATACTCAGAAGTGGTTTTGCCAGTTCTTTCCTACAGCTCCTGGTATTCATAGGTGATTTCCTATCCAAGCACTAACCAGAGTTGACTCCACTCAGCTTCCAAGATCAGACAGGATCAGTTGCTTTTTGGGTATTTAGGCTGATTCTCCCAATATGAGATATGGGACCCAAATCATCTTACAATATAAGTTGAAATGGAAGAACTAAAACGGGGGCTGTCATCCCCAGCCCCATATGACATATGCATGCATCAGCTGGGCTACACACGAGAAGTGAAGTATTCATCATAGTTCAATAGGCCTATTCTGTTGATAGGAGCACAACCAAAACTGTAGGCACAGCAACAGCATGTGTTGGACATTGCACAATGGTACTTTGTCATTGCCATTGTTTCACAACATCGCTATTTTGCAGGGGGGTTGTATAGTGCTGGCACAGTATATCTCCACATGTGGATATTTATGCTCTACTGAAGGAATGTTGGATTGCAGCAGCCAGTAAGTGGTACAAAAGTTTTAAAAGCATTAAAACATTAATTTTAAAATATCAATTTGAAATAATTAGAAGACATAAAATGCATATTGCATATATATGCATACACACACATATACATACATATACATATATAAACAGCACACATGTTGCATATCCTTCTACCTCAACCAATGAAAGCTTGAAAGTTTGTTTCAATGAGAATTAAATAAGAGCAGAAAGGGTGTTAACCGCTAACATATAGGTGCCACAAGGGCCATCCCATGTTGGGGAATGAATTAACTCAAAAAAGAAGCTTGTAAGGGGGGGGGGTAACTTAATAAGACCTTTTTTACAAATGCTTACAGGCTTATGCAGGAAAAGAACCAGCCAGAGATTCAAAAGTAAACTAAAAATGTGCTTTTATGGGGGGAATTCACTCATGCATGCACACAAAATACAAACAGTCAAACATTCACACAAGAGATAACTGAAGGAGAAAGAGAGGAAAAAATCATGGATAGAGGGAGAGAGGGGTTTTTTTTGGGAGGGGGTGCACAATTACCAGTCCAAAAGACTATGAAGAAGCTGAAATGTGACTTAGACTTGTGTCTAAGGGCAGACCAGATCCAGATTCAGGGCAACATAGTGGGGTCCAGCATTTCATCTGACTGCAACTGATTTCTCAAAACCAAGGGTTTATATACTCTACTTCTCACTCTGAAGGGATATGAGTTGATTGCTCTCCCAGCCCTAGTGGACAATGGGTGTTGCAACACAGACAATGAACTATCAACCCACCGATGTTCTCAGTGTTTGGATGACAAAGACATAATGTGTGTTGTAATAGCTGTCTATTGTGGGTGCTATGAGAAAAGAAGAAGGAGTCCAGGTATACAGGGGACAGCTATCTGTCATTCAGTGTCCTGGTGGGCTTCTCACAATCACCTTCCCTGGAAAACTCCAGCTTCTCCTTAAGCCTGTTTTCTGCAGGAATGATGTTTATTTGCCTGACAAATGACTTAGTCTTACCTGGAGGGTGTTCAGGTTGACCTGCCTCTCTTGCTTACAGTCATGTTTCTTCCCCCACTTGGTTTGACTTCTCGGTCATCTCTCAGGCTTGATGTTGATATCAGAGCCAATTAATACAGTTGCCAATCCAATATAGTGCCCATTTGGTATGGTGCCCATTGAAATCATTCTGATATTGGGGACCCTCAAAGTGGGGCTTTACAAGAGGGCCAATCATCCCTCAAGATGGAGTTCTGTAGATTTGGAGCAACCCAATTAGGTAAAGGAAAGAGGACATGGCTACAGATTACACATTGAGTTTGGAACTAGAGTGCAGAAATGGGTCAGATATCCACTACTTCAGCCCAATTAAAAAATACATTTCTTTAAGCTGTAGTTAAATCTGAAAAAGGCTTAAGAGCAAAAATGTCATTTCAGGCCTTCTTTTCTGGCAACTTGCTTAGGTCCACGCATATTTTTAAGCCATCTGAGGCATCATTGAAACCTAGGTCCATGTTTTGAATTTATTTAGTCAGTTACCTATCTTTTGCTTCATTGCTGAAGGCTTTGCAGTGGGTAAAACAAGGAATGGGAACAGATCAGTTTCTTCACACTATGTGTCATCCTCCCCAACCTATCAAAACTGGCATTCTGTGATAGTTCAAATTTATATCAATTTTAGGAATGTATACATCTACGAAGTCTGTATCTATGGGCTTCCTCTTCCCTCCCCCCACCACCTTCATGCCTGCTTTTATCCATTGTTGTTGATGTGGTTTAATAGAACTATATCTCTTTGGAGTATTTTTTTTTTAAAAAAAGTGTGTATGTTGTGTGTTACATGCATGCTTGCAGACACTTTGCCAGAGGTTAAGATGTGTTTTCTCTGTGTGTGTGTTTTGCACAATTTCTGTTAAAGCACATTTGAAAAGTATACACTTCAAATGTGTGTATTTTAATAGAAGCTGTGTGCTACTCTCTTCCTTCAGTGCCCTGAAAACTCCAATGGCTATGCTGAGTGGGGATAGTTGTGATTGCTATCCTACACATCTAGAAGTTGTTGAGCTGAGGAACACATTCTATCATAGGGACAAAAATGGTATTCCCATAGAAAAGGCAGCACATGGTCATCGTGACTCATCATGAAGTTTGCATCCATTGCATGCTGATTCTATGACATTTGCCACTGGACCCACTCTGACTTCTATTTGGAGTTATTTTGCTCCATTTGTATTTGTGTGTGCGTGTGTGTTTCAGTTTGACATTTTTTTAGTGAATGCTTGCTCAAAGAATTGTTCAGTAAGACTATCTGAATAGGCTTTAAAAACAAAAAAAGAAAAGAAAGAAAAATGTCTGAATTGTAGGCATTTTAAATACAAATAGAATTTCTGTTCCTGAAAAGGAAATGGATTATTTGATATGGACAGATGTGGAGTTTTAAGTGAAAGAGCTTGACAGTTGTCAATACCAAGGACAAATATTGACTGCAAAATGTGTAATTGCTTTATGTTTAATTCTCTCCACATAATTGTGCAGTCTTGAATTGATTTACATAACAATGACTCAGTGTGGGAAAGTAATCAGTAGTCCAAGTTCAATAAAGGAGCATAATTACTAAGCGGTAAGCAAATGCTTAAGGAGAAAAAGCCAGAGTCTCAGATCAAGAAGTACATGAGCAAAGCAGTGAACTGTGTCCCTGCTACTGTCTAAAGAGATTGTCAGCACTGACTGCCTGGGCCATACTGCTGGCCTACATCTAAAACTGAGCATCCTGTAGTCAGCTGCCATCTATAGAAGATGTCAACCAGAAGAGATGTTGTAAACCTCTCCATTCCATGAACAGGATATGCCTTAGTATTTGAGGAGACATGTTTCATTTTTCAGTGCTCAATAGCTATATATCCATGTTCAGTATCTTCCTGAATGTTAATTATTCAGATACATACTTCAAACTCTCTGTTATTGTGGCATTTCTGGAGGTCTCTCCTTCAACACAAGAGACAGCATGGACTATATCAAGAACTAGTGTATACTCCTGGCATTGCCTGAGATTTTATTTTCTCATAGCTAATTTTTCCTCATATTCTCCAATGTCTTCAGAGTTATTAACATACAGAGGTTGGGTTCCTGAAGGAATATACTGCCCTCTTCCTTGCTGCTAGGCCTAATCTTCATAGCAACTGACCTATTCAAGACAGTCACAGTTGACTGAGGCCCAAGAGCAATTTGGTTGAGAATTCTAAAGGCCCTTCCCTAAACTGCAAACCCCAGGATTCCATAGAATCTTCTTAGGCAGCCAATCATATGAGGTCTTTGCCTATCACAGACAAACTTTAACTTTTATATATTAGTTAAGAATTATGATACTCGCAGGCTACATGTGACTCTTTTTAGTGGGGCTTCATGCCCCTCTAAAACAGAGCATCCCAAGAAATTTGTGGGGCTGAGAAATACCTGTTGAGGTTAGTTGTTATTGTTTGATTTTCTTTACAAGGGAGAAAAAATCCCTGAAAAGTAGTGAGGAGTGATAAAACATTATTTTGGTCACTGTATTGCACCCACAGCAATACATTTTGGCCTCTCCTGGCTCTTAGAAAACTCAAAACTGATGCAGCATGACAACAGGCATGTAGTTTAGAAGTACTCCACAGTTAGAGGCTGCCATTGGAAGGCCAATTTTCCTCAATGACATGGAACACTTATGCCCTGCTAAGACTGGTCCACCAACTATTGCTGTTCTTAGAGTGGGATGATCTAGCCTCTATTGTACATGCTCTGATAACCTCCTGATTTAACTGCTCACAAAGCACTCTTTCTGAGCCTGCCCTTGATGAGAGAGTGGAGGCTACAGATGGTACAGAGGGCTGTTGCCTAAGGGGTAATCCAGGTAGCAGAATGCCAATCATCCTGAAACCTCTGCATTGGCTAGTGTTGAGCCACTGAGTCGAAATATCCAGACAGATGGTCAGCACTGACAGAAGCAACTGAATTTATATAGCACTTGGAATTTAGCATCAGCTTGAAAAACTTTGTTGGTGGTGTCCCAGTGCAGTGTGGCTTTCAGGGATAGTATACACAGCACAGCTTTTGTGGTGGCGGCATCCTGCTTATGAAATTTCCTTCTGTTAGAGATCTGGCTGTTCCTCACATTTTTATCTTTCAGATGCTAATGCACTATTTATTTATTTTATAGGGCTTGGGGGAATAATTCCACTGATTGTTTTATCTTTTAATGAAGCTGTTTGTACAATTTTATTGTATTTTTAACAAATAGCTGTAATTTATTATTTTAGATATTTGTAATTTCAGATAAGCAAGTTTGTTATTTTTAAGATCTGTGACTTTAAGTAGTTTATATGACTGCTTCTCAAGCTATCTAATGTGCCAGACTGGCCTTTCTCCTCCCTCTTATACACCAGAGACTGTTATGATACTTTGCTATATTATCATATTTGCATAGTTTTCTGGAATTCTCCATGGACTGGAACTAGGGACACACTGGTCCATGGATCACCATTTTGAGAAGATCAAGTTTTAGGTAATAGTTGAGTTTGCTATGTTTTGTTAACTACCTTGAGCTTTTATGAGGAAGGACATGACATAAATCATATCAAAAAATGTTTGCAATTCCATTTTAAGGCTGCAAAGAGAGGAGATATATGCATGATTTTCCAAGGTGGGGAAGCTCATTAATATTCCTGTTGAATGGCAGACACTATTTTTCCTTTTTCTTCTTTTATCCCCCAAAATGCCCCAGATCAGTCTTTCATAACAGCATGACGTTGCATCATTCTAAATAGAAACAAATGTAGCAGTACTCCCTGATTGTCCTCAGCTATCCACTGAAGAAGCAATAAAAACATTGGTTGGTTTTCTGTTAGTGAGATATGTATGTGAAAGTCATGCTATTCACATAGGAAAAATTGTTGGCCATGGTGCAACAGATGTATTCTGCCGACAGTATCAGATGCCAAGTTGTCCATACAGCAATGCTGTGTATTGTGTTTACCCACTACACATTGTGATTGTGCATTGCATATTGCACAAGGGCACCCAGTCACAGACATGTGTTGTGTAGTGTCACCATTTTCATGGGGTAATGCAGGTGCAACATATTGTTACATGTGGATATGTACTTGCTGAGAGAATGTTGGACTCAAACTATTAACTGACAAAATGTAAAGTAGAAAGTCAAAGAAGTGTGCTTGCAAAGAAATATAGTATTCCAGGGAGCCAGGAGTTAGCATGGATCCTTGCAGAGTTCATCCTGGATTTGCTACCATGTAGTGCGTCAAACAACTTTTTGAGAAGGATGAGAGATCTAAGACTTATACATGAATAACTTTTAGCAAGAGCCAGTAAAATGATTACTGACTATGTTCAGATGCAGAGGAGGTGGATGAGAACACTGCAGAGCTGTGGATTAAAACAGCTTTGCTTGCCTATTCAACTCTATAAATATGATATCAAAATTCTCTTTCAATGTTACCCCATGAATTTGATTGTTGCTTTATCTCTTATCACAGAGAGACATTTTTCATCATATACAAGCATGTTGAGATGATGGATACAGTAGTGCTGTCAGAAACCTAATTTTAGTAGAGATATACGAGTGGAGAAGTTTAATGGTGAGATCGTCTAAACTACTTGAATTGCCACTTGATATGTCAAAAGCGATTTTGACATCTAAATTTGTCTAGTTTTTTTTCTTTATATGTCACCCATAAGAATGGCATTGCAAGATCATAGCATTTATTGTAACCAGTAAAATCCCTATGTGCATTCAGATCTGTCAAACCTTCTCTCTAACTATTCCCATGCTGTTTATCAAAGTAGGGCAGAATGATCGTTCACTATATGACCTTGAGTTTGTTTTAGATTCAGGGCAGGGACAATTAGCCCTTTGACCTGAAAACTCCCTTTTGCATGCAAACAGATATGCCACTTACCCAAGCCACACTGAAAAAAGTCTACGGGGGAAACTTCCAGAAGACAAAAATAAATACATCAAGTATTTCATGCTTTATATGAAATAGATCCTCGCTTACACAATAAATGCAGAGTTGTTATAGAGATACAGTGAAGTTTATTAAAGCCAATGCTTCTGTTGTGGTACAGCTTATTTTCCAAGCAACCAAACTAAGCATTTTGTAGTTTTGTGTAGCATTTTGTCCTTTGTCTTTTTCCAACAATCAAACTATAGCATTTCGTAGTTCAGAAAAGAGAGTCTCCTCTCTCAGCAAGTGTGCATGGAATGCAGTTGTGCATGAGATATAGGCACTAGGCCTCAGGAAGATTTTGTCATATAGTTACTTCATTAAATTTTGTGATTAAATATCTCATTAATTTTATTACTTGTAAAATGTTATGACTTGTTTTGGAACTCAACACTTGTTAAAAGTATGTTTATTTCACACTTCACAATTTGCTGCCAGGTAATTCTTCTTCTTTCTTTTTTTCTGCTGCCATTTTTACCAAGAAAAAAAGTCATAATGACATTGTCACTGCAAAATCCCAAATGTTTCTTCATGCCTTGCTGTTCTTGACCTTTCCATCAGCTTGGATAAGATGATAATTCCCTCTTACTTGATTCCCATTTGTTTCTGTCCTTAACTATTGTTTTTCCTTCTGTCTATCTAATCTTTATTGCACCATTTCTGTAAGTGGAAGCTATTTGAGTCATTCAGGGACCTCTGTCGTCTTCTTTTTTCACTGTCCTCAGGTAATCTTAACAAATCTCTTAGCTTGGATGAGTGCTGCCTGTATGGAGATATAGCTGTCCCCCTCTGACTTTCTCCCTCTCTGATTTTCTCCCTTATTCCTTACTCACATCTCTTAAGTATCTGTGATGTCTCTTCTTAGATTCAATTGCCAGCATCTTCAAAAGCAAACTTTGCATGTCTCCCCCCCCCACTAACCATTCTTTCACATACTTTCCTGATAATGTTACTGTCTGCCCTGTTTTAAATGTCTGTAGCCTTGGCTTAATCCTAGACTCCCTTCTTGGATTTGTTCTCACAAACAGTCCACAACCAAACTGAGTTACTTCTTCCCTTTAAAGATATTACTCTTCCTCTCTGTCCTAGGTAATCAGTCAATCAATCTGATGTACCAATCATGTCTAGTGTAGATGAAGATAGAGAAATTTATTTATTTATTTATTTATTTGTTTGTTTGTTTGTTTGTTTGCTTGCTTGCTTGCTTGCTTGCTTGCTTGCTTGCGAGATGAATTAGCTCTGAACAATCATGTTGAGAGTCAAATGCCAGCAGATGATGGAGTGACAGCACAAAGGGAATGATGGATTCAAAGAAGAACAACCCCAACTTCCCTGCAACTTTTCCTCCTTGCTTGTTAAACTTATTTGAACCTTGGAATTAACTAAAGTGCAATATACTAACAAAAACAATTTGTGTTTATTAAAGAAGCAGCTCAGACAAGTAAAATTGGTTGGATCTCAATAATAGTATTAGTATAATATGGTCTCTCATTGCTTAAGTACTACCCTAATTCTGGAAATGAGTAGATGCTTGAGGTCCAAAGTTTGTCAATCAAGATATAAATAAATTTAATTAAATTGACCTCATTGTTAGCAATTTTCTAACTTAATTCCTAATGTATTTGATTTTAATTAGCTTCCCTTGTTAGGAGAGAATGAGGATCACACTGAGATCTCCTCACCCAGTTAGATGGGAGGGGCAGAGGAATTTGGGGGTAGTTGGAGGGGCCTCAGCTAGACCTGCATAGGCTAGATCTGGGCCAGATTATTTTTTTATTATTATTTATTTATTTATTTATTTATTTATTTATTTATTTGTATCCCGCCTCTCCATATGGATCGAGGCAGCGAACAACTTACAAATAGCATGTATTTCGAAACATTTCTATACTACTCATTTTACTGACCTGCGAAAGGATGGAAGGCTGAGTCAACCTTGGAGCCCGGCAGGATCAAACTCACAACCTTGTGGCTTGCAGTACTGGCATTTAATCACTGCGCCACCAGGGCTCCTTAGTTCAGGGGGCAAAGGTTCATTTCCTTCAATGTAGTCTGTTATGATCTAGGCTGACCTCAACTCTACTAAGCATATGTCAGGCAAACAAAACTTTACTGTTTCATATGGCATTCAGTGTTTGAAATTGCTTTTGTAACTATTTTAAAACTGGATTATTGGATTGTTTTTAAACTGCTTTTAGAAGTTTTTAGAGTATTACAGTATACTACCGTATTTACCCGGCATTGCCTGGGATTTTATTTTCTCATAGGTAATACTTCTTTGAAATACCTTAGGAAATACCTTATCTTACCTTAGGAATTAGATGTGGTTGAAATACACAGATTTGAGCTCCTGTGTCTCTAATTCCCAAACTGTCCTGTCCACTAACTGTAACTCTTCCCCATATTCCCCAATTTAATCTGTATTCAGAGTTGTTAACATACAGAGGTTGGGTTCCTGGGGGAAATACACTGTCCTTCTCCATCTTGCTGCTTGGCCTCATCTCCATAGCAACCAGCCTGAGGTCCAAGAGCTCCCCAGCTGAGAATTCTAAAGGCCCCTCCCTAAACTGCCAACCCCAGGATTCCATAGAATCTTCTCAGTCAGCCTCAATCATATGAGATCTTATCACCTGACATAGCCAATCATATGAAGTCCTTACCTGCCTGACACAAACAAACTCACAAACTTTGAATTTTATATATTAGATGAGTCAATGTAATTCTAAGGAAGAAACAGGGAGTCAGTCACAACAATATCAGTCAGTCACAACAATAGTTTCTGAGATCCTGCATTGCAAGCTATAGCTATGTCTCCCAATGCTACTCATGAAATCTAAATTTTCATCAGCCCTCCCCTAAATATACCATTTCTGTGTTGTCAGAGAGCAGGGAGAATGGGCAGGGACACACCCAACTATTTCCCTGTAGCTGGAGAAGCTGTGACAGGCATCTTCTACAGAACATCCAGTTGCAGGAAGTGAGCTGGATGCTTATCCTCTCATTAAGCCAATTCTATGGCAACACAGAAGTGGCTGGATTGGGTGGAGGCTGTGCTGATGAAAAGGTTGTGGGGTTTTTTTGGGGGGGGGGTTGTTGCATAGACTACAACCATAAAAACAAATTGTCAAGGTATAACACAGACTTAAAATATTCTAATTACTGAACCAAATGCCAGCCAATATGCCCAAATACACCCTTAGAATATTTATCCTAGGATGAAAGAGGGGATGTAGAAAAGAGACAAAAATTTCAAGATATATATATCTACCTATAAACAAGATTATTTTATTCTTCCAATTAGTCCAATATGTTTTCAGCCTAGTTATATATAATGACTTTCTTCTCTTTTTGGAAGTGCTGCAGGCAGTTTTAAAAGTTTCATCCCCCTGAAGTAGACTATTAAATATTACTAGGGTGAAACTCATTGAAATAATTGGAAGAAAAAAGTCCTCTCTCTCTCTCTCTTTAACATCCTGAGACCTTTGTCTTTTCTCTATATCCCTTTTATTAGGTGCTTCTAATCCTCATCGCCTTTTTCCCCCTAGAATGAAAGAACTTTACATTTCTGGAAGATTTTTTTTTTTGTCACTTCTGGAAGAAATTTCAACAAACCAATCATGGCTGTTCTCTGTTAATCAAGACAAGGCACTCATGAGCAAGGGCTATTGGTGAGTAAGAAGGGTATACACCCAATTTATGCCAGCCTAGTCTACTTTTTTTGGTTGCTGTGGTAACAAAATTTCCAGCCATGCCATCATCCTTAGGAACTTCCCAAACACTTTCCAGGAGGTCCCTGTTGCGTTGTGTGCAGTGAAAGCAAAATATCTGGAGGAATCTCTACTGCTTCTTCCACTCTCTAACAACATGGAAGCAGTAGCAGTTGCCAAACTAAAAACATGAGGTTGATGCAAGGTTTGCACACAGAGACGCATTATAGCATCATGCAGGAGATACATATCCTGATACAGGCTTGGCAGAGCAAGGTATCATTTTAGAAAATTGTAAACAACTATGAGATTTTTAGTCTTTCAGTAGGAGATAAAAGACCAGCACCTTTTTTAAAAAAATTTTTTGACCAAGTCTCCATCATATTTGCAGGGGGGAAACATCTTAGGGTTTTGCACCCAAATTGATGTATTTTCTGCATATGAAATTTTCACCAAAAAGTCTGAAATACAAAAGAAAAAAGGGCCTTGAAAAATGTGCCAACTCATACTCTTGTAGTCTCATCCTTTGAAGAGAAAACTTTCCAAATGTGTTGTTCTTGTGTGCAAGAATGAAATGAGTGAGGATTTACATTTCTTGTTCGGAAGCCACAAAATCAGGCCCTCCTGGTGCTGTGCAATATGCAAATAGGGCATTGTTCCAAACAGTTGCTGGTGACATCTGCCCTGCCTACTTAGCATTCCAGAACACTTTGCTTTTTGATATTACTCTGGTAGTAATTTATAGAAGTCTAAAGCGTTACTGTTCTGAGGACTTGACTTTATTCCTGTAACTGCTTTTATGTCCTTTGCAGAGCAACCCTATGCATGCCTAATCTGAAAGAAGACCAGTTGAATTCAATGGGACTTTCTCCTTGGGAATATGACTCTTACGTAGCCATTGGCACATATAGGCTTGCTTTGTTAGTATGCTAAATGGAACAAGTCAGCTTGTGGCCTGCAGATATATTCTAAACTGATTGCTAAACTCTGTTGATTTACTATGCAAGCTCTCATTAAATACATCACAGTGCACATGGGACACTTTAAAGGATCATTATTATTGCTGTTTATTGGTGGTTTGTATGCAGCTTAATGTACATGTGCATTGAAGTAATTGCTTTGAAAAGAGAAGTCAGTCCCACTCCTCTTTAAGGGAATTTTTATGGTGAAATAAGTTGCTTAAAGCTAACAGGCAGTGATACATTTCCCCTCTGGGTCTGTGCACCAGTATGCTACTTTTATCTCACCCCACCCCTCCCCATTTCTAATTCCTGATTAAGCCTTTTGTACTAACCTTGTCACAATTTAAATTGAGGCAAGTTGTAAACTTCACCCAATTTATTAGTTCCTATTCAGCTATATTTATATGGCTCTTTTACAGGGAAAAACAAATGAGTACAAAGACTCTCATTAATTCTGAAAGGCCTGATTAAATCAAACGTCCCTAGCTCAATATAGGTTCAGTTCATTAAAAGGTTTGGCTACATTTCCTAAGGCTATACTACTTAAAAATTGTTGTTGTTGTTTTAAAAAGATACCTTGATAGCTATTCAGTACTAATGTCAACATTTTCTATTTCAAACTATTTGTGTGTGAAAGATACAGAGTTTTTGAAGCCCCAATCTATATACATGGGTTAAATCTCAGACTGAATAAAATTTCAAAATAATCAGAAATTAGAAATAATTGGCTGTGAGTGGAAGATTTTTCATAACAAACAAAGTGCCCATTTTGCCAGCCAGCCAGAAATCCTTGACACTTCAGGGAGATGACATGCAGACCATGAAATAGGCAGCTTCCCCTTATCAGGGACTGGGATAATGCAGCTGTTTGGATGTTGCTGGACTGCAGCTCCAAACAGCCCTAGACAGAATAACCAGTGCTGGGAGCTGCAGTCCAACAAGTGCTGGAAGGTGTATTCAGAAGCTTGCATTCATTTATGTCATCCAGTGACAATGTACTCCATCTCTTTTTCTTTCCTTCCCTCCCTTCTTAGCTTTTCTGTTGCTCTGTTCCATCTATATCCCACCCCTCTGACATACCCTTGAGTTTTCTCTTCCTAGATTTCCATGGGAGAGACAGATCATTTTCTGCCTGAAACACTTTTGACATTTGGTTGAGGGTCATATGTGATTTACAACAAAGTTAGAAATATGAAGTTTGCAATATTAACTTATTTTCAACAGCAAAACTCCTGACTCCTACACAAAATGAGAGGGTCTAGAATTTGCAAAATTATTGAGCTTTGAACAAATAAAAGTTACATTCCAAAAGTTTGTGCAGTATCCTCTAAGTGACAGAGAACAGGGAACTCAAAACATAATAAAATATTAAAGAAGAAATGGATGGGGAAAAACCCTTCTGCAATGTCAAAAGGCTATTTTATACACACACGCGCGCGCGCACGCACACACACACACACACACACACACACACAGAATGCTTATTTTTGATCTGGAATGTCTAAGATAATGCAGGGGAAAATGAATAAGATCAAAGGGGAAATGAAATAATGCTGAGGAAATTGTTAAACTGCTGTTGACAATATCCTTTTAGACTTCAAGGTTATTAACATGTCTAGGTAGTTTCTGAAGCTTGCCACCTACTCAGGGCCAAATTAGCAGTGAGATCATTATTTCAGTAATGTCATTTCTCTTCAAACATAATGAAAAGGATGCTTTTATTACAGTGGGAAAGAAATAGAGCAAGGTAAATGCCATGGCAGATAATCACCTTTTATCCTTTTTATATGTGCATTAGACTGCCATTTCCTTCTGCATGTGGAAAACAAAAACAGATCTACCAATCTGCTGTCCACATGGACAAACCAGCATAGGATCCTTGTTATTTCATAATCAACGTGCTACTAAGATAAAGGAAGAATCAATGCCTAGGAATTTTAGGGGGTGGGACATTCTAGCACCTACTGAAACAATGCCTGCTGGACATTGTTAGCCCACATAGGCTAGCCATGGGGCCACTGCTTGCTTGCACACCTGCCAGCCATACCCTGCTCATATTTTCATAGCTGAAGAGGCTCAATGCATCATGGATGCACCATATAGGGAGGATTGATAAGACAGGTTTTCCCTTATAGTCAGGAGATCTACACACACATATCAGTGCATGTATAGGACTCCTCTTGAAGTGTAGCAATTACAAGATGAAGAGCAATGTTTTGCTCTATTTTTTAAGTTGTTTGGAGAGGCAAAGTTAGGATATTAAAAGACTGGATTAATACCTTGTCTTTCAACCCCCTCACACACTCTTTCAGTAAGTGTGGGTGCCACCTTACATTGTTTGTGCCATTTGTTCCTGAAAATTAGTATCAGTTTATTTTTCAGATTTCCAAAGTGGGATCTGAAATGAATCATGTAACCAATGAAGATCTGTAAATTTTATTAACCTAAAATTTATACTACCTAAATGAAGAACACTCATAGTAAACCAGGATTGCATTTTTGAGTGGAAAGAATGTGAATTCACTTTAAGTTGTGGGATTCAAAGCAAATTCTGATCCAGAATTGTTTAAATATACAGTGCACCGTCTGTGTATGTAGGGGTTCCATTCTAAGAACCTCTGTGTAAAACACAAAACCCAAACTATCACATCTCATTATAGTCAATGGATATGACATGTGCATACCCGTGGCAGCATGGACACATGCCTGCTATATCCATTTACTATAATGGGACATGATGCTTTACACAGTCTCACATTTGTGCATGCAGAAGCCAGAGGAAGGGAAGGGCCATGGTACATCTTTTGCAGCAGACTCTGGTTGAGAGATTCCAGTGGTTTTAGACTTTTTTTTAAAGTAAATTCTGCAACTCTGAGGTTTGCCTAACCCTTACTCTCTTCATTGTTATTGTTATAAATGTAGAAAGTAATGAAAAAAATTGTGATTCTTGGTTCTTAGCAGGTTTTGTGCATGTGTGTGACTTAACAAATAGTGAATATGACCAGCTTTGACATCACCAACAGTATTCTTTAGTGGAGGGTGCTAGGATATTGAATCTATCTCTTCCTCAAGAAATCATGAACATTGCCAAATTGACAGAACTAGCCATCTGCTTTGGAAGGTTACCTGGGAACCCATGTGCATCAATCAATATATGCATGGATAAATGGTCTGTGGCAGGATATATTGCTCAGGGTCAAAGAGTGAAGGTAATTCAGATATCACATGTGGCTGATAAATGAGTCATGAGATTTCTATTTCTCACATATCTACAGACTGAAGATATTTACAGTAAATAGGCAGAGCTGTGGACCAAAGCATTAATTGATACATCTGAGTTATAGTTTTCTTAACCATTTAAAGCCACCTCGATTTATTTAGAGTGGTGTTCACACATTATACTCAACAGAAGTATAGTCTGGGGGAAAAAGGAACAGGGTATTGCAGATGAATAGATTCAATCAAAGAAGTTACAGCCCTGAGTTTGCAAGACATGAGCAGGACTGTTGATGAGAGGTCACATATTCATAGGATTGTCTAAAATTAAAGCTAACTTTACAGCAAATAATAATAACATCAAAAATATTTGTATGTAGGATATTGATCTGTACAATAGCATAGATATTCACATGTAACATTCTCCAGAAGGCTGAACTATACACTCAGGAAGAAAGATTTATACTGACATCTGAATGTGGGTAGATGCAGTGTGAACATATGTTCAGTGTAACATCTGAATAACTCTAGACTGAGAGTGATGGAATTGTTTGCTCACCCTCCTTTCATGGGCAGCCCAGGCAGGTTCCAAGACTGGCAAAAGAATGTGTCTTTGTTCTTCACTGTCCACACATACTTAAGATTATCATTGCTTTAGTTGTGGAAATTGGGGATTAATAATTCCAAGAAAGACAAATCAGAGCTTCCTGTTCCAGGCCCTCTCATGCCAATAAGACTTGAGGTCATGAATGTTATCTCTCTTTCTTCCAGCATTCAGAAAACCTGCCTGCTATGACATACATAAATGGGAAATATTTAAAACAAAGGAAACCAGGCCTTGAAATGAACCAGAGTTATAGAATATAGTTGCTCAAAAATTAAACAAGAAATCCTACCCTCCCTTCCTGTATACGTTAGTGGAAAAATGTTACTAGATAGCACTGTATATGGTTAGTGTCATTGTATTCACACCCCAAATACAGAAAAAAAGCATTTTTCCCTTCAACCTCCCACCCCTACTGAGAAACAGCAAACTTATCTCACCTTCACCACATTGTTGGAAAGATGAAGGCAAGAGAAGACTCCAGGAAGTTCAACATCAAGGCTGCTTGAAGGTAGAAACATTGAGGTGAAGATGAGAGCAAGGTTGCACACTACCCCTAGTCCTCTCACTGCTGTCTCTCAACATTTTGCCTTCTCCACTACCATCACCATCACCATCATTTTGTCTTCTCCTCTTGCTGACATCTCCATTATTGTACATAAGTTAAAACAGCACTGCTTTGTACCTGTGTTTATTTCCCCAGCTGAAAACAGATTGTATGCTGTAAGGAAGGAAGGATCTTACCTGTTTGACTATAGGCATTCTCAGTTGTGCACTTCAAGTAAAATTAAAACTAAAATGAATGGCTGGGTTCCTGATTGGCCAGTATATTTCTTAGGCCCATATATGGATTACAGAAACAGTGGTTGTCTCAACTGCACTGCCTAATTGCTTAGGTTTTGTCTATCTGATGAGCACTCAGCATGCATGTACTGTTAGCCCAGCCAATGTGGCCAACGGTCAGGGATGACAGAAGTTGCCATCCAAAATATCTGGAAAGACCCAGGTTGCAGAAGGGTGTTCTATGGCATGGAGGCAAAAGTATTCTCTCTCACCTAATGATATTGATTGTGGAACACTCTTTTCTGCTTTCAGAACACTGCAGGTACATGTTAAAGTTAAGAGGAGAAGAAGAGACTCTTAGAATAGACCAAACCCTAAATTTAACAGTGACTTCAACTTCTGTTTCAAGAGGTTCCCACTTTGATGCTTGCAGGAAGTCCCCAAGAACGTAATGGAAAGTGTATGAAAGCTACAATCCTCTCTGGCCATTTCCACACAGTGACACTATAGCAGAACAGCAGTGGATTGTTTCCAGTCTAGGAGTCATGCTGCTGTACAACACTGTTGCTATCCAGCTACTATCCCATCCTCAAGTGTCATCAAACTGCCACATTTTATTTCCAGAAAAAAACTTTTAGGAGCCTCCTTTAACACTTCAATCCTATTAGCTGGCTCAGTGCAGTCCTATAATAGCACTTGATAGCACTTCCTGTCATTGTGAATCCAGGAGTGGGTGGAGTGTGGGCATGCCCAGCTTCTCCCTCCCTCAGTGACTCCCATAGCATGGTAACTTCAAAATCTATCACCTTTTTGGGTTCATTTTAAATTTCTCCTTTGAGTTAAAAGTTTATACAGTCATACTTTCACATTTGCTAGGGTTAGGGGCAGAAGATCTCCGTGAAAGTGGAAAAACCATGAATAACCCTAGGCCCTCCCGAACCCTATTTAACACACAAAAAAAGTATGATCACCATATTCAACCCACCATGAATGGATTCTTTTGAAGCATCAGAGTTACTTTACAAGGCAGAAGTGGGTGGCTGGTGGGTCTTAGTGCCACCTCCATTGCTGCCCTACAACATTTTTAATAGGGAATCACAAGCCTTGTTCGCAATTTCTCAGTCTCACAAGGCTTGCAGTCCCTATTAAAAATGGAATAGGGAAGCAGCAGAGGTGACAGCAAATAATCCATGAATAATCAAATCTGCAAAAGTGAAACCCGCAAATGTGGAGGGTTGGCTGTACTCTTTTTAATACATTTTTAAGCATTATAGACAAAAGCCCAATAGTGTACTGGTGTGTCATGCTGTTACAGCACCACTCTACTAGTACAGCTTCCAAACAAAAAAGAAAAAAAATTCAATCAGGGTCAATGGGACAAGGTGAAGGTGAGGAAGGGAGTAGTCATGAAGGCTGTTATACAGAAAGAACACCAGTGGCAATTCTGCTACTTATGGGAGGGTGCAGAAAAGAGTGTTCCTAACCTGGCAGCACTGTGTGAAAGGCAATGCCAGGATTGTAACGGTACAACATGCTAACGGCATATAGTGCAGAAATGGGCATTGTTTCTGATACTGGGCTCCTGGCTTCTTACTCTGCATAGTATTACAATGACGGACTCACAAACTGTTTCATGGCTTGGAACAATCTATTTTGACAAGAAGACAAGGCAACACTTCATAAATATCACAGCATTTTTCTTCTATTGAAAAATATAAAGTCCACAGAGAACAGATAGTTGGTGATTTGGGCATCTGCCAAAAAAATAAAATAAAATAAAGGTTCTATTGAATTATTCATAGCCAGTTCAAAACTAGAGATAATTTGACACCTGCTTCTCACTACAGCCACCTGGCCTTCCCCTCCCTTCCTTGTTGTTCCACAAAAAAAGATTTATTTTGTCAAACTCTGATTCTCAAACTTTGCAGAAACTAGATAACTGCTTGGATTGTGACATGGATTGTTGAAAGTGGTAACACTATCTTCTCCTCTCTCCAAAAAACAAACAAAAAAATCCCTATCTTTCTGAGGAAAGTAGCATTTTTTTTCAGTTCTGAAGTCAGTTCTTTATAAACACAACCAAACATGCAATTTAATAATGCTTTTAGTGAACATCCAAAGCTTCCCCAAAGCCTCATAATGCATAAGTAACCAAGAATCCACTCCACACATATCAAATGTTTTTAAATCTTATTTGCTAGGTTAACTGTGGATAAACACTCCATTATTTTTTGTTTCCAGTGCCTCATAAAATGTTTCAAGTTCACAATAATTCCTTAAACATTATGGATTTCCTCATGAAAATCTACTGTTTATTTTGAGATCTATTTTATTTACTATAGCATCCCACGCTTTTGCAGTTTCACAGATTTTACAAGTTCACAGTCGGTAAACAAACAATGGACCCTTAAGAACAGTAAATATTATGCTGTTCCTACCACATTTTATGACTGCTTCTTACTTGTAGAATCAAAGGATGCATATGTATGGAATTACAATACAGAGATTCCCCCCAATGAAGGAAGGGCATTCCTCGAAATATCACAAAAGGGCAATGACCTCAATGCATATACAAATCCTGATTTACTGGCACATATTCATTATATTGAAAGCATGACATGTAAATCAAGAGTGAAGTCTGTGCATTGGTGGTGGCAAGTAGTTTGTGCTCTAGAGTTGTCTGGAGTCCAAAGCAAACAAACAAAAATGCACACATTTTAAAAGTGTACATAGAAAGGTATGTACATCTCAATCACTGGATTAGTCAATAACGATCTGAGACCAAGTATTCTCATTTTGTTCCCTTTCCTGTATGTGGCTGAAAAAGGCAGGTCTTTTTCACCCACCTTCTTTAAAAGTGGTTTTATGAGACTGTGCTAGGAATAAAGTCGGCCCTTCATGTTTGCAGATTTGATGTTCATGGATTTTATTATTTGCAAGTTTCTCCAGCCCTGCCTTTCCCCACCTCAAGTGCCTTTCCCTCTCAGTGGCTCCAATCTGGCCATGCAGCCCTTTAAAAACTCATGTCTGGTCCTCCTTCTCCTCCTGCTTCAGCAGCTGCTTCCTGTATTACAGCAGCTTGATAAAAATCTATAGTGTGAATGTACTTGGAAGAGTAAGGTTACCCAATTGTGAATATATATATATATATAATATATATATATATACATACATACACATACACACACAGACACACACACACACACACATAGAGGGAGAGGGAGAGAGAGGTGGAGAAAGAGAAGCTAGCATGATCAAATACTTAAAATAACTTCTCTCTCCCTCCCTCCCCCCTTTCTTAACTTTGACTTTATTGAAAATAATGCATGAAACTGGGTGCAGGAGTCAGAATGACAGACGATGATCAAAATCCACATAATGTGAAGAAGATTGGTAAAGATTCCCCCCTTTGTCTCCTATAACACTGGATTGTGAGGCAGTCATTCCAGGACAAAAGAAGTTCCTTCTTCAACAGAATCTATAATTAACTTTTGGAATCCACTACTATTGTCAGGATGCCCTCCATATTAAGTAATGGGATATGTAGTCCAGTAAAATGTAACGGACTGCTTGTACTTAAAGAAGCCTATGTACCAGAGACTGTTAGATAAACAAATTGCTAGGAATGTGTTGATAAGTGTTGCCCAGCTCTCACAGCTTCAAGGTCTCTAGGAAATGGGGGAGGGAATGCTGGGGAATCTTAAGCTTTTGCATCTCCTTTTGACCAGCAGTCTCCTCACTAAATGTACCTCACTCCAAATAATGTTTATGCACTATACTATTTGCGTGTGTAGATTCAGTTCCTGACAACTATTGTGGCTGCAATACAGAGCATAATGTTCCACGTGGGCAGCTCTTTGCTACTGTCACCCACAGAAGGCAAGGTTCAAGTCATAGAGTACTGCCAGGCCATTTACCAGCCCCTAGATGAAGGAGGGCATAGGCAATCAGGTAGCAACCCCCAAAAATGAAGGTCACCTTCCTGGATTTCCAGCAACTTAATGGGGATCTGGAAGAATGACCTCAGTTTTCTTCCTTGGCTACAGAAGTGTAGTGAGAATAGATGCTGCATGGTCACCTTACTCTTTCCTCCTCTGACCCACTTTAAAGAGCTATGGCAGCACCCTAGGGCTTGAAAACCACCTGAGAATATTTAGATGTTGCACAAGGTGGTAGTGAATACCTCCCTGTACAGTATTCAATAAAAGACATTGGCTGGCATTCACTTTCATATTTAGAGATGCATAATATAGAATTATGTGTCTGTAACTGCTCCATATTAACTATCCATATGGAGTCACAATTGTGGCATTTCCTTCCTCCAACTACTTTACTGAGCAGCAGCCACTCCAAGAGAAGGACGTCTGTTCTGTTTGTGATTAGAGTGTTGTTCATCCACTCTCAGAGCAGCTGCTACCCAGTAAAGTAGGTTTGGGGAGGGGGTCAAGCTGGGAGACACTGCTTAGTTAAGTATATTTAACTAAGTATCTGATATGCTATTCTGGTCACTGTTGTTGTTGTGTGCTTTCGAGTCATTTCTGAGTTATGGTGACACTAAGATGAACCTATCATGTATTTTTCTTGGCAAGATTTTGTTCAGAGGGGGTTTGCCATTGCCTTCCTCTGAGGTTATGCCTTTCCCAAGATCATCCACTAGGGTTTCCATGGCCAATCAGGGCTTTGAATCCTGATCTCCCAGAGTTCTGTTCCAATGCTCAAACCACTATATTGATTCTAAATAAAAGACATTCAAATTTGTAAGTCATATTTATATTATCAACAGGATTCCAGCCAGTATACAGGCATGGCCACTGCCTGTGATCGTTTTGGGGGAAATAGTGAAAGTAATAAAAAAATGAGGCTATCAGCACTTTTTTGCCATAATAACCAGATAGGATCTCAGTTTACTTGATGGGATCAAACAAGAGGCAAAGGCTCTTTTCAGAAACGTTTGTCTGGCAGGAAAGATAATGCTAGATGATAGTAGATAACAATTTCGTTTCAGTTCATTTTTAAAAAAATAAGAAATGGGGGGAAATCACATGCATTTTTATATTCAGGTTGGATAGAAGTTAAGATCTGAAGAAATCAAAGCTGACAGATATGTCTATCCAGGTTCAGGGGATTTGCTTAAATCTGAAATGTCTGCACTTGAATTCAGTATGTTTCTGATGCTAAATTACGGTTGCCAGGTTGATTCTTGAGTTTGAATTAGAAGCAGTACTTGGCTAAGCAAAACCTATTCTTGAGTTCAGTACTATTTTGTAGTTTTCCAAACAATGCAATGAGGAACCTCTGGAACTTTTCAAACATTCTCATCCAAAGTTGTAACTAAAGTTTATCTCGATGGTGTAAGAGGTTATTTACAAAGAGCAAAGAATCACTTTGAATTCAGTGTTTAAAGACTGAAAAAGCCAGTTGCTTCACTTTCATTATTGCTATTCTTACTGAAACTTGGTAACTTCTTTGTCAATGTCTAATGCTCCTGGTCAGTAAAAAGACAGATTAGAGAACAGGGCAGAGTTTCATAGCTTGGGCATAGCCTTGAATGCAGCCCTGAGCCTGGAGCCCCAGGTTTCAACAGCGGCTAGGGGTGTGCTTGCATAGTTAAAACTAGTACAACAGCTTAGTCCACTCTTGGAGGCATCAGAACTGGCCATGGTGACACATGCCTTGGTTACTTTCCATTTGAATTACCGTAAAGTGCTCTAAGAGCTTAAATACCCTCAAGGCACCAGGTCCCGTCTAACCTTGTAAGCTAAGCAGGGTCAGGACTGTTTAGCATTTAGATGGAGGACCACCTAAGGACTACCAAACTTTGTAAGCTATATTTCAGAGGAAGTAACCGGCAAAACTACCTCAGAGTATTCCTTGCCAAAGAAAGCCCTATCAAATTCATGGGGGCTCCATAAGTTGACAGGTGACTTGAAGGCATGTGTGCATGCTTGCACACACCACCCCCACCCACCCCAACACACACAATGTACTCTAAGTAACACTGCCTATGAAAACTATTTGAAAACCTCAGCAAGTCCAAAATACAAAAACCAGACCACTCACTGGGGCTGGTTACAGGGGACATATAACTTCACTATCTATTTCTGAGCACAATTAAAAGAGCTAGTTATAACCTATAATGCTTTATACAGCTTAGTTCCACACTGTTTGAAGGATGGTATCTCCCACTATAAACCTGTCTGACAGTGACGTATGTAAGTCTTTTACTCCAAGTCTCAAGTCTCTTCCTTCAAGTGTCAAGTTAAGTCTCAAGTCCTTGAAGATACTTTCAAGTCAAGTCTCTAGGAGCCAACTTTATACCCCAACCTATTTTCCAAAATTTCAGGACAGAGTCAAATAAAGTCAGTTTTAATTATTTAAGCAGAGTCAGCCCTCCACATGTGTGATTTCCCTATCTGCAGTTTCAGAAGTGAGGAGTAGGATCTTTCTTACCTCCCCCCCCCACATTTCCCAAAGCTGGAGACTTTTGTGCCAATGGGCATAAAAGAGTCTGTAGCTTTGGAAGTGGGGAATAAGATTCTTCCTACTTCCCACTTCTGAAGCTGGAGGTTTTTTCAGAAGTGGGGAATAGGATTTTTCTTACTACCCATTACTGAAGCTTCAAAAGCTTTAGAAGGAAGGATCCTTCCTCCTCAAGCCCACTGCCTAACACATTTGCTGTTCCTCTGAGATATACACCCTGTACTCTGGGGCAAGTTTTGTCTTCTGCTCTTAGAAATGTTTTAGAAGGCTCCTCCAATATGCAGCAAGGTCAGGCTGCTGAGCAGACCTCAAGCCTGCCTCAAGCCCATTGACTAATCCATTTGCTGTTCCCCTTTGATAAATGTGCCCACACTTTGGACTTGAGAGAGATTGTCACGTGACAAGTAGGCAAAAAGAGATAGAAGCATTGTTCAAAGTTGTAAGGTTTCTGAATGAATATATTATGTTACTGAACCAAAGGCAGCAAGTCAATCACTAAAAATATACAAGTCATGAGTTGAGTTGAGTCAGTGCATCATTTATTGCCAAGCTGAGTCTGAGTCGAGTAACCGAAGTGACTTAAGTCCAACTTGAGTCCGAGTCTTGACTGGAGTCTACATCACTGCTGTCTGAGTTTTAAGATCCTCCAGGGATGGTTTTCTCTTGGTCCCACCACTGACAAAGACATGTTTGGTAAGGATGTTGGTGGCTGCTCTTAGGCTGTGGAATTCCATCTCATAGGAGGCTCAGTTGGCCCTCTCTGCTGTCTTTCCAATGACAAGTGAAGGTCTTTTTGTCTACCCAGGTCTTTGCTGACTGTTAACTGCCAATTGCGGATGGTATTTTAACTGGAGAATGCTATCAATTTTTCATTATTATTTTGACTGACTTTTTAAACTACTACTTTATTTTTGTCCAGAGTTTTAACTGTATTTTGTTTTAACTTACGCTGTGAGTTGCCCTGGATACCATATTGGAAGAAAGGGGGGATATTAAATCATTGAGTCAATCAATCAGTCAGTCAGTCAGGGTTTTAGTCTGAACTTTAAAAGAGCTGTTCAATGTGCTTAAACTTGTTCCCTAAATAGTTTCAGCACCTTGGATAGCTTCTTGAAACTTTAGACTAAAACCTGGAAAGGATTTCTCAAATGGAAGACATAACCTGCCACTGGTTGCTAAAAAATGCATGACAAAGGGACATTTTTCTGCTTATCACTGCAGTTCACACAAACATGTTCACACAAACATGCTGCTAGACACAGTTTAGTGTGGTGATCTTAGACATGCTCCCTTTCACTCTCTTTCACATATCTATGATATGAAAGACTGCCATTGTTATGAGAATGAAAAATTGCATATTGTGATAAAAATTTACTGTTATCCCCTCTGAGCATTGTGTCTCATGCAGAAACCTCCATCTCATTAAATAGGTATGGTTTACACTTCAAGACAAATAATTCACTCTACTCTGGCTATTGACTTTTCTGTAGACAGATGAGTTCCAGGATGGCAATTGCCATAATGATACTATAGGTTCATGACACATGTGTATGCTTGAAATCTTATGATTAGAAAAAGTCTATTTTCTAGAACGATGATGGTCAAGTGAAGACTTAAATTACAGCAGAAAGATGTGCTAGGCAATCGAACAGGTCATTCAATTCTCAAATCTATATTTTCAAGTGAGGTTGGCTGAACTTTATAAAATGAAGACAACTACAAGGCCATTCTGACCAGCATACTAAAGAGCTAAAATGCCATCTTCCTGAATATATTAAACCTCCTGCATGCTGTGTGTGAATTAAGAAACTGCCACTAAAGTTCTCAGCATGACCAGGTCCTAAATGAAGCAAAAACATAAAAGAAAGCCAAGGCTCCGTTTCCAGGGCTCAGATTATTTATATTTCTTTGCAAGAAAGAGCTCTCAAAATGACCACCAATACAAATATATAAATCAACTGTGGAGCCAGGTGATGCATCAGGAGAAACATCACTCATCTGTGAGAGCAAAACATAGAAATGCTATTCTGATTCTCCAAGCAAAAAATGTAGGGGTTGGGAGGAGGGGAGAAAAGAAGCAAGCCTTTAGAAATGGGGAATGCTATGAGAAGTGATTTTTGATGTGCTGTCCTTTGATGTATTTTAAGCAACATGGAAGAGAGCACACTAATGAAGCTGTAATCAAAAGGTACAATTCTGAAGTGATTTTCCAGTACACCTCACTGAAGAGCAAATTCAGACATGGCCTTTGGTTCAACATTTTATGGTAGCTGAATTGTTTACCTTTAGCTTGGGGCCACTGGAGGCAAAGGAGGGAACTAGATATGGCACTCAAGATATAGGAAAAAAGGGAGAGGAAGCAGATCCTCATCCAGTTCCTTGTTCTATCTCCATAACAGCTAATAATTCCAGTTCAGCAGGTAAATCAGCAGTGGAGCATATGCTTTACTTTTAGAAGATTGCAGATTCAGCTCTTAACAGATTGAGGGGTTTGGGAGATAGTGGTTGAGGAGAAGGACCTTTGCCAGAAAACTGGAGTGACACTGCCAATCAGGTATATTCTGCGCTAGCCTATTCCAATCAAAAGTATGACTTGGCTTGAAGCCACTTCCCTATATTTAGTAATATGACATCATGCTGTGATATTTCATTTTGTGATTCGTCACTGGAAGGAAAACATGGACGTAATTTGTAGGTCCAATTCCTGAGACATGTACCTCTGAGGAAATCCTGTTGTGGAAGGAAAAGCAGATTATTCATAGGCAATACACATTCATTGAAACTTATATTAACTTTATCTATTTTAAGTACAGCCAACAAAGAGTGGAAGTAGAGTCACTTCTAGTCATCTTCATGTCTAGTTCCTTTCAAGGGCACTTCCAGATGGGAGCATTTATGAGTAACAGTTGTGCTGAACAAGCATGCTCAATACACAAATCCCTAGGAGGACTGTGCTCATCTGTATGTTAACCACTGCTAATCCAAACTGTTTAGTAGGAACAGGTGATTCAGGGACAACAGTGCAAAAATACTGACAGTTATGGTGCTACTCTTAGTTCATAACTCTTCAAGAAGATAACTCTTTCCCTCTCCACATCTCACTTAAGTATTGCTATTATCAGCAAGGACTGCTATCATCATTATCCGGAAGCTGCCCAGGGGGAACAGTGGGTTACTATATCACGGCTTATTTCTTGACAACATGAATACATTATATCAGTGATGCAAGCTTTCTTGATTTCTGATCACTTCTGCTCACAGATCTTACCTCTATGACACAGCTACAAAAATGAGTACATACATGGACTGTGCTTCAAGTCATACTCTTCATCTATAATGGGTACAAATGGATCACACAATCAGTAGTCAATTTCTGCTATGTGCAAACTGGTTAAAAATGTAGCTGTTATTTTTTTGCTGTCATGTCAATTTTGACTTATGGTAACCCCATGAGTGACTTCTAAGAGCCTTCATCACCTGAATTGCTCATTTCTTACAAACTCAAGGCCATGGCTTCTTTGTCTATTACATGCAATGCTACATGTGCAGCTTTGGCCTTTTCTTTCATCTCTGAGCATGTCAACAGTGGAATACCTTTCTGGCTTGAGTCCAGCTATACCGAGTTTCTTATACTTGTCCTCTGTTGTTCTCCTAGAGCCAACTGAATACTTTCTGATCTGGGAGATGCATCTTCTGGAAGCATCTCTTGTTTTGTTTTGGATTGTCTCTTCTTACCATTTTTGAGATAAAGGACATTCAGGAGTGGTTTACAATTGCCTTCTAATTTCTACCCCTTTTTCCCCCTTAAATAATGTTTTATTACTAACACACATTACTATAGATGGCAATCACGTTGGCAACACCTACATGTATGCTGTTTACATTTGACATTCATGAAGGGTGCTAAATTAACTACTATTTTTTCTCTCTTCTCTCTCTTCTCTTCTTCTTCTTCTTCTTCTTCTTCTTCTTCTTCTTCCTACTACTACTACTACTACTACTACTATTAAAATGCTTTCCAGTTCTCTTAATGCAACTTCAAGCTTTCAGGCTGTAATAAAACAAGATTATATCCCAAATCCAATTGCTCCTTCCAAATAGAGTAGATCCATTGAATCAATGGAAATTATTTAAGTGTTGACTTAGGCAAGTCCCCATTGATTCAGTGGGCTTAATCTAGCTGGGTCTCATAATTAGTTTGGTCTTGTGTTCCTACAAGTGAGACAATTTTGGTCAAAGTAAGCAAGTGTAACAGGATAAAACAAAGATGGGGAATGTTTGGCTTTTTCCTGACCTACTGCAGAAAGTGGTCCATTTGAGAAAGAGAGAAGAGCCAGAAGGGTAAATCACCTCTCACTTTAACACACCAAATGTTCATGGAGAAATCAGAGTCTTGGACATAGAAGAGTAAATCCTTTGCTGCAGTTTTTAGAAATCAGCCACATTGTCTGAGTGAACTGTCTGTTGTGAAGTTTTCCTGATTTCCTGAATGGAACATGAAACATTGTTGTAGAAGCCTACAACCTGCTGTGGGTGGTGCCCCCACCTTCATTTTGGGCAGGTAGACCATGCCTTCTAAGAGACTTCCACACATCCTCTCAGCTAGCAATATATAAACCTGACTTCCAGGCTTAACTGTTTCATCACAGGCAAACCTGGCCTCTGGGCTGACCTTTTCATTACAGGTAGACCAGGCTTCCAAACATCCTCTGGACTAGCAAATGGCAGACCTAGCCTCCAGATCTGATTGAACTTCAAGACTATTTATTTGTTTATCTATTACATTTGTCTGTCTCCTCTCAGAGTGGGACCCAAGCAACTTCTGCCTGTTCAGTTGTAAGATTCCCTGCCTCCGTGCTCCTCCGTTCCTGCCTCTTTTCTCCAAGAGTAGATCTGGCTTCCATGATTCTGCTCAACTGTGGATAAAATAAAATCCCACATTGTTCCTCCCCATCACTCAGCTCCTGGCCTCTATGGTTTAATCCTCTCAACCAGCACCTACCCCATTCCTGTGTTGAGTGCTGGCCTATTGGGATTGCCTCACCTGTCTTCCCTTTATTTCCCTTTCTTCTTTCCTGCTTCTCACTTCATGTCTATAGTTTAAACCACCCTTCACCCTAATTGCCTGTTTCTCAAGGAATACATCTTCACCAAGACATAGCACTTCCCCAGGCCCCTGCCTGGCACTGCTTGGATGGCTTAGGTTTGGCACTGTGGCTAGCTCCATTAAAGGTATGACTCAGAGTGGATTTACTGTTGCATTGATGTCAAGCCACCAGCCACAGTGGTTACATGTAACAGTTCCAGGAGCCATGAAAATCTTTAAAGAAACAGGTAGTAGGAGTGACATTTTCGTATGTACATATGTCATTGTTCTGTGAAAAGCAGTGTGGAGGTGACTGAGAAATTAAACTTGTATGTGTATGTGCCATCAAGTTACCAGTTGACTTATGGCAATCCCATGAATTTCATAGGGTTTCCTTAGGCAAGGAATCTCAGAATCTTAGGCAAGGAATCTCAGAATGGTTTGGCCAGTTTCTTCCTCTGAAATAAAGCCTCCAGCAGCTATAATTCATTGGCAGTTTCTCATCCAAATGCTAACCAGATCTGATCCTGCTTAGCTTCCAAGATTAGACACCTTGTGCCTTTAGGGTATTTAGACAAAATTAAATGTATGAATCCTATTTATGAAATAAATATAATGAAATAAATATAATATTATGAAATAAATATAGTTATAGGAAATGAATGGGATGTTGAAAAAAAATCTTCTCTATCTTTGAAAAGGGAGGCATGCTGTATGTGTGGGTGAGTGAATGCATACACGTGCATGTATTACAAATACCAACTGTAGGTTTCATTTTCAAAATTGTGTTCTTCTGAATAAAACTGAACATTAGCCAGCCACAACATCAAGCAATTAGTGTCATGCCCAGAGAAATTGTGCTATTTAAGGCATTTTTTCCCCCAGAGGATAGTAGCTACATCTGCTTTGAGTATCTGTGGGCTTAACACTTCATTATGTACTTTTCACAAATTTTAATTTCCTTTTGTCAGTGCAAAATGTGGCAAATAGAAGCACTTATAAGTGATTCACTAGGCAGAATTTCATATAATTAGATTCACTGACCAAATATACACATATAGTAAAAAGAACAGAAGCGTAAATAGATGTATGTGAATGGAATATTTAGTATTTTCTTATAAACACCCACAAAACTGAAGGGATACATGAAACTGTAACATTGCAGGATTCTATTTTCTATTCAGTTACCAGATGCAATGGAGTCTGCTGCTGCTCTTCTTTTAACAGGGGCACAGAATACAAAGTTTTTAGCCCCTTACCCCATGATTTAACTACTAGAACCATAGGAATCCATGCCTGACAGAATTTGCTTATCAATATGAGGCATGGGAAATACTACTCATGCCAAGAATCTAGTTTAAATTATTAATCTCAGAGGTATACTGACCATGATTACTGTATCAGGCATATACATTTAGATACCAATTTGGAAAGTGCTGATCAGCATTTGCAGAGAATGAAGTATTCTATGCAGAACACTATCATCTCTTGAATCTGAATCTTGAACCTCTCTTTAGGGAAAACATATTAAAAATTCAAGGAAATGCATTATTTTTGTGCTATTTTCCCAAATACAGTGCAAGTCTAAGACATTAACTCAAATATCACAGCAATCAAGATGTTACCAACACTTGCACTGCTGAATTTCAGAGATGCAAACCTCTTCTACTTTTTTTTTTTCTAACTTGGACATTAATCTAAAATCTAAAATCCATATCAGAAAGACATGCACTTTCTTCCCTATTCTGGAACAGCAGTAGAAGAGGAGGGAGGGTTGAGGGACACTAGCAAGGAGTTGTGGGCAAGGAGACTTTTGATAATGTTTCCCACAATTTTTGAATTTGCACAAATTTGTGAAAGGAAAGAATGAAGTAGATTTTCAATGAAAATAAAAGATGCCAATTTCTTAATGATTTGCATTGTGGTACCCCAGAACTGAACACCTTATTCTAGAAAAGAATTATATTTCCAGGCTTAAATTCAAATACAAGACCAAATTAGTGTAGTATAGAAGCAGTGATTAAGTTACTGAATGGTTAAGTCAACACTCACATAAATCCCATTGCTCTGATGCCCCAACTTTAGCTGAGACAATTGGATTTAGGATCAGGAATATAATCCTCTTTGCCTTGCCAAGAAAGTGTGTGTGGTATGTTTTGAACTTAATGTTGGTGATGGATGTCAGGGGCATGTCCCATGTTTTTGCTTCCCCCTCATCACTGCATGCTTAGACTGAAGAGACCAGGAATAGTGACCCAAATGATGTGTGGAGCATGTGAGGAGGATGCACATCTGCTTCCAATGACATGAGAAATTGCTGTGCAAGATTTCATACCAGGATTGCTATTTAAAGGAGGCTAGATGGCTATCTGCCAGGGATGGCCTAGGTGGAGATCCTGCACTGAGCAGGGGTTGGACTTGGTGGCCAGTACGGTCCCTTCCAGCTCTATGGTTCTGCAATTCTATATGATTCTATGATTCATATAGCCTGGTAAAATCTAATCTCATTTTAAAAAATGATCTACATGCCCCCTTCTCCAGTGTTTTATATTACCTCATCTGGTCTACAGGGTTTTTCCAGGTGGCGTGTTGCTGTATAAAAGGCTTGGTAGTGAAGGCATGAATTAGCACCAGGCTCAAACAGAGTTTGGAGGAAGCATTTCTGTCCTTCTGAAATAAAGGAAAATTTAGTAAAGAAGAAAATATGTAATCTTCCCCACTCCTTCCAAGCACAAGGTGGAAGACAGAGGTTACCCCTTTATCCATAAAGTAAACTTTCATGACTTGATTAATATTTTGCTTTGCAGGACTGTGGAACGCAGCCCTGTGAAGGCATGCACATTCTCTGCTGACACTTTTATTTCAAGGGGATTGTTTACATCAGGTGGAAGACAGATCCCATTTAAACAAAATGGAGCAATGGAATGATGTGTTTTTTATGTCCACTGAAACATTATTATGACAAACAGTCCTCTTTTACTTACCCCTCAAGGATAACCCAATACATTTCTTTAAAAAAGGCTAATACTAAAATGTTATACTAAAAAAAAAAAAAATCACAGGAGGATTATTAGCTTAGCATAGAGGACAGTGCTGGAGAAATTTAAATACAGGGGAATCAAGAGTAATGAGAATAGCAGGCTTTTGTGTTTTGTCAAATGGGGCTTGTTGACAGCTAAGAAAAAGGAAATGGAAACTTTTGGGACTCAAAGGGCACAGCCTGTGCACTAAGAAGGAAGTTACCTGGAAGCTACAAATGAAATCATTTCCAATGGTGAAAGTAGGTGAGGCAGGATGGTCTCTTTCTTGAGCAAAACAAATGAAAATGATTCATCAGTAAGAGTATTATGGGTCTCAGGGTAGAGCTCTCTCTGGCTAAGAGGATTTAGAAGTAACAAGAGAGAGACACTTAACAGTCAGAGGCAAAGAAATAGCCACATTTGGTACAGAGACTTTAAAACAAAGGGCTCTCTTGAGCACTTTCTATGTCCACTGCAGCACAATAATCTGGAAGGCTCTGAGAAATTTTCTATACACATTGCAGTCCGTGTCTTGTTTTAAGCCAACATCAGATGCTGGGTTTGTATTTGATATAAAGCAAGAGTGGGGAACCTGTTAATTGCTAGCTATTGTTCAACTTGAACTCCCATCAGCCACAGCCAACATGGCTGATAGTCAGGAATTTAGCATCATAAACAACATATCTCATCAGATTTTAGAAGTTAAGCAAGCCTCATGTATGGCTAGTATTTGGATGGGAGACTATGAGGAAATATCAAAGACATCCAGGTAGGGTTAAAAAAAAAAAAAGTCCTGTTTGAAACCCTGGAAAGCACAGGTTTTTTAAGGGCCTTTGGCAGTGGGGAGTTATGGGTCAACAGTATCTGGAAGCCCATAGTTCACTATGTCTTCTACAGGAACAAACTCAAGTCGCTGAATATATCCAAAAATGATGAGGGGCACATAAACATTGACAAACAATGCATTCTAACTAAGAAGAAAAAGAAGGAAGACTTAACAAAACATTCTACAGGTTTTCACAAATACCCTGAATCCTATATATTTCCAATTAGAGGAAATATCCAATTTCACCTGGGTTACAAGCTCTTTTTCTTCTTTCTCCTTCAAATTATTTTTCTTACTTCTCTTTCTTATTTTTCTCTTTCTCTTCTCTTATACGTATCACATTTCTCTCTCTTTATTTACCTATATGCATAATAGGCATGTAGCCTTGGAATCAGAAACGTCCAAAGCTCATCAGCAACCTTGATATACAAAAGTAGGATCAGGATTGTTCTCAAAGTGGAAGGGCTTCAGCAGCCAAGTCCACTAGGGTACCACCTAAAACTTGCTGTTAGTATTCAGACCAAATATTGAAGAGTTCTTGCTTTTGAGAAGACCTCTGTTCTTCAGGAGCCATCTTACTACTTAGAAGTCTGCTGTCTGTCACCAGTGATTCAACACAATAATGCAGTTATAGATAGGGTTAAATAAATTAAAATAAATGAACCTGATTGTAGGCGTGTAGCTATGTGGACTACCAGTGCAGCCTGAACAAAGGTTGCTTGGTAACCAGATAGCACCTCAGGAGAGAAATACAGCTCACTAAAGTATGGGAGGGGATGACGGCTGAAAGAAAAAGTTATATAAACACAGGTACCTGTGGGTATTTTTGCTCCTTCAGCTAGAACATAGCAAGGAACTCAGCAGCCAAGAAAGCCAATGCGATTCTTGGTTTCATCAATAGGAGTATGGTGTCTAGATTGAAGGAGGTAATGGTACCACTCTATTCTGCTTTGGTTAGACCTCATTTGGAATACTGTGTCCAATTCTGGGCACCTCATTTCAAGAAGAATATTGACAAGCTGGAGTGTGTCCAGAGGAGGGCAACCAAAATGGTGAAGAGTCTGGAAGCCATGTCCTGTGAGGAGCAGCTTAGGGAGCTGGGTATATTTAGTCTGCAAAAGAGAAGGTTAAGAGGGACAAGATAACCATGTTTAAATATTTGAAAGGATCTCATGTTGAGGAGTTAGCGGGCTTGTTTTCTGCTGCTCCAGAGACTGGAACAAGGAGCAATGGATTCAAACTACAAGAAAAGAGATTCCACTTAAACCTCAAGAAGAACTTCCTGACAGTCAGAGCTGTCCAACAGTGGAATATGCTGCTTTAGAGTGTAGTGGAGTCTCCTTCTTTGGAGGTTTTTAAGCAGGGGTTGGGTAGCCATCCATTGGGAGTGCTTTGATGTGTATTCCTGCATGGCAGGGGATTGGACTGGATGGCCCCTGTGGTCTTTTCCAGCTCTATGATTCTATGATTGTATGATTCTATGAGTAGAGTCCCTTAGTCAGTCAGAGAGTGTGGCTGTTTTGGGATGTTTAGTTCTCAGTGGAAGCTTAATGAAAGGCAGAAGAGTAATTGAACCATAGTAGGATCTGGTCACAGAATATGACCAAGATTGGGGGTTAAGCCTTTAGTAGAAGTTTAACAAAAGTGCTGTTGTATGATAATTTTGTGAAATTCTAAAGACATGGTTGAATGATTTCTGAGCAGGGAGTTAACTTCAATACTGTCTGAAGAGTGCGCTGAAGAACTGTATCAACATTGAATTACAAATGAACTCTAACACACTACCTTATTCTTATTGTCATTTTAATAAATGTTATTATTTTTTTAAATTATCTGTTTTTGCTGTGTGTATGAAATAAATAAATATTTACATCACTGTAAAGAGGGGATTTTTAGCATTCACTTGCATAACTTGAGATTTTGGTACATTCATGAAAACTGTGCAAAAGTTTGTTTTATTTACCTCTGAATTTTTATTCAGTAACTTTTCATCCTACACATGGTCTCAGCTCCACATCCATATCTGTACAGCAGAAGTCATCTAATTTCGTATCTCCACTGTAATATACTGGGTATTTTCCAATTCAGATGTTATCCCCTCTATCATTCTTCTTTCTGTGTTTTTGCTTTACTAACATGTCATTTGGGATGACTGACAGATTTATTTTTCTTATAAGAATTTACCAGAATCCACAGATTTCTTCATGGTTGTAAAGGAAAGAATTTGAAGTTAGTTAATTAGTTTGTTTTAATGAATAGGGAAGAAACAGAATCTGAGAGTTTCCCCCTTCCAAGGCTTCACCTTTAAAAGTCTGTGTTTGAATCTCTTTCTGTTTACTGTGTTAGTGTTGAGGTGGCTACCTTTCTTCTCCAAGATGATGGCCATCTTTTGCACTTTCACAGCAGGCAGATACACCTTGGCCCTCTTCATAGTCTGAGTTAACATTCTTATTGAATTTGGCCATTGTATTTTTGTTAGTCTGGGGCTGGGGAGAAGGACCAAAAAGAACAGATTTCTTTATATTTGGAATGGAAATAACATGCGTTTTGAAAGAAAATCTGACAGGTTGTATCTTCTCTATATCACATATCCCAACTGATATATCACATCAACTGCACAAATTGCAAAATTCCTATGAAAAACTTTTAAAATTTCTGCATTGACTAAAATGCCCCAAAGGACAGAGTACCTCCAATTAGCAACTAATTTCAGATCAGCATTTATTTGAAACATGGAGTATGTTCATCTGCAGAGGAATCAAGGATGCAATATGACTGGAGAAAGCAGCTACTATCGACATAAATAATAGCGTGAAAAATACAGCAACAGCCTACAGCAGACAAAGAGACATCTTGTTTTAAAGAAGGGCCTCTTGGCTTTCTCACTCTTTTGGATGAGAAAAGATGTTTGCAGGCAGCTGTGCGCTCACTAGAGGATCTCACAGGTGTCTGACCAAGAGGGATTTCAGGTACATTCTGCTACAAACATTATTTATTTTCTGTTTGATGCATCTGGTGTTTCATGATTCCAAAGTTCTTCTACAAATGCAAAGACTTTTAACAAAAAGTTGATAAATGTAAGCTTTGTTTCCAAGCAGGATGATGCATTATCGTCTCTAGGGATATAAATCTTTGCTTATTTTTTTTCCTTCTACAGGAGAACAAAAATCTCTTAAAAATCTTCTTGCTGCTTGAGTAAGTTTCTAAGAAGTTTTGAGTATTTTTTGAATGATTTTTCACATCTTGGGACTTTTTCATTTGTGCAGAGAGGCAATATTTTGGGGCAAAAAAAAAAAAAAAATTTGAGATCCTGCATGGGATATGTAGCCATGATGTCAAAGCTATACTCTGGCCATTTCCACACTAGCCTGTTATAGCCCGATGATTCCACTTTCAACATCCTCTGGAATCCTGGGTTTTACAGTTTCGGGAGGGGCCATGTGGCCCCTCCTCAAACTGCAAACCCCAGGATTTCAGAGGATCTTGAAAGTGAAATCATCACGCTATAACAGGCTAGTGCGGAAATGGCCTCTGTCTCCTGATTTGACTCCTTAAAATGTACCTTAAAAGTCAGCTGCTGTACCAGCTAAAGAATTTCTGTGATGCTGACTAGTGGGGCTCTGAAAGATGGTGCATCCAGCCTCTCCCACCAATGAACCATGATGCAATGAATAGAAGCAGCAATCCCTGCAGGGTTTTGTTACAATTCCTCATCACATCATGTCTCACTGGGTGTGTCATCCTTATCACCCTAAACATTAATGCTTTAGAATTCCTTTGCTTGTGCCGTACTTTTATTCTCATTGCAATAACAGGGAGATGAAGTTATTTGATATGGTACAGATAGATAGGTTTGCGTATGTATTAAGAGAGGACAAATATGAAAGATTCATCAAAGACTAGGATAAGGTTATACTATATTTCAGGAATCTCTGGGGTGGTATCAAGATGGCAAACACTGATTTTTAAAAATTATTGATAGAATATGCAGGTATAAAAGGCATATTTGCTTGATGGACAGACAAATCATTTTATCTGTTGTTCTGTTGCCTCTCGTTTAGGGGGAAGTTTTGTATGAATGAGGAAGAAGAATATCAAATATTGGATGTACACAATCATGCATACTCGATTCTTCATTTAACTGAAGTAGAATGAATGTTAATTTTATTTTGATAATTTTTATTAATAAAAATACATTTGAAAAATAATAATTCCTTTGCTTGGGATAGCTTCCTGGCTTTTAAGATGGGTTTTTGAGGCATTACAAATTGTAACAGTGGTACGGGATTGTGAATATGAATGCAAAACAGTTAGAAAGTTGTAAGTCTAGCGTATGACACTGTAACTGCATAACACGATGCCAGCCAGTATTTTGAACAGAATATATTGTGCGTGCAAACAAAATTTTCTCCAAAACCCCCCTCCAAATATGCAAAAACATAAAACAAAAACCTCTTGTAGCTTATTGAGACATGCTAATACATCCTTTGCAGAAAAGAAAAAGAAAAAATAAATAAAAGGCAGCTGCAAAGACATGGTTAAACTATGATATATACTCAACTATAAGTCTATCTTTTGGATATGTCAAGGGCAGGTTTGGGGCCCAAAATTACAGAATTTACTGTGGTCTATGGATAAGTCCAAGGGTAAAACACATCCCACACCAATAGCAATGGTAGACTCAAGTCTGGTTGCCTACCCCATACATTGTGTAGCCATAATTCAGTTCCTTTTTCACCCATCCAGCTTTTAGTGTAAACACAAACATTTGCATCTACTGCTGTATACCTGCACAGAGGCAAGATCTTTTTTTGGCAGTCTCACACCCTCCTTTCCTCTCCCCTGAGCTTGATGGGCCAATCCCAACTCCTATGGAAGCCACCATTGACCTGTGGATAAGTTGTCCCAGGTTTCCAGGTTAAATTTTAGGAGTAAAATTTATTAACTTACAGTTGAGTTATATTAGGACCAGAAAGAAAGAGAGAAAGAAAGAGAGAAAGAAAGAAAGAAAGAAAGAAAGAAAGAAAGAAAGAAAGAAAGAAAAAAATTAGAATGATCAGAAAAGATGAAGTGAAGTGCAGTGACAACCTTGTCCAAGTTAAAGGCCTAAAACCTGTCAGATTAGGGCAGAGGAATAGATCAGTCCTCCCACAGAGTACCACAATCAGCTTGTTGCATAATATTACTAGGAGCTCTATGTAACCCTCACTTATTTAAATCTGTTACATTAGCTGAAAGGATTTCTCAACAGCTGAGGGAGAACAGCCTGGGTGTTCTTTGTGTTTTCCCTGGTTACCCCAAAATTGCAGAAAGTCAAGGAGATCTAAAAGGCCAGCTTCAAAGAAAAAATTCTGAGGCAGCTGATTATTTACATGTGTGAGAAACAGCTCTCCAGTGCAGTAAAAGCAAGAAGAAAGAGTGTCATCATCAACAGGAAAGGAATTCAAGGACTTTCTATTTAACTATCTTGTTGCAAAACTATCATGCTACCACTGAAGACTGATTCCACAGCAACATTCTTTATAGGTCCAGCTACTTTTTTTTCTGGCGCTGGTACATCTCATTAAAAGTGCCATCCCAGATACCTATAAAAATGCAACAATGAGTTCAGCACTGGAGTTCATAGCTTAAAGGAATGCAGCAGTACCTCAACTGTGAAGCCTTCCCCCAACGTAGCATTCCAGAATGACTATGCCAGAATTTAATGAAAATTGTTTTGCACAGCAAAACGTGACTTGCCAGGAGGGACATTGCAAACTTTTCTCTTTTTTAAAAAAGTGTTTGTGTATTAAAATAATATGTACCTGGATTTGTATGGTGAACAATGCTGTGTTGGAGGGGGGAAGGGTTGTAGTCTGATACCCTTCACGGGAGAGATCGAGATATTTTGTTTCTGGCACAGGGTGCCAGAATGCTGCTTATGTTGGAGACAGAGACAAAGGCTATTTAAGGTCCATTTGCCCATTCACATGCACTCCTTGATCTTCACAGTACAGCCCATCCTCCTGTCCTCTGTGCAGTGTGAATTTTACTGGTCACCTTGGGGCTGGATAGAGATTTCCCCCTTTTTATTGTTGTTCTTATTGTGTGCTTTCAAGATGTTTCAAACTTATGGTGACACTCAGGTGAACCTATTCTGGCTTTTTCTTACCAGGGGCTTTTTACTTACCCTATACTGTATCTGTGGGACTTGGACAATTGATTCTGACTGTGATCTGATAGGAATTGGAAAAAGAACATAATTTTTCAGTGTACACTTTTGGCACACTTTTGGTGTAGGGTAGTGCTCCTAAACTTCCTGTTTAGGTTCTGTGACTCAGGGGGTGGGGAAAGGATGCTACTCTTGAGGAGAACCTAGGATCTGGGCTCTCAGTTGTAAGGTCCTGTGACTTAGGTGAGAGGCTGGTTGTTTTTGTTCTATTTACAGCTTGCAGCTTGGATTGTTCTCAAGGCAAGGCTAAGGAGGCAGTCACAGGGTGACACCTGGCCTCAGCTGGACCTATATCAGGTTGCTCCCCCCTCTTGTTCCATTTTCCAGCCAATGTGTCCTGGGCTTGGCAGCCTGCCAAGATTCTTCAGCTGCCTAATTGGCTAGATAATGGCAGCTTCATAAAATAGCCTTGGAGTTGTAGTAAACTCTCAGTAAAACAACAGTCCAGAAAGGGAATAGTCCAAAAGCCAAACTGATAATCAGAGCAAAGTACTGAGGTTCAAGGCACACACGAGAAACCACAAGCATCAACACAGCTGTCACCACTAATACCATCAACAGTTTCCCACAACCTTCTGTTGCTGAGGTATCTGATTATATAACCTCAGCAACTTGGCCAGCTGTGTCCTAATTAATGAACCCTTCCCATATAAGCACTGCCTGAGGCCTGGGCTCTCCCTTTACTTCCTACACTGCCATAAGTACTGCCTTTTCATGTTTCTGGGGTGGGGCTACTGGGAAGAAACTTGTCTGTGTCCTAGGAGTCTGGGTCCTGGGGCAAGGGCATGACACCATGCAGCTTGAAGAGATTTTAGGTCTAATAGTGCTTCTTATTTAATCTAGTTTGCTGTGTCTGGTCTCGTTATTCCCTGGTCAGTCATCAAAGAGCAACTGTTTCCCAGTTAGTAATTCAGCCTCTCTTGTTAAAGTACTTACTGAAACTAAGGGAGGGAGTACTGTGAGACATGAAAAGAGCTTATCAACTGCAATGTGTGGAATCCAGTTCCTCTTCTCTCACTTCATCAAGGTAGCAGGAACAAGCCTAATCCACATATTCTGCTGAATGCTGTCTTTAAAGTGACTGTTATCACTTTAAGCTATCTGCAGTCTGCCATGCAATGTGATCTGTAGGAGGTGATCCATAGGGAAATGAAAGTAGTTAAAATAATTTTGAAATTATATTAGAATTTCTCAAGAGGGTGTTGCACATCTTTATTCACTATGCTGAGCTGAAATATAACATCACCTTATGGTGACTTTATTAAATGAATGAGAATAGCTTAAGAATGATATCCAAACTGAGAAAAAATGATAGGATACTGGTTTTACATATCAGTGTTGCTGAACTTAAAGTATATAGCAAAGAAGCTGATGTTTTTTATCTTGCACAGAATTTAACTGATCACCGTCATCACCATCAAAAACTATACGAACTATATGAAATAGTGTAAAACCATACTCCTATTCAGATTTAGCCAAAGGGGGCACGACAGCAAAGAAGGCTCTCTTCTATGTGGTGTGTTGTACCTTCTGATGGGCACTGAGCTTTCTTCAGTGGAATTCAACATTTGGGTAACTTTATTATTAAATAGTATGATGTGCTCAGTTATCAAGGTCCCAGATTGTTGTTGATCGGGCAATAGTTCTCACATGCCTTTGGTTCCTCTTTCAATTTATACATTCATATGATTTGTAGAGGCATGTGAAATGGCTGGCAGACCTGGAATATTTCTGCAGATGAGCATCTCTTGCTGTACATGCTGCTCAGTATGTAAGAATAAATAATATTTTGTTAAAAAAAAAACAGCAGGAATCTCCCATGGTATAATGATGCATTTGCCTCCCCCTGGACTCACCAAATCAATTGGTTCTTAGTGGATTTGATCAGAAAATGTTAAGCTTGCATACAGTGGGATGAACTGATTGAAGTATCTTACTCATGTCATTGCTACACAGAAACTAAAGAGATCCAAGAAATCTGACCAGAGGGAATGTTGGACATGTCTCAGACACTGAAATATGGTGGTGTCAGGTTCAAACAACTTTTGCTTTGAAGTACCTAACAAAAATATCACAGCAGTAACTGCGGGTTCACTCCTAGCCTCTCTGATCCTACTTCCAACAGGTTATTCACTACTCAGAATAATTCTACTGGACAGTGTGTCGTGGATGAAATGGCAAAAGAAAAATTAAACTTTTTTTCCCAACCTGGTGCTGCATAATTGTTGTAATAAAGGGTCTTCATTAATTTTCAGTTACATTTACTGCACAATCTCTTCTATCTGAACTTTAGCCATTATCCAGCGTGCTTCATTGACTACAGATCTTTTTTAATGAAGGGGAAATATTGTTTCACCATCAGTTGGAAGTGATTGCATCAACAGCATTTTCTATTTCATCATTCCATAGTGAGACCAAGGTTTCAATTTAATCTCCTGTTCTACAAAATGGAAAATCTCCCAAAGCATTCAAGAATCCTTCAGAAAACCATAGGTTGTCTTTAGACTCTCCATAAGAGAGAAATTATTTTTAGGCACACAGCAGTAGCAGCAACAACAAAATGTTGAGTTTCCTGCTTGAACAAAACATCCAAGGAACTTTGCAAGAATACCAAAAGCTTTATATAAGAATTGGGGTGGGAGAAACATGGAGCTCCAGCTTTGTCACCAAATTCTGCTTCAAGTAGAATTTGAGATGATTGTCCTTAGACAAAATATCTGGGAAATTTCTAGGGAAAATGAAAGGCTTTCAATACAATGAGTATAGTGTTCTAAGGAAGGGAAGTTGCACAACCCTCACTGAAGCATTTAAAACCAAATGAATGATGTATATTGCTGGCAACCAGACCAATTTCTTTATCCCTTTCCCCAGTTCTTCCTCTGTCTCTCACGCCAAACTTATAAAGCACCTAACAAAATCTTCTCACCAGCAATAGCTTTGAGGATTTTTAAAAACTTATTATTAATAAACCAAACCTCAGAATGAATTGTATCAATGAGAGATTTACCTCTGTCAAGATTTTCAGTTTCACAACAAACTATGAAAGACCATATCCATTTGTTTAGGTTCCTGTTGCTATTGTTATTAAGGTAGGTTGTCCAGTACTAGTTATTTCTTGTGGAATTACCCTAGTGGATAAATCATGAAAGAAAAGTGTCACGATGACAATTATGGAAGCCCCTAGTAAACCACCTTAATTAAAGCTGTGTTTAATTTTATAGGCAATTATGTTGCCTAGGAAATATTGCTAACATATGGAAGATGTAGACCACTGTATTATAGCAATGTGCCAAATAATTATTACTCATTTATACTGGGTGAATCTAAAGGATATCCCCTTTCAATAAAGAATTTAAAATTCACGGTCAGTTTTCTGGTGTCCTTCAGGTATTCATATCTCAATTATTTCATATCAACTCAGTAAATCATTAGATTTAAATCTGTCTAAAACTGAATTTTGAATAGACATACAGTATGTTGCAACTATTCAGTTATCAATTGATGCAATAATTGATCTGGTGGCAATTTTCCAAGATCTCAGGCGGTTGTTTTCCTCAGCCTGTTAGATACTATGACTAAAGGTGCCTAGGATCAAACTTGGGACATTCCACATGCAAAACATATATACTGAACAGTAGTCTCAGGTAGCAAGTGAGTTAAGAATCTGACATCAGTTTGGTTTTAATGAGAATTTATCAAAATGTGCAAATGTGTTTGTACTTGAATTGAAAAACTTCTAAAAAAGAGAGAAGGGGTGGAATGAAAGTGACAGATTTTACATTCAGGTCCAGGATTCCAAATGCTTAACTCATAAGAATCTGGGTTTGAATTTTCACCTGTTCAAATACGGGTGAAGCTTATCTTTAACAGCTTTAACATAGGTACAATGGGGTGTTCTCCATACGGCTGAACTGAGCCAGTGTGTGTGTAGGAGAATGTTGTTTAAGTCTGGCTTCTTGTTGTTGTTTTTAAGAATTTACCAGAGGAATTGCAAGGGCCATCTATTCTAACCCCCTGCTAAAGCAAGAATCCACAGCTAAAGAATCCCTGAGAGATGACCATCCAGTCAGGGTTTTAAAACCTCTAATGAAGAAGTATTTGCCACCTTCCAAGGTAGTCTAGTCCACTGTCAAAGTGTTTGTCAAAATTCATGAACTGAAAGAAACTGAAGAAACAAGTTTTTAATATTTGAATGTGTGAGAGAGAGACAGAAAAAAAGACAGATTTCCTGATTTTTGCCCCAAGGGATACTTATTTGTGGATATGATTGAAAAAAATAAAAATCACATCTACTAATGGCCAGTGGCCAAGGGTTATAGTGTTGAAGTCTCAAACATCTAAGAATAAAAGTTGAAGACCACTGCCTCAGGAATATCACTTATGGATTAAAAACAAACAAACAAAAACAAACAAACCTCTTTCTCCTCCTCGTCTACCACCACCACCACCACCTTTTTAGTAAGATTGTGATGTCTAATGGAAATGTCAGGGAATTATTGCAAAGAAAGGGTTCTAATTCAGCTGTTAAGACCATGCAGTACAGACTTTTGGGGTCTAGCTATAGTGGTACAGTCATTCAGCAGGAAAAAATAATAATAAAAAGAGGGCTGCTAAGGCTAAAAGAGCACCTCTTTGTCTCCTTTGCAATAACAAGTGGTGGTGGGGGGCAACAACATGACCTACTTTTTCTTCTCACAGACTGGAATAGCAGCTCCCCACCCCAGTCTGCCAAACAGCCTTCCCACCTTATGCATATTAATAGTTTCCCCTAAAAACATCACCTTTGTGTAATCAGGGTAAAGCCTTTCAGTTGTTAATTAAAATCTCTCTAAATACGGCGCAATTAAGGACTTTACATTCTACTTGGGACCCCACGCTTCATTATCAATAATTGATATGTTTCTGGTATCAAACTCTTTAGCCCAAATGATTATTAAACAAGAGGTACTACCCCAAAATCTCTCAGATCATAACCCAAATCTATTGATGTTAAAACACAGATTGGAGGATTCATTTAACTGGAAATTAAAAGAGAAATTATTGTTAGAAGAAGAATTAGTACAGAAAATCAAGAATCAGATTAAAATCTATCTTGACGAAAATCTCAAAAAAGGACTAAATTTAATGACGGTTTGGGACGTGGCCAAAGCAGTGTTTAGGGGGTATCTTATACAGTATAATGTGAAATTAAATAAGAAGAAAAGAGAGAATTTTCAAAAATTGAATGATGACTTGAAAAAGAAAGCCTCAGTGATGATCCAGATAATAAAAGAACGCAGATAGAAATTAAAATACTACGGAAGCAAATAGAGACGCAAATTGAAATGGAGATCAATGAAAAAATGATTTATACTAGGCAGTATTATTTCAAATGGGCTAACAAAGCAGGTAAATGGTTATCATATAGACTAAAAAAAGGGAAGGAGAAGACATTGATTACCAAACTTAAAAGTGGAGAGATAACATATATAGATTCTCAACAAATAAAGAAAATAATGATAAATGTTTATAGGATCCTATATAAAGGCCAAGAACTTCAAGAGGAGACAATAGAATCATACTTAGTGAAACAAGATCTAGCAATATTAACAGAGGAACGGCGGGAGAAATTAAACAAACCAATTACACTAACAGAAGTAACAGAAGCAATTCAGAAAGCAAAAAAACGGAGTTCACCAGGACCAGATGGGTATACAAGTCAATTTTACAAAACTTTCCAAAATGAACTTGCTCCTATCCTCCAAACAATTATGAATGAGGCACTAAAAGGAAAGATTCCCGAAACATGGAGAGAGGCCAATATAACTTTAATACACAAAGAAGGGAAAGATCCGTTGGATATCAGAAACTATCGCCCAATTTCACTTCTGAACTCTGACTACAAATATTTACAACTATATTAGCTAATAGATTAAAAGAATTATTAAAGGAAATAATCTCTGAAGATCAAGCGGGCTTCCTCCCTGGCAGACAAATAAAAGATAACATGCGCAATTTAATCAATATTCTAGAACTATGTGAAAATCATCCCCAGAAAAAAATGATGATCTTATTTCTCGACATCGAAAAAGCCTTTGATAGGGTGAATTGGAAATTTCTATTTAAAGTGTGCCAAAAGATGTGTTTAGGATCAAACTTTATAAATTGGATTAAATCTATCTACTCAATGCAATATGCATAAGTGATAGTCAATAGTCAAAAAGCCAGAAAAATTGAAATCCAGAGAGGGACATGCCAGGGCTGCCCATTGTCTCCACTATTATTTTTATTAGTTATTGAAGTTTTGATAAGAAAAATAAAAAGTCATGAAAGAATTAAGGGAATTAAGGTACGAGATAAAAGCATTCACAGATGATTTAGCGAGAACATTAGAATACCCAGGGGGAGATATAAATGTTTTGAAAAATACCCTTAATAATTTTGGTAAAATTTCGGGTTTGAAAATTAACAAGGAAAAAACTATGATTCTGACGAAAAATATGACGGAATTAGAAAGAAATATAGTAGTACAAAGTACTGGTTTTACATTGGCATTAAAGGTTAAATATCTCGGAATTACCCTTACAAATAAGATTTCTGACTTCTTTAAAAATAACTATATGAATGTATGGAAATCTATTTCAAAAGATTTAAAGAACTGGAATAATTTAAATTTATCTTGGTTGGGGAGAATCACAACAATTAAGATGCCTGTACTCCCAAAGATGTTATTTTTATTTCAGACTATCCCTATTATTCAAAATGAGAAGGTTATCAAGGCTTGGCAAATTTAAATTTAAATTTATATAGGGGGGAAGAAAACCAAGGGTCAAAATGAAATTGCTGGAGGACGCTAAAGAAAGAGGTGGTTTAACTTTGCCAAACCTAATTTTATATTATCATGCTTGTGGATTAAATTGGATTCAGAAATGGGTCAAGCTAGATAATATGAAATTATTGAATCTGGAAGGGGATGGATTAGGATCAGGCTGGCATTTTTATTTATAGTTCAATAAAGGGAAACACAATAGAGAGTTCAACTGACACTATTTAAGTTCTGCCTTAATGAAAATCTGGAGAAAATATAACATAAGAGCCTGTTCCAAAACTCCGAAATGGGTATCCCTGCATGAGGCTTTTTATAAAAAGGAAAATATCTTGTTCGACAAATGGATTAGATATGAGGACATGATAGAAATACGAGAACAAATTAAAATCAAACCACAATTGGAAATGGAGGAAATGGGGATAAAATGTCATTGGCTCTTATATAGACAGATAAGAGAAAAATTAAAGAATGATGTTAAATTCAATGGTTATCAAAAGAAAGGAGTTAAATATGATTTTATATTCAGATAAACCTAAAATTATTTCCTCTATTTATAAGATTTTATTAAAATGGTATACAGAGGATGAAACAGTTAAAATACCAAAGTTGAAATAGGCCCAGAATTTCTCCCATCCTATTTTGATGGAACAATGGGAAAATTTTTGGTTGAAAACTATAAAATTTATAGCATGCCAGGATATTAAAGAAAACCTATATAAACCTTCCTCAAAAATTGGCGAAGATGACAAACAGATGCTCTAATAAATGTTGGAAGTGTGGGAAAGAGATAGGTTCCTTTTACCACACTTGGTGGACATGTAAAATAGTGAAAGAGTTTTGGGAAATGATTCAAAATCGAATTGAAAAGATATTGGATGTAAGAATTATTATGACTCCAGAGGTTTACATGTTATCAATGTTGGAAAATGATTTGGAAAAAAAAGTGGGTAGACAACTATTTTATATGACTGCGGCAGCAAGAATGCTCTTAGCATATAGATGGAAAGGAAATAGAATGCCTACAATAGAAGAATGGGAAATGAAATTATTTGATATAATTCAAATGGATAAACTAACATGTGTTTTGAACGGGGAAAGTAAAGAAAAGTATATAAAACAATGGGATAGAATATTACAATATTTTAGGAATTCATGGTGCGATAGTGATATGGTGAACATAGAATTTTGAAAAGATTTAGGACAAAGAGATACAATAGAATTAGCAAGATCAAGATTGTTGGATATAAGATAAACTAGTCTCCAATGCTGTAGTCAGAAGTACATTGGGAAAGTAACAAAGAAATAGCAAGAGAAAGCATTGTATGTAATTTGAATGTGGTTGTTTGTCTTTGTATAAGCTAAGTTGTTTGTTTTATGTCAAGTGTCTGTTTGTCTTTTTTTCTCTTTTTTCTTTTGTTAATTCTTTTTCTTTCTTTCTTTTTGATACAATTTATGTAATTTTAAAGAAATAAAGTATTTGTTTTAAAAAAATTAAAATCTCTTTAATGATTTATGGTAGTGTGATCCTGGCTGGTTATAACCACTGAGAATCATTCAGTTGAGTCCAATTTTATAAAAATATACTATAATCTCTATTAAAACAACAAACAGAATAAAGTATTGGGTTTGTAAGTATGTCCAAGTTCAAACAGATATTCAGAATGCATTTAAACAGTTTCTTATCCTTTTTGCCAAGAGGTCTGTTCCCAAATCTAGCTCACTCTCTCTGACCAGATTCAAAAGTGGGTTTTCTCCTCTGCCCCTTCTCCAGACTTTTCCTGAGAAAGCACCCCTCTCGTTTAACCCTCCCCCCAGTTGAATGAGAACTCCTGTGGTGGAAGGATTCACCCTTGATCCCTGAAAGTTTGACTCCTCTTCCAAACCAGTGTGCCTCCTATAAATACAGTTTCACTCCGGGCTCCGGGCTCCAACCTCTCCTTCCCACTAAAAGGGCTGGGTTTTGCCCATTCTCATTGCCTAGCAACCTGTTGCTGGGCGACTTTTTCTACCACTTGGGTAAAGTGTGTGTGTGTGGTGTGTGCCCACATGCACAACAGAGGGACAGACAGACAGAAAGATTGGGAACAGCTATATGTATGTAGGACTCTTGAATGCCATGAGCTTCTGCTAGTGATGGCTAGTGATTTCCATGTCATTGTGGTATTGAATCCACTCCAGCTTCAATCCAAACTTTAAAGGCGCTATCCAAGCATCTAAACTCTATCTCCAAAATAGATTTACCACCTTGGATAGTCCCTTTAAAGTCTGGATTAAAACCTGGAGCAGATCCCATTGATATGGAAAGCACTAGGCACCAATGAAAATGAGTTTTAACATCATGTATCAGGCTTTCCCTGTCTTCAAAGCAGATTCAGCTAGAAAAAAACAATACCTGCCTTTTTGGTCTAACATGTTGCATTAAAGGCTCTCCATCTTCACTTGAGCTACAAAATTCTGAAAAAGGGAAGTTAAGGGCCATGCCCTTAGTGTTACATTTGGGAAAAAACATGTGTCTCTTTATTTTAATCCCTTTATAGTTACTAGTTTGCTCTGTGACTCTTTTATAACATCAATTCTTTTGATCTTATTTTTTTTAAGAGGTGGATTTATCTTAGACTGAATGTGCTAGCTTGTTTTTTTCCCTTGATAGTCAGGGTCAATGCCATCTCTAATGCCACTCAATTGGTGTTAACAGACTCACAACTTTTAACCAATTGTTATCAGGTATACTTATCCTGTTTCAAGGGGGAACTTCCTCATCCAGGAAGGGAAAAGAGCTTTCAAATGTAAATTTGCTTTTTTACCTCCTGCAGGGAGGCTGCCTCACTCCAGGTGGTAATTCAGAGGCATCCTGTCTGATGTTTCCAGCAGAGGGGAAAGTGTGCTAGGAATCAGGATTAACTAAGCCTTGGGGCTTGTAAAAACAAGGTAACAAATTTTTTTGCTAAGAACCCCTTGACACTTGAAGTCCTCAATCTATTTCAATTACATAATAAATGCACTCACATTCTTCCCAAATGTCACATTCTACATGCTGACAGTCTGCTGCCATGCACTGCAACTGACATCTTGCTTAGTGTTTACATACATGTAATTTTGGATGGGGCATCTTGCCTTTGCATTGCATCCCAAAACCTTTGGCAGCCTGGCTACTTTGCAGCCTGAGAAGGGCCCTCTGAGCAAAATCTAGTGGGTATGAGAGGGAGAGGGGGAAGCAATCCGTACCATGAAAATCTAGCTGCTCTAAGCTTCCAGAGGAAGGAAAACACAAGCACTCTCCATTTCAGGGTGCACCTTCATTTCTTCCTCTCAGCTCTGCTGAAAGCAGACTCTTTTCCATTGTCTAATCACATATCTCCTCCCTCCAATCCCCATCAGTAAGGAACAGCAGCACAGGCCCTTCCTGGGGTTTGACAGTTGCTGGGCAGTTGGAGGATATGGAACTGCATGCATGAAGCTACATCAGATCGTGGCCAGCATTTCCTTATCAATACTAGTTTTTGTGATACATGAACAGTCCACTTCTGTACATGTCTACCCAGAAACAACACTGTCAAATTTAACTCAATGGAACTTAGTTCTACAGAAGTGTATAAAAGATGAAAGAGGACAACAGTTAGCATAGCTAGTTAATTTTGGACTAGGCATTCATTTATTTCATTTGTATTGCCCAGCACTGAGGTTGTGAGGGATGTCACTTCACAAAATAAACCCAAATTTAGATGAAAAATGGTCACACCTTTTATAAGTCACAGCTGCCTCAGGTTTGACCCAGATGAGATTAGATCCAAGCATCAGGTGACTTGCCTGGTGCTCAGTGAAACTCGCAGCCCCAGCTAGTATGCTGAGAACCTCTGGAGAGAAAGATTGACACGTGAGCAAAAGCCTTTCTATGGATCCCCCATCACCTGGTTGTGAGGCTGGGTCTCTCACATTCAAGCTGAGCATAACCCATACCTCCTTCACTCCCACTAAATGTGACAACATATGACACTAGATATAACAGATATGACAAACAACAAACCCAGATCCTATGACATGCCATACTGCCCACAAAAATTTTGATAATTGCACCACTAGACACCCAGAGAGACAGAATGGCATAGTGGTTTAAGTGTTGGAGTGAGACTCTGGTGACCAGGATATGAATCCTCACTTGCCCATGAAAACCTACTAGATGATTTTGGGCAAGTCACACTTTCTCAGTCTCAGAGGAAGGCAAAGCTATATACTTCCTACACACCTATTTTGGATTATGTTGGACAACTGGGTTCAAATCTTCACTGAACCATGAAGATTATTTTGTAACATGAAGTTATTCATTACTCCTAGCTACACTGTTGTTGTTGTTAAGATAAAGTGTCAGGGAAAGTGAAGAAAAGAATCAGGTACACTGCCTTGATTTTGTTTGAGAAAGAATAAGCAAACCACACAATGTATGCATGTGCGTATGTATATATTTCAATTCATAAAGATGCATTCTTGCAAACAGTCTGTATGAAAATGGATCCAAATATCCTTTGATATGAAGTGTCAGAGGAATCTGTGGAAAACCATATAAAAGCAAGTATGATTTGTGATGAAGAGGACAGATGACAAACATTAATGCCCTTTCCACACGACACATCCAACCCACCATGAGGGTGGGAGAAAGATGGGACCTATCCTTCTCCTGTCTCCAGGTGGCACAGTTGCAAATCATTGATGGGTTTTCCCCATCAATGGGGGCCCTGAAAGCACAGGGCTGTGTGCAGGGCTGTGCTTCCTGCCCCAGTGCAGCCTGGGGGCTGCATCAGGAAGAAACAGGGCCATCACACTTCCTGGGTTCCGCAGACAGCCAGTGTGGATGGGAGCTCTCCATCGCGGTTCTCTCCCAGGAGATCTGCTGCCACCATCGTCACCGGACGCTGCTGAGACAGAGGTAAGCTGGGAAAGGGTCTAAGTTTGAGTTTGTATCCTGAAACTCAGACCTGAAATGTGAAGATATACTGGGGCTCAGATTATTAATCTCTTTTCTATTCAGTTAAAATAATTCCAAGTTTAGAAAATTACTAAAATAACACAGTATCATAATTTCCTGGTTCTGGTTCTGTTCTGACTTCCCATGGGTCTCCTGCCAGGATCCTTTACTTTACTTTACTTTGTATTGGACGTCTGTGTGTTGAGTGTTGCTACTTGTCTGGTACATCTAAACTGGAACATTCTCAGCATTTCCACTAAGATTTATGTCACTGGCAACCACTTGGACTTGATTCTTCAACACTCGTTCCTCACCACAGCTGCTTTCTCTCCATGTAGAATTTCACTAAGTATAAACATACACTGAAGACATCAACATATTTCCACAATGCCACAGGAACTGTAAAGGCCTGAGGCACTATTTTTCTTCTTCTTCTAAGAAGCAGAAATCTTTTTCAAAGCCACTGAAATAAAAGATGTTCATATGACGTTAGAATGTACACTATTTTTCAGAAGCTTTTTTTTAAAAAATACTCTTCTGCTATTAAATGGGGAACCACAATGGGATGCTTGTACTTGCTATTAATCCCATTTTAAAAAAAAAATAGATAAAATACCACTTTCTTACTTCTTATAATTTATTCCCATTTCCACAGCCACTAAGGACTAAACTCAGTGACAAATAATGCCAATTCTTTTTTCCTTTACTTCAGCTCCATTAAATAGTTTATGAATTAGAGCCAAATATGATCCAGACTCAAAGGTCCCATTGGTCAAGGAATTTGTTTATCCTATGAAGTATTTCAGAGCCAGTGTGGTGTAGTGAGCACTGTATTATGACCCTGGAGATCAGCGTTTGATTCCCCACTAAGCCAAGGAAACCCATTGGGTGACCTTGGGCACATCACTCACTCTCAGTCCCCAGAAGAACCTGTGATAGGTTCATCTTAGGGTTGCCATAAATTGGAAATGACTTGAAGGCACACAACAACAACAGCAACAACCATATTTCACTTAGGGTCTATTCAGACATTCTGTAAGAAACTTACCCCAATGTCTAAACAGAGATAGAGCTGTGCCAAACAGCCATCCCTACAATATCACCCATATCATATAGTGTCTTTCCTTAATGTCTGTGGATACAGTATGAAGAGTGAGGGGAAGGGGGCCTTCACATATACAGCTGCATATGCAATGGCTCTCACATGAGCAGGAATCCTGATACATAGGGCCTTTCTGGACTACACTGTTATAGTGCTATTATTCCACTTTCAGGATCCTGTAGAATTTTGGAGTTTATAGTTTACTGAGGCCAAAGAGCTCTTTGGCTGAGAATTCTAAATGGTCCTCCCTAAACTGCAAGCCCAGGATTCCATAGGATGTTGAAAGTGGAATAATAGCACTATAACAGTGTAGTCCAGAAAGGCCCATAGATTGACATCATGGGCCAAGTTACTTGGGGTAGTCTTGTCCCTGCTCATGTACTAGAAAAGCAATTTTCCAAATATCGGGATAATGCTTATGTTTTTCCATTTTAGTGTGTCGGGGTGTGTGTGCATGTACATGCACATGTGCTCACATGTGTGTGTTCCCATAGATTAAACAGCTCTTTCTGAATTGCAGTTGAGCTCAAGCTGAATATAAAATCCATACACTGATCATTCCTATCTATAGACAAATCAAGAGGGAATCAGTGAAGAAAACAAGGTATCTCAAGGGAGAATATCCAGTCAAATAATAAGTTTACTGTGTAGCTCACTGGGTTAACTTCTAGGCTGTAGCCATCGATCTTTCCTTAATGTTTCTGTATTGATGATTACAGTCATTATTACATTCACTTGTTACAGCAGAATAAAAAAGTTTTATTTATTAGGAAATCTTGTATAATGAGGCAAACAGAAAAATATGGCTAGGTCAGAACTTTGGGGAAAAATAGACTACAGCTTCCAGAATTTCTTAGCCAGCATGACCTATGCACATGTTAGCCGGGGAATTTTGGGAGTCGCAATACCCCAAAAGTCCCCAAAATAAATTTTCTAGCCTGGAATAAAATCAAGCTTGGGACAAAATCAATTTCCTCCCTCCCTCCCTCCCTCCCTCCCTCCCTCCCTCCCTCCCTCCTTTCCTTCCTTCCTTCCTTCCTTAAAAAAAACCCTCATCAATTAAATGAAATGAAAAATCTAACAATCTAATCTAGCACAGACAATTTGGAGAAAAACACCTAATGAAGAGGTAGAATTCATGTCATGCCTTACAAGTTCTGTCACCTTCATTGAACAGGAACAATAAATTTCAGTCCTGAAGCAGATTGACTTCTACTTATCTGAAGTCAGGATGATGAATATTAATCAATATTGTAATTCCACATTATTTAGTAGTTTCTGAAATGCAGGCTGCAGTTCTATATGTATTATCTGTGACTGAGACTCACAAACAACATGATTTTGAGGAGATATACATAGGACTGTGCTATAAAATAAGTTTTCTTTTTTTTAAGGATGTTCAAAATCCACATTTCATCTCACAGTGATTTCAGTTCTTGCCCTGGTGAACTCCAAATAAATTCCTGTCTGCCTGTTACATATTATTATTGTCAAAGGTGCTGAAAGCACAGTCATAACATCTAAAGTTTGAATCAGATCCAAAACCAACCTAACCAGATATTTTTCACCAGGGAGCCTTTGAAGTAGGGCCAAAAACGTATTTTAAAACCCCCTCCCATGTTAAGTGTTTTTAACATCAGACCCTAATGATTAAGAAAATCGAAGCTAAATAGCATACAATGTGAGTTTAGCATGGATGTTCTGTTCACCATCAGTCAGACAAGGTTTTGTAATGATGAAAGATGTTTAAGTTCCAGTTCACCACAGTCCTTTACACCTGTCACTGTGAATCCACTGTTGACATCAGTAATTTCATTGGGCACAATTCAGTAGTTGGAAACATTTTGTATATCCACTGTATCCTGTCCATGGAAAGAAATATGTGCAAAAGAGCTTTGGGGAGGGGGGAGCCCTTACCTATAACACACCTGCACATATCCATCTATCAAGACTTTCCATAAACCACAGAGAATGGAAACATGACAGAATTTCACTTTTGTATATTGAGGTTATGGCCACAGTGTTCTAAAAAAGATTGCTATTGAGGATGCAATATTTTACATGCTACCCAAGAATCAAATTCATAGTATATCAATTGCTATAATATTGCTATGTGACAGCCTCTTTTGTCAAATTTAAGGTTTATATAGCAGTGTGATTGGCTGATCATTCCTCAGCAGAAAGAATAATTGGGACTCTGTAACGGTCCTTTCATGCTACACAAATATAGTATTATGATTGTGCTTTGACTGCCATGGTTGCATCCTATAGAATCCTCGGATCTGCACTTTAGGGCAGGACATTTAAAATTCTCAGCTGCAGACTCTTCTAGTGCCTCCCTAAACTACAAACCCAAGCATTCCTCAGGATGCACCCATGGCAGTTAAAAAACAACCATGATGCTATGAATCTGTGATATGAAAGTCACTTGGCTATGTTGAATAAGGTACCCATTAAAGCTTGGAGAAAATAACTTCAGCCTCGTAGTTAAAGGGATGTCTTTCATAGACATCAGTGAGGCAACTTGGGGGGGGGAAATAGAGGCATGGGGGAAGATTTGTCAGTGTGTGTTAGTATGTCTTAGGCCCTTTTCACACACAGTTTTTTTTGCACGAGGGCCCCTTGAGTGTTGTGTGAATGGGAGTGTCGGTCTGTATGACGCACTCCCACTCATGCGACGCTCACAAGCCCAAAGCGGGACAAGCGCGCATTTTATTATTTTTGGCTCTAAGTCGAAAATACTGCGTGGTCGCGCAATGCTCGCGGGGCCCTCGTGCACTTACCTGCATGCGGTGCGCTGAACAAGCTGGCTCGGTCGCGCTTCCTCCCCCAGTGCAGCCTACAGTTCCCAGGCTGCACTGCGAAAGGAAGGGGCAGAGCGCTAGCACGACGGTCGCGCAACTGGCAAGCCACTGCAGGAGGCAGAAGGGCTGCCGTGAGCGGCTTGTGCAAACAGCTGCTTGCGTGAGCACTGCTCCCCACTGCCGTGATGAAGGTAAGGTGCGAAAAGGGCCTTAGTGTGTGTTAACTTCTCTTCAGAGCATACAGATGACACTTTTGGAGAAGATAGTCCCTTTTTGTATTGCTAATATGTGGAGAAATCTTAAGGAGAGACAGTGTGGTGGTTTATAGAGACAGTGTGGTGGTTTATATCAGGCCTTTTCCGCGACTCACCTTTTCTCGGATCTGGGGTGCAGTGCTCGTGCGAGCAGCCTCCAGAGAGAGGCTCTCATGTCTGGGGTCTTTTGGATCCTCGTGAGCTGTCTGCTCACATGAGAGCCCTGCCTCCTCCTTTCGCAGTGCAGCCTGGGACCTTCCCAGGCTGCACTGAGACATGTAGTGCAACCGGCCTGGCTCCTGAAGCTCCACATGCACGGCAAGTGCGCGGGGCCCCAGAGCGATGTGCGACCACACACCATTTTCAGCTTAAAGCCAAAAATGAAAAAGTGCGTGAGCAGTGCCTGCCAGGCCCTGGAACATCGCGCAAATGTGAGTGTGTCATGTGGACCGCTCCTCACATTTGCGCGATGCTCGAGGGGCCCTTTCTCATGGAATGACATGCAAAAAGGGCCTCAGACTATAGAGAGGACCAGGTCTGATGCCAATTCTGCCATGAAACTATCAGAAGAATGAAAAAAACACAGCCTAACTTATCTCACAGTGTTGTACAGATAACAGCGAGCAGCAAGAATACATATACCACCTTAAACTCTTGAGAGAAAGTCAGGCTATAAATATAACACTAATAGAAGAAATGTATGGGTTTTTTTCCCACTGATCAGCTCAGTTCTTAGTGAAGATTTCCTTCTTCATATGCAGATTCACAAAGTCATTATATATTGATGATGATGATCTGTCCCCTAATAATCCTATTCATTTAGTTTTCTTTCTTTCAATGGCAAAGAAATACATTTTACTGCTGCTACACTATAATCTTATTCATAGCTTGAAAAAGTTACGGTACTTTTAGGACTACTAGAATCCCTAGAACAGTATGAACACAGCCCTAGCCTAAAAAGGCAACTTTTCCTAACTGCTCAGATCATTGCAGAGTTTTCAAACAAAATTAATACAATAAATTTGTAGCTAATCACCATGATACCAAGAAAGAGAAGAAAGAAAAATGAAGATCCTAGCACTGTTCATTGTCAGCAAATGCTTGTTTCCACAGTATTCATAATGACCTTAATATAACCCCCATAAGCGCAACAGGCACCAGGCCAAAGTTGCAGTTTTTCAAGGCTGAACTGAATTACATTTGTGTCAAGAAGATAAAGATACCACAAAATCCTTTCTGAATGCTTTCTTGTCATCTCTACAGGGGGAACAAGGTTTATAATCCACAAAGTCTCCCATATGTTCTTTGTTTTGAAACCAAAAAGAGAAAATCCCCTACTTGTCTCTATCTGCTTTTAAAGAATGATTTGCCACCATATAAAGTTATATAAGATGGCAAGACAGCTTGCAGTGGATTTGGGTGTGTGACAGGCATAGTTATTGTTACTGTTATATGGAGCATATTCTGCCTAACATGTCATTTATCTTCTTGGACAGACCTCTCTGTGTCAAATATTTTCCCCTTCACTTCCTTGGTGTTGTATAAATTCAGCTCCAAACTGATTTTTAAATCAGATTTTCTTATCTTACTCTTTTTCAACAACTTTTTTTTTAAAGAGTTCTAAGCAATTCCAAACAGGATATAGTAACTAATTTCACATGCCATCACATTATATAGTGTCTATCTTTACAAATGTGTGAAACCTTTCCATTTATTGTAATGTATATTTTCACTTTCCTTGAATACCGGCACCAGACATTCAATAAACTTATCTCCAAAAGCCGATTTTCACAGTGCCTAAAATGTTGTTAATTGTTCATATCTGTTCTGTCATGACCTCCACATCACTCTCCATTCAAGATCACAGATGTACCATATAGTTACAAAAATTGTTCATTGTTCCCTCATTTAAAGGTAAAGACCTGTTGAATTGCCTGCCATAATTTTGGGGTGACAAAACAGTAGCAATTACAGTAAAACTATGGAACTCTACAGTGGAACAACAACAAAAATAGGCCTGGGCAATTCCCAGACTGAATTCTTGCTCATTTGGCTTAACTGTACAATAATATCAATACCAACTTACTATTTTTTCACTACGGATCTGATTATTCCACTCTCACATATGTTGTTTGATTCAGAACTGCAACAAGAAGTCTGAAATATTCCTAATTTGGACTTTGCACCAGTCTTATCTATGCACACTATATAGTTACAAAAATTTGACATTAGCATCAAGTACCACAGCTTCAGCCTATGGAATCCAGATCTAGGGAATAATTGATATTAAAACAGGTGGAGTGTCCTTAAGTGATGCTGTACCACCACAGATTATCTGTGCCTGTATAGTGAGGCACATAGATAGAACTATATAGTCAGCGGCTGAGATCCTAGGTGAAGCAGGCAGAGCTTAACATACCTTCTTATGAAGTTCCATGTCTCTGGAGATCTTACAGGGAATATGTATATATGCTTATCATATAAATGCAAGCATTTGTTTTGATTCTAAATAAGTGACTTTGTTATTGTGTGTCTTAAAATCATTTATGATATATGGCAACCCTAAGGTGAATCTATCACAAGGTTTTCTTGAAAAGATTTCTTCACAGGGGATTTGCCTTTGCCTTCTTCTGATGCTGAAAGGGTATGCTAGGCCATCCAGTGGGTTTCCATGACTGAGGCCCTTTTCGCATGTTACCTTTTTGCGCGACGGGAGAGGGCATCTCGCACGAGAAGCCTCGTCCGAAATGCTGCCGCTTCCCCCTCCTTCCTACCGCAGGTTACTTCCTGTTTGCGCAACTGTCGCGCTAGCGCCCCGCCCCTTCCTTCCGCAGTGCAGTATGGGAGTTCTAGGCTGCGCTGGGGGAGGAAGTTCGACCCGCCCGGCTCGCCGACGCACCGCACGGCCGGTAAGTGCACGAGGGTGCTGTGAGCATTGCGCGGGGTATTTTCGACTTAAAGCTGAAAATCAAAAAATGCGTGCGCACCCCGCTTCAGCCTCATGAGCGCCGCGCAAGTGGGAATGCGTCGTACAGAGCGGCTCTCCTATTTGCATGGCACTCAAGAGGCGCTCGCACTAAAAAAAAAAACATGTCAAAAGGGCCTGAGTGGGGACTGAGATCCTGTTTTTCAGAGTTATAGTCCAATGCTCACCACACACCATGCTGGCTTTCTAATAAGTGCCTAGTATGTCAGTAATGAGCTGAACCAGGTTGAAGAAATCAACAATTTATCGGTCCTTTCACATTACACTGTTATAGTGCTATGATTCTACTGTAACTGCCATAGTTTCATCCTATGGAATCTTGGGGTTTGCAGTTGAGGGATATATATTTAGAATTCTCAGCCAGAGAATTCTAGTACCTCCCAAATTACAAATCCCAGGATTCCATAGGATGCAGCCAAGGCAGTTAAAGTGAAATCATAGTGCTACAATTGTGTAGTGTGAAATGGCCCCAGGTAAGAATAATATGATTCTGATAACTCAAACGTGATATCTGAGAGTGTGGATTCAATAGGGTGTTGCTGGTAGCCAGAAACGTAAGTCAAATGTAGAGTGCAAATTGCATCCTTTCATGGCAACGTTTGGGCTGCCCACAATGGCAAATTTCTTAATTCCATCTGATTGGGACTACTGTAACAAAACCCTTTTGGGGACTGCCTTTGCAAAGCGTTCAGAAACTTCAGCTGGTCCAGAATACCTAGACAGTTAACTGCAGCTAGATAGTTAACTGGAACCAGTTTAATGGAACATGTGATTCCTTTGTAGAGCAGCTTTACTGCCTTCTGCTTTATTTTCAATAACCAGAATGTGATGGTTATGTGCTACATTGGTTAGGTAGGTTATAAAGCACTACACAAACTAGAAACTGAGTATCTAAGAGGCTGTATTTCCTCTTATAAGATTTAAGATGTCAAGATGCTCTTCAAGGTTATCTCAATCATGCTGCTCTCAGAGACATGTCTGTAGAGCATATGAGAGAGGGATTTCTTGACTCAGGCTCTAAAAGTAACTGCTAAAGATGGCTACTCTAGTTCCCTTTCTATTGTCCTTTTTCAGCAGACAGAGACCTTTTGATCCAGAGAAGCTTTAGAGGTATGCAATAATTTACAGCTGTGGAGGACTATTGTTTTTTCTTCCCTGTAACTTGTTCTATGCTAATTGTTGTTTTACTTTGAACTGTTAGGCAAGTTGGATATCTAGAAAGGTAGTCTAAAAACAAAACAAAATAAACAAGATATGCATGACATTGTCAGCTGTGTCTGGTGTTAGAGATGTAAATGGAAGTCACCTAGATATGGCTCTGCCTCGTCTCTTTTCATAAGTAAAATTGCCAGCACTTCAGAAACAAATACTTTTATGTGTTACATTTTTAGCATGAATTGACTTCACAGTTTTGTAGCTTGCAATGATTTTTTCCCCTCTAACCAGTTACAGGAATCTGCTTTGAAGCACAATAACCTATGCTTTTTACATTTGCCTTGACTGGGCCTCGTTCATTTCTGCTTTGACCTTTATCTTGTTTAAAGGAAAAAAGAAGAAAAACATGGAAGAAGAAAAGAAAAACTAACAATATAGTGATAGTAAAAATACAAGAAATCAGGTAAGATGTTGAGGTTAATGAGATAATGTATGGCCCTTTGAATACTCAGTGTGACCAAATGCATGCTAAATATAATTTACTAACAGTAAACAGAGATGCTCAAAAAGATATCACTAACAAAGGGGCAGTACTGCTGAGCCATGTATCCGTCATTCTACACATGTGCATTTGGTTTTTGTGGACTAAATATAGAAGTTTGTGTTTGTCTTTATTGAACTTCATGTTATTATTTTCTGCCTGATTTTCCAGTTTATCAAGGTCCTTTTGAATTCTCTTCTTATCTCCCAGTGGGTTAGCCATCCCTCCTAGTTTTATATGACCTGGAAACTTGAGAAGGATTCCTTCTACCCTGTCTTCTAAGTCATTGATAAAAATGTTCAGGAATAATGACCCCACAACAGAAACATGAGGCACTCCACTTGAGACCTCCTTCCAGTTTGAAGCACAGCCACTGACGACAACTGAGCATGGCTTTCCAACCAATTATGGATCCATTTGATGGTGTTTCTTTCTATTTTATAGTTTTGAACCTATTTTAAGATGACAGTATCAAGGAAAGGGCAATATATCTGATATACAGTTCTTTGGGAACACTAAAATTAGTAGTAAATCAGAAGATTTAACCTACATAAAACTAATACTGCTAAATATCTATATATTGTACATATTATTTATTTAGAAGATAATGAAGGATATTCACAGAATTTTTCTGACTCTGTAATGTACTGTACTAAGGATGGAAACATTTTTTTTAATCCTTACTTGTGAAGATGAATAATTTCCTCAGTTTTATCCCCTGCTACAGGAGAAAACAAATACTTCTGTGCAATTTTAACCCCATTTTCACACCTCTCAAAGCATTTTGGGCAACTCTTCAGCACAGAACCTTATACATGCAAAAAAAAAAAAGTCAGGAAAAAAGGGTCATTTTCTGTGTGAAAAACCTATGGTTTTCATGGGAAAAACATAATTTTCAGAGACATCTGCAAAAAACAACCACTGTTTTTTTGTGCAAAGTTGCTGCGTTTTGTGCAAAAATACAAATTTTGCAAAAAAGGGGGGAAAACTGCATACATTTTCTTCTTCAGATATTAAACTGAAATACTCAGATATTTAGAACATTATGGCCATATTCTGTTCACTTGTGAATTTCAAAGGAAATTGGGATGCTATGCTTATAGGACCAATATTTTCAAGGAGGAACTCTGAAATTATCACAGTGATGATTATCACTTAGCTGAGGTCTTATCCTACAACAAGGAATGGGGAATATGTTGCTCTTCTCTCCATCTTTCTCCCCACTGGCTTGATTGTTAGGGCTGATAAGAGCTGCACATTAAAAACTTCCAGAGGGTCACTTCTCTTCCCACTCCTGTTAAAGTAGATTGAACCTAAGAGCTGAATCAGATCTGACCAAGAGGAATACACTGATTCTGGGCAAAACCAGCAAAGTTCTTGCTTCCAAGTTACTCTTCCGAAACAAGTTTCCATAGCATCAAGTAACCTGTTTTTCAGCCTGGAAGCAAATAATGATGAATATTCTTTCTATCCGCTCTGTGAACACATGCATGCACACACAAACACACATACATGAGGAGGGGAAGAGGGGGAGAGAGACAGTGTTCTGCAAGTTTATAAAACATTCCAATGTTTTCAAGTTTTGGCACTGAAATCTGAGAAAATGGGAAGCTGCTGACCTGGTAACTCTATTAGCTATCATATATCAAAGACACAACTATAGGGACGGGGAGGGGGTGGAATCCAGGCCAAGATTCTTTGTACAGCAAGCAACACTTCTCAGCTGACTTCTACAGGACTGTAGGCTACTGGAAAGGCAGAACAGAATTAGTCAGCCCAGTGACATTGTAAAATGTCCCAACATTCTTCTCAGAGATTCTTGGAATACCTCCAAAGTCTTGGCTATGGGTTCAGGCAAAGCTGTGACGTACCAGTATGTAAACCAGGCCAACTACCTAGTATAGTGCCACAATTCTGGCACTCGCTAGGAAAGCCAGGTAAAAAATTTCTAAGCATCTTAGTAGATCAGAATGTTAAGATGCTGAAGGTAGCTCCTTTAAAAATACAAAACAGATTCATGGCCCCGCTGACAAAGGTCTACTAGAGGCAAAACCCAGTTCCACTCAATCTGGAACTTACTCCCAGATAAAAGTTCATAGCATTTATAGCCAATTTTCTGTTCTGGGAATTTCCAGAGACCATTTGGAGTGGCAAAAAATGCTCCCCAGGAAAACAAACAAACCAAGTGAGTAGTGGGGAGCCTACTTCTGGGGGTTGGGAGTATAACAATATTTTAAATGATGCAAGAAAGGGCTGCAACATAGCTGAATAGCTGAATTGACATACCGTTAGAGGCAATTTGCCCCTTTTATTGGAGATCAGATAGATGTTCTTAGAAGTCTGAAATATTAGGGACCAGAAAAAACATACTTAGAGGATGACATGAGGACCCAGGGCTACATTATACCCACCTTGGTATATTGTATATAATTAAATTTCAGTGATATGACAACAAAAGATCTTGCAGCTGCTTTTTGTGTGTGTAGGGGAGGGGAGAACCATTGCAAACTGACAAGACAAGACAAGACAGTCTGCTAAGGATTCTCCAACCCCTGTGAGAGTTCTTGATCTGGCGTGAGTGTAAGAAAACAAGCCAGCAATTTTTTTACTACGCTTTCTGCACTTAATGCAAAAATGTCTCTGCACAAAATGACTAGAGCCAGTGCAGTCACGAATGTTAGGAGCTGAAATCCAACAACACCTGGAAGACCACATGATTCTTGTGAGTCAGTGTGGTGCAATGATTTGAGCACTGGACTATGACTCTGGAGACCAGGGTTTGAATCCCCACTCAGCCATGGAAACTCACTGGGCAAGTTGCATGTTCTCAGCTTCAGAGAAAGACATAGAGAACCCCTCCCCCAACAAATCTTGCCAAGAGAGCCCTGTGATATGGCCACCATGAGTCAGAAATAACTTAAAGGCATATAACAGCAGCAGCAGCAGCAACAAATGAATACATTTTCCATTTGTGAAGCTCAGCAGACATACACAGAAGGAATGGCACTGGGTGAGGAAGAAGAAGAGGAGAAAGAAAGAGGGGGAGGGAGAGGGAGGGAGCCTAGCATCCTATTAGTGACATTTTGTGGGGTCATTGTGAAGGAGATTTTTAAACCTTCCTTGCTTAATGACCTCCAACTTGCCCCAAGCTCGCTTGTATCTTGCTACTCTCTAACACAGCTATTTAGTGGCCAGTGAAGAATGGAGGGGAGGGCAGTAGAGAAGCATCCTGTTCTGTACCTATAACTAGACAGTGTTATCCCTGCAATCTCAAGAAGTTTCTATAGGATGACTTTCTCATTGTGGGTGTGGTTATAGTTGGATCTTTCTCCTTTGTCCTTGCTTTCCACTGGCCACTAAATGATTGTGTCAGTGAGGTGCCAAGAAACAGGCAGGTCCTACTTGTGGTAAGAAGGGAGGGAAAGCATACTTCCCAGTGGGTGAAACTTTATGCCCTTTCACTCCACGCCAGAAATGTGCATAGGAAGCTCAGCCATGGAAGCCAGATTCTTAGGAAAAATAGAAATCAATAGAGGGGAAAATAATATTCAGTTATGTTTCATGAACTGCATACGTTTGCTCTTTCAACAGTTTTCCCATGAAGGTATAACTCCTTACTAGTCTGCCAATTGGATTTTCAACAGTTCTCGTACTATTTCTTTTCCCAAAGTACCTGTCCAGACTCCAGAGCATCTGTGTCTTGCTGGCAACTGAGGAAATGGGTTTTCATTACTAGCACCTTAACAGCTGCAAAAAAATAAAAAAAAATCAAAAAAAAATCCCAAAGACATGACTTGGGCCAGCATGTTGTTCCGAAAGCAAGCCCAATCTTATAATGAAATTATATAAAATATGGCACTCACCTAAGCTTGTACAGATGTTAATAATCACATTAATTCAGTTCCAGGCATGGAAATATGCTATTCTGAATGTCCACTGTACAAGACCATAATAAAAATGAGTAGCAACATCTGAAAACTAATATTTTTGTGGGTATTTAGTGAAATCTTTCCATCAGCCAACTTCAAAATTACAATGTGTCGAACTGTAGTAAGTTGAGAATTTCACACACAGCAGGCGTATTCAGCAACAATCACCCGTGCAGCAATCAGAGAAACAAAATATGATATTCATGGTAATGAGATCCTTGAAGAATTCTTTACGGTCATTAAAAGCTAGAATGCAACGAATAAATTTCAGCTAAGTAATACCAGTAGGGTTATTTTAAGAAGAAGAGCTATTATTTAGTCAAGAAGAATGAACAAGACACAAAAATAAATGTTCTTACATTTTCTAAATGGACTATTAAATGTTGTTCACTCACTACTGAAGACTTTCTTGCTTCCCCAAGGAATGAGATTACACTGATCTGCCACACTGACTGCCACTTGGTGGTGCCTTACCAAGTAAGAAACATCTCACTTTTCTAACACTTGCAAACATTTATGGTGAAGTTATACAACTTACAGCATCAAGTTACAGGGCTAATGGGAGTCATGACCATTCACTTGTTACTAATGCATAAAAAGACAGTTGGATCCAAAACTATGTTTATAGGAAAGAGAAAAGGAATGGAAAAATGTGAATTACCTAGATTTGCTTTCCAAAATGAACTAATCTGTTGGAATAAAGGATACTACCACAGATAATGTCAGATTTGAACTTCTAAAGGACTTCTCTGACCATTTTATTAACAGAGAAGGCTCTGGACATTTGTTTCTTTCTACATAGGTCTACATTTCTTCACAAAACAAGGAAGCCTATGTATATGGGAGCCCTATGGATACATCCCAGCACAATCTGGAATGAAATTATTATGTATTGATCAACAGATCCTGGTAATGAGACCTGGTAAAGTTAGTTAGGGCAAGGGTTGTAAGAGGGTCACCAAATCCATACTGAATTTGCTACATGAAAACCCCCATGATTTTTTTTTATCTGGGATAAAACCACCTGAGCAACCAGCTGCTTCTCTAGGAAGCTACCCAGATGAAACCCCAAATCTGTGATGAAAACAGGCAGAAGCACTTCCTCTTCCTCTTGTACGCTGAGATGAGTCACATCTGATCTTGTGGTGAACTATGGTTGGTTAGGACAAAATATCAAATTATTGTCACTGCATACTAAGAAAGGGTTTCCTAAAGTTGGAGCATAATCAAGATATGAATAACCTGTAGATGTGCCATCTGTTCCTGCTCAGTCTTTCCTGTAGTGCACCTTATGTCCTGAATCTTTGAAGATGAGCCAAAAACATTAGAGATCATAGAATATTTACTCAGTGTTGCTTGATATTTTATTTTCCTCTTAAAAATTCACCAAACTGTCTTCTCTAGTACCTGTAACTTTCCCTCATATTTTCCAGTGTAATCTGTATTCAGAGTTATTTACATAGACAATTTGGGTTCCTGAGGGAATACACTGTCCTCCTCCTTGCTGCTAGGCCTCATCTCCATAGCAACAGGCCTATTCCAGTACCTGTAACTTTTCCCCATATTCCCCAATCCAATCTGTATTTAGAATTGTTAACATACAGAAGTTGAGTTCCTGTACGAATATACTGTCTTCCTCCTTGCTGCTCGGCATTGTCTCCATAGCAACCAGTCTATTCCAGTACTTGTAACTTTTCCCCATAGTCCCCAATTCAATCTGTGTTGTCTGGCGGTGTTGATGTACTGGCTTTTCGTTTTTTTTGCTTTCTGTTGAATTCGCGCAATGGCTTTACATTTTTCTGGAAGCATTTTTTGTTTTGAATTTCAACTTTAAGATTCACCAGATACAGAACCCATACAATCTACTGTGTGAGGCAAGAAGACCTTGTAATTATATTGTGTATGTCACTTTAATTTTTCTCACATCTGCCTCCCAAATGTTTTCTGGCATCCTTATTGATGGTAGGCCTCATCTCCATGGCAACCAGCCTAAGGCCTACGAGCTCTGTGGCTGAGAATTCTAAAGGCCTCTCCCTAAACTGCCAGCCCCAGGATTCCATAGAATCTTAACAGCCAGCCAATCATATGAGGTCTTCTCACCTCATTCAGTCAATCTTATGAGGTCTTCACCTCCCTGACACAGGACCTTTCTGCACTACGCTGTTATAGTGCTATTATTCCACCTTCAACATCCTATGGAATCCTGGGCTTTGCAGTTTAGAGAGGGGCCTTTAGAATTCTCAGCCAGAGAGCTCTTTGGTCTCAGTGAACTACAAACCCCAGAATTCCACAGGATGTTAAAAGTGGAATAATAGCACTATAACAGTGTGGTGCAGAAAGGCCCACAAACTCACAGACTGTTATAACTGAGGAATCAAACTAGATTAAAATATGCTAAATATTTTAAGTTTCAAAGTATTTTAGATATATGAATCTTTTTACCTAAAATACCTTGTACTTTAAATTATTTACCATAGGTATATAAATCTTTTTGACAGCCAGCATGGTGTAGTGGTTTGAGTGTTGGATCTACAACCCTGGAGGCCAGAGTTCAATTCATCTCTTGGCCATGGAAACACACCGGGTGACCTAGGGTACGTTGCACACTCTCAGTCCCAGAAAATGCTGTGAGAGGTTTGCTTTACCATTGCCATAAATCAGAAATGTCTTGAAGGCACACAACAAAAACAAATCTTTTTAAAGTTTAATTTCACAGACAAGAATAATAATTTTACCATTGTTCCCCTAACTGTGAAAATTTCATAGAGAACTCTGCAGTTTTCAAAGACTATGCATTGTTTGGGAACTATTCTGTGGTAGTGGGGAATGCACAGAAAACAAATCCCCTGCACAGAAAATAGCATGTCTGCACAGAAAACAAGTTCTCTGCGCGCACGCACACACACGTTTTCAGAACAGAAATTATTGCTTTCTGTGCAGGAAAATTGGCTTTGCAAAAGAATCTACTTTTTTTTTTTTTAATATGGAGTAAGTCCTAAACTGTGAAGATACTTGCACATAGTTTTTGGCACTCAGTAAGCCCATTTTTCTTTTTAACCATTTAAAATATTTTCTTCTTTTCTTATCCCTAGGACTAGGGCTGATTGAGTATAAAACGAAAGAAGGAAGAAACAGGAAAAATTGAAGCAGGGCCTACTCCAATTTCATTTTCACCTTCTGATTTCCAGACTAGTATTTCACTATTATATTAGCACTCAAACATATCTGTATCATATATAAATCCTGAAATAGATAGTTCATTTTTACTGATGCCTCACTTTCCCCAAGTTCTCACTTTTATCCCTTTCTTCTGTCTTAAAACTCAACTAGAGTTCCAGATTTCTTCCCAGACTGCTATGCCATGTCCATCTGTGTCCTCTAGATAGGGCCATGAATTATAAATATGATTTTCAAGCATATTATTCAGGGATATCAGAAGAGAATGGAAGTCCCATGGATTTGTTCCAGATTATATTGGGCACACTTTTACTTCATTTGTTGTTGTTGTTTATGTTATTTGCCATAAAGTTGACATCAACTTATGGCAATCCTATAAAAGAAAGATCTCCAAGTGTCCCAGCCAACAACTTCCAGACCCTTCCATGAGACATACTTCTCCATTGAACTGCTAATCCTCCCACAGTACAGTTTTAACCATTGAAGGTGATCAGTGTGATTTCTGCTGCAAGAGGGGCATAAAATGAGAGGTGGGATGGCCCCTCAACTCTTCAGTGTTGACCACCCCTGCTGTGTAAATTTAACTGAAAGTGAACTCAGGGAATTCAATTGATCTTTAAAAGTAGAGAAGTATATGATTTTACTGTAAAAGTTTAGAAGGGACACTGTGGTATAGCAATTAGTGTGATGGGGTACCTTCACTCTATAGAACTTTGATAACACCTTCAATTCCCCACTGAAACTTACTGGGTAACCTTGTGGTAATACCTTCCAACTGTTCCTAATTGACAGGGACATTCCCAATCAACCCTCTGTCATCCCAATTTTTCAGTGCTTTTAAAATGTTCCAGTTCCTCTCTCATCTTCCCAGTTCCCTTTTTGTCCTTGGCATACTTGCTGCAAAGTCAGTTCAAAGTTCAAAAACAGTCTGCATTCAGTTGACTCAGCAGTGGAGAAAGGAGAGGAAGGTGTGAGATCTTGCCTTCCCAGTAGACTCAGGCAAAAGAAAACTACTGCAGTTTTTCTTAGCTTGTGTGATCTTCCTCGTTAATCACACTCTAATGTTCTTTGGCCACACATGTCCCGATTTTCATCTATGAAAATTTTGGAGGGTGTGCTTGTAGTCACATACTTTCTTAGGCTAACCTAAGGGTTGTTAGGAGAATAAAGGGTTGTTAGGAGGATAAAGTGGGGGCCTTCAGATCATTGGTGGAATCATTGAAGATCATTGGAATGACATAAATGTAGCCAAAAGAAAACAAAAAACAATCATAAGCCCTTTATGCACCTTACTTTATTCTGGAGACATCTGGTGCAGGTCCCAAAGGGATAGGAGCACTCCCTCCAGCACTGGCTGCCTCTGCAAATGGAGGAAGCATGATGGTGCCATCTCTTCCTTCTGCAGTTCAGTCAGGTACTATCCCAGGGGCAGGAAGTGCAGCCATTGCGCTTCCAGGACCTCCACACATCAGGTAAATGCAGGCAGGAGAGCTGTCCAATAACCTGTCATTGATGGGGAAAACCCATCAATGACTTGTGGTGCGATTATGTCTCCTGGGGATTGGAGGACAGGACAGGACCTAGGCAACTTCATGCAGAACTGTTGTCTGGGTACTGTTCTTCTCCAGTCCCCAATGTGGAATGACAACGTCCTGTGTAAAGGGCCATAGCTGATCTATGCTGAAGCATGTGGAGAATTTAAAGCCTATGAACCATCTATCAGTCTCTGCAGATCATCAAATTGTAGGGTCTCTGTGCCATATTTTATTATTCAGGCTCTTGTGTGCATTTCTAAGATAGGGGGTCAATATGACGGGAACAGGAGGACAAGAAAAAAAATAGAAGGAAATTAAAGTTGTGGCAAACTGGGACATATGCAGCCATTCCTACTAAATCCAGAAATCAATATGAAAGATTGGTAGCTTACTGAAATATTGGTGCTGATCCAGAAAACAAAACCAGTTATTCAGAAATTCACACTCCAGAGAGAAATTGAAGTGGGGAGAGTTTGATAAGTATCTGCATTCATATCTTTGTCAGTCCATTCATCATTAAAGAGTCTAAATTAGGTTGTTCAATAACACATGCATTTGGCCAGCTGGTTTGGTGGACTTTGATTTCTTCCTATGTTACAATTCCCTACCCCACACAAATGTTACATCATCATCCATAAGGGTGCAGCTGCATACCTTTAAACAAGGGAATGAAATAAATTTTCAGTGCTGCTCTAAATTATTATTTGAAACTATGTTATTACCACAAAAATATATTAAAAATCAACACAGGTAATAAGTGGAAATGTTCACTCCACTTCAGTAGTTATACAACCTCCACCTGGGTGACTGCATAAAATTTACTGTGAAGAAAGCTAAGGGGTTTTGCTCTACTAATGCCACTAAAATTCTTTTTAAATTTAAAACTTGCTTATTACCATAGGAACCCCCCAAACATCTGGCGAGAAGTTCCGTATTGGCTACCTAGCTGAAAATACCTGCCAAAAACCTCATCCCATTCTCAGAGGCAGAAACTAAGCAAAGCAGACATGTCCAAGTTAAGTCATTGTATTACTTAATATTTTGCTTTTGCTTTTCTCAATCTTGTTCCAATTTCAGTGTAGTAAAAATGAGTGTTTTATGTATGCAATTCATATAGAGCTCACTATTAATGCTGAGTAATTAGCATTTATAAACAATTACTAATGGAGTTCCAGTCTCACATCCACAGATAGGTGTTTGGATCAAATACTGGTGTAGAAATCTGTGATGTTTTAAATCTTGTTTGCTCTGGCTATAAAACAAACTAGTTGCCAACTGGAGGGAGAAATCACTTCAATTTATCTGTAAGCCTTCCTGATTTCTTTAAAAAAATAATTAATTCAATTACATGCTAGAGCTTCAAATACAACAGAATGAAGACAATACATATAGGCAAATGAAAAGATAGAGAATGCATGGTTTCTAACATGTTTGTTAGAAGAAGGAAAGAGTATGGTCAGAAGGTGAAAGGATGGTAACGAAATGGACATAGTTTTCCAGTAGTCTAAGCCCAAGAAACATGGAGTCTTTTCACACTACATAATTGTAGTGCTATGATTCCACTTTAATTGCTAGTGCTAAATCCTATGGAATCGTAGGGTTTGCAGTTTTGGGAAGAGAGTATTTGGAATTCTGAGCCAGAGAGCTCCACTGCCTTGTAAACCACAAGCACCAGGATTCCATAGCATGCAGTGGAATCACTGCATTATAATTGTGTACTGTGAAAGAGCACATGGAGATGGCACTAATGCCCTTTTCCAAATCCTATACTTTATTTGATCCAACTTTGTGATTCTTGACTGAATGTTCTTTACTGGGGTTTTATTTTATATTTTATTATCCTAATATTCTGCATTATGTTTGCAGTGAAATCCATAGATATCCAAACAGAAGTAAGTTTCATTAAATTCAGTGGGTTTACTCAAGATAAGTGGGAGTATCTTCATGCTACCTTCATGGTCTTTTCTTTCTGAATACTTAATGCTTATAGTATTTCTATGCTTATTTCCTGTTTTCCTGTATAGCTACTTGCTTTAAATATTTATAATTGTTACTATTATTCTAACACACATGTAGGTGAACATATGTGCATGTACGTATAGATTTTAATTTACATACATTTCAGATTGTAGACAATTAAGTTCCAAATCAAAACTTTAACTTTCTAAAGTGTGCTGCTAAGACATTTGCGTTCAGAGCTGAAAATATGTTCTCCTCAGACCACTTCCACCACAAGTTTATAATGTTTGTCTGTCTCCAGAAATTTATTATACTCAACTGAATAATGATTTTTAAAATGTCTCTTTTCATAGATGCTTCAAAAAACAAAGCCAGTACTCTTGCATAAAATCTCCCAACCAATAAATGGTATCAAAATCAGGGTTCCAAATTAAAACTCCATCTGTATATCCCACTGTGTTGTATTGAGTCTGGTAAGACATTGCAGCTGCTCATGTGTAAAGGAAACAGCTGCTCATAGTGGAGCAGAAGGCAATTAAGAATCCCCAAGGTCTCCATCCCACAGATATTCTGAAATGAATGGGAAATTCTGCTGGAAAGGCTTGGAGGCCTTGTTTCTCCCAGCAATCCTAAGAAGGGGAAAAGTCCTTATCAAATCAAAGGACTAAGGCAGTCTTCTCTAATGTTGTCCTTCCAGATGCCTTGGATGTCATCTCCTATTGGATGTCTTAACTGGGGATGATGGAAGCAGTGGTACAAAACATTTGGAGGGAGCTTGGTTGCAGTATGCTGTTGAAAGGACTTTTTAATGTTTCTTGGATCACACTGATATTTTTAAAAATCTCATAGCTGTGACCCTGCATCAGGAGATGTACATCTGAAATGTAGCTTTCCCTCCATAGCTACATCTACTGGTGCTATCCTCCCAAGTCCACCTTTTAAACAATGTAGCTTCCCATAACAAAGCAATTTCCATGTCATTGGAAAGTAGGGAGTGGGATCAACATAGATGTGTCAAACTATTTTTCTATAGTTGGATGCACTGCAACAGGCAGCCATAGAGACCTCTAGGGGTTCCTTGAGAGGTCTCTGCCGATGAAGTCCTTGCAGTGTGTCCAGCTGCAGTGCAGCTCCATGCATTCTTTACTGTCCAAAGACAAAGAAACAGCCACATTAGAGGGAACTGCTGTATCATTTTAAAAAAATGAGGGATCCTGGTGATTGCATACTCAGCAAAGTATCCCAACTTCCACAATGACCGAAAAGGTGGTTTATGATGGCAAGATACGAGTCCCTTCTTCTTTGTCTGGCCCAACTTTCTCCTTTCTGGGAATTAAAGTTCAGCCAATAATTCATTTTATTTGTCCTTGTCTTCCTATTGGGAAGGAGATGGGAGACAGGCTTTGTGGGAAACAGCTGTTGGCATGATTCATTCTAGTGACCCATGTAAGCAGCTATTTCCCATGTAAGCAACCAAGCTTTGAACATGCACCTAGATGTAGTACATTCCAAATTAAAAGATACAGACATCTAACTCAGAATCCATAATAATAAATGTCTGGTTAAAAGAGAAATTGTTATCTAGAATTGGTTGATTGGTTGGTTGTTTAAAAGGCAAATGAGAAATGAAAAGTCTTAAGAACTATATATATATATGTGTGTGTGTGTGTGTATGTATATATATCTCCAACAAACCACTTTTTAATGCACATTGAGGAGAAATAACAACACCCCATAAGCGTGCATAGTGCTTTGCAGAGTATAAGAGATCAGGTCTTTTCTCTGAGTACTCTACAGTTTAAAAGTTAACAAAGAACCACAGGGAGAATGAGAGGCACGAGGAACCAGTATTTTTTTTCCTGTTGTACAACATTATATGCTGAGCTACAGCATGGCATTAGTACTTCAGTTTGGCATTCCATTTCAGTCAAACGGTTTATAGAAAGATAAGCTTTGTGAGAGATTTGAATGAATTGTGAAAGGGAGCATCATTCGGGTCAGTTGTAGGCAACTCGGGATGGTGGAGGGGCAAATTTTCCCTACAATACCATCAATGGGTATATCATCTACAAAAAATGTAAGCATCCAACAATTTAAGCGGGCATAGGTCAAGTACACAACTCCTAATCTATCGTCTGAGGTAACCATCTCATTCTGGCTAATGGTAGAACGTATCCTGCTTCGAAGACCTTTTTTCTTTTTCTTTTTTTTTATCAAACTATGAGTATCTGTATAAAAAATCTAAAAGAAGAAGAGGAAAAGAAGAAGGAGACACAAGGTTCTTTTGAATGAAAATCCTCAATTGAAAGTTAAATGAAAGTATTTTGCCTGATAAAGATTGCATAGACATTAGCTCTAATTTACTATAATTCATTTTCCTGCCTTTTTCAGACTATATTGACAATTCTATAAAAGAAAGGTAACCTTGTGCATGATTCCTGTGAAGCCTGACTGACAGGTGACATATTTTCTTACAAATATGTACCTTTTTCTGGTTGGCATGTACAACGCCTTAATGTATGCCTTTAATAAACAAGTGCTCTCCTGTCAGGATGCTTTCCCAATGTGAACATGTGAACCAAATGATCTTGTGGGAGGAAAAATCGATACTTTTCTAGAGTCTTTTGAAAAGCTTTACTGAAAGCAAGGCTTTGCCAGGTCTGTTTTATTTTTTCTAAGATAAAAGTAATATTATTTAAATAGGATTCTTGAAAGCTGGAGGGAAAATAGTTTCAACAGAAAGTTTGCAAATTCATAACCATAGATGTATAGGTGAAAGCATGTTATCAGACATGGCCTTTGCCACCATAGCGCAAATGCATGTATTGCCTGAGATCACTGCAAAGAAACTACTACTTTTTAAAACCATTCAACACGTCTGCTACTTCAAGGGTGCACTGCCTTAAAAAAAAACTTGGCCAACAAAGGATTCCAGTAAAATAGTTATAAACCTTCCACACTTGAGTTGCAGTCCACAAAGATCGCTCATGAGGTCATCTGCAGGAACCATGCCAGGGGGTTTCTCCAGCTGCAATGGTCTTTTACTGCATTATCTAAAAGCACCAGTCTGTTAAGCTAATTCTATAATATATGGTTCTCTTTTAAAAAGGGGGGCTTAAACATCCATTGTTATGGGATGAAGTGTGTATATCAGAATCCATTCAACTTACTTTTCTACACTTGCACAAATGCCAGGCTTTCTATGTTTGGAACCTGAAATGCTAGAAACCAGAGTATAAAAACGATTCAAATAAAGCCAAGGACTGAACCAAATTTGGCCCCTTCAGAGTGGTTCTGATGCTTCTCAAGTTGAATGGGGATTTCCTCCAAAATGTCCAGAACTGAAAAAACACCATATACATGGGGCTTTGTTACCATTTTACAATTTAGAATACAGACACTTTTTCTCCAGAAACTGCATCCTTTTATTATTTGTTTGGTTATTTCTGAGCAAATTCTGAATGTGGGGAAGTAGAGGAGTGAGAGTGCAAGGTTATGGACTGACAGGATCACTTACTAATTCTAGGGCACATTTTTCCAGAGGCTCTTTAATCACCATGCTTTGAGACAGGATTGTGTCTCAGACAAATTACTGTTGCATTCTCACTTCTTTTGTTCTGTTGCTTCTTCCTCTTCCAAAGAAAACATCCTCTTTGCATTCCCAGTAAGACAGTAGCAGCCTCAAATTTAGAATGATGCTGCAACCTAGAAACCTAGGCTTGCTGCCTCTTCCTTTTCCCTACCCCCTCATTTGCCAAGTCTTCCAGATGCCTATGACCTATATCTCAATTTAGCTTGCAGTTCCATACCAAGATACATTCAAACCTGCCCAGGTGCTGCCCTCAAATGGTTTCAGACTATTTTACATGGGGGCTATGTTACATTCTTCATATGGAGAGATTCTATGTCATCTACTTCTACTTTGCACACAGTGAAGAAAGTAGAATTTTCTTTGCATGCCCTGCTCCCCACACACTGCATCCCCCCCCCAAAAAAAGTACTTTTTCAGAAGTACTGGCTATATTCCTATTCCCTCAGGTGGCAACCACTTCAGACTGAGAATCTATCATATTCAGGTTCTACGCTGCTTCTGGCTTCACTTCTAAACAAATAAACCAAACCAAAGCAAAGCAAAGATGTTATATGCTAATAATGTCAACCAGGGCTATAGAGTGGAAGACAGCCATTCCCAATGCCATCATCAGTCACCACTGTACACCCACAGTTCAATAAGTAGTAGGATTTAAATGAGTGGTTCAGTCAGCTATGTTGGGTCATGTGATTCTGGCTGTCTTTTCCTTCATGGATCTTCAACTTCAAAATGAACAAGAAAAAAAAGGAGCAGAATTATCCAAGTCTGCTATATCAAGACTAACTCTGTACAACTTTAAATAGATCTGTACAGTTGGATGGAAAAAGAACAGATAGAGTGGGCTAGGAGCAATCTAAAAGCGACCATAAGTTAAAATGACATTTAAAAAAAACTAAAGGAAAAAATATAATACCTTTCTCCCTACATTTTGTGTCTCTTAAAACAAAAGTTGTTTGTTCATTTGTTTTTAACAAACCCTTCTAATGAATCTAAAAAGGCCTCTGGAATATGTCAAAAGCTTTCACGGTTACTATCTCAGTGATACGCCTGCAGGATTCTCCCTGTCATTCTTTCTGAGAAAAAACAAAACTTATAACACCAGTGCACTGGAGGTGGACAAGCTGCAAACCTCCAGATGCCATTGGACTGTAACTCCCATTAGTCCTTACTAGTATAGGCACTGATGAGAAATGGAAGGAGCTTGAGACTAACATTATTCAGAAGATCACATTTTGCCTACTATTACTAGCACACAAGCTGTAAGTAAATAGATCTTCCAAGTACCTTGCACTTTCATGATCACAGCCTCTCACATTCAGACCAAAACTTTTCCCCTTTCAAAACTCATGTTAGTGTAGAATTATTAGGAGGAATGTTGACAAAGGTAATATCATAGGATGGAAATTTTCCAGTATTTTAAAACCTTGAAACTGGTTTCACACATGACTCCATAGTTCCTGCACCTATCCCTGTTTGGTACACCCTTATGGTGTATGCCATCCTAATACAGAGCATGCTGCCTTACAAAGCTCAAGAACCAAGACTGATATACATTGTCCTCAATGTCCTTTGGTTAATTGTTAGTTGTTGTACTTGTGTTAACCATGATGACCATCTACTGGACTTGTTTGTACCAGTAGAAATACACTAGGAGAACAGCACAAGGGACAACTGACACACATTTTGGAACAAGGCTCAGGAACTATGCTGGATAAACTAAAGCCCACAAAGAGAAGGTTTTCACTGGTGGATGTTGTTCACATGTGGGAAAAACCACACTACCTTCCTCTCTATCTCCTAATGGTGAACAGCAGTTGATTTGTGAAAGATGTATTCTTTAGGGAAACAAAATCCCAGTCTCTCTTCCTCTTTCTCTCCCAAGCATTTCTTCCTATGGATTTTACTGCAGATTCTGGCTGAAAATGCTGCTTCTGCTTTTCTAAATAACACACCCCCTAATTTCCCTCTCTCCCTATTATTCTATAACTGAAAATAAATCTGTGATATCCATATTGTTTCAATTCACTGGAAAGTTATTCCATTAACAGTTTTCTTTTCTCACATGTAATTGATTCCAGAGAGACAGGAAAAAAAGAAAACAGATTATTGAATACTTTCTACTATGTCATATAGTCCATATGGCTAGCCCTAGAGCATATGTCCTGTATATTATAGGCAATGGACATGCATACATTCACACACAAAGACTGCAGTTGGGAGCATACTTGCTGTTCCATGAGTTTTTTTTTTAACTTCTTGATATAAAGAGTGTTTATCTTCCAGAGTATAGAGTGATGGGCAAGCTGCAATAAATGTTAACGTGCTTGTATAGGCATCAAAACTCCAGCTGCTGAACTGTATTCTGTCTATCTGAAAGGCTGTGATAAACCACAGCTGGAGTTTAATCTCACAAAAATGGTTTTGCCCACAGTATCAGAGCTTTTCTGCTTCCTGCTCTGGACAAAGGGAAAAAGTGCGAAAGAACAAAATAACAATAATAATGGGAAAACATTGTACACCGAGGGAAGCAGTTGAAGACAGCTTGGGTTATTGGAAGAACTACCTCTGGGTCACAGCCACACAGAAGGCACAAAAGCAACATGAAGGAGCAGAAGAGGAGTAGTCTGAGATGACACTTAACTTTTTTTCAGTGATTACAACAGGACTATCTTACAACTTTTTTTCCCACTGAGGCAAAGAACTAGCTCTTCCTTCCTCTCCCCTCATTCCATGTACAGAAGCTGACTAGCAGCTGAATTTTTCTGCACCACTGGCAATGGGAAATATTATTCCACCTCACTTGAGGGAAGCAGGCTGGCTGAGCAGTACAGCACAGTTTGCATGGCACATATAGATCCTTCCTTCAAGAAAGGAAACAAGGCAGAAATGTCAAAAGGAATATGTGGGAGACCTGTAACTACTGCTCCCTGCATCTGTCATCTGTCCCAATCTGCAAATTGGTATAGTTAACCCTGGTTGGCATGTACAGGATGCTAGAAGGATGGAAGGCATTTCTTGGAACAAGTATTTCTGTTGCATTGTAAAAGCTAATAAGACCAAGGAGTCTTGTTGTCATTAAATATCTTCTAGTTGACTTTGATGTATAGTGATCCTATGAATAAGAGACTTTTAAGTCACCCTGTAATCAACTGCCCTGCTTAGGTTTTTCAGATTCAAGGACAAATCTTTCTTGATTGAGTCTTTCACAGTATTCCAGTTTTCCTACTGCCTTCTATCTTACCAAGCATAATGGCCTTTTGACTGAGTCATGTTTTCTCATGATATGGCCACAGTAGACAGCCTCAGTTTAGTCATCTTGGCTTCCAGGGAGATTTCAGTCTTGATTTACTCTAAGGCTCAAATCTGTGACTACGGTTTCCACATCTGAACAAATGTATCCCAGATCACACCTCTGAAATGCACTCCTATCTCATACATTAATGTAAAGGTATACTACTATGAAAAATGGCTTCCTTTTGTCGCAAAAAACACAAAAATCTGTGTCCCACATTCTAGGCACAGATTGTGGCAGCATAAAATTGGACTAGGTCAGTAGCTTGCTTGTCAGAAATAGTTTGTGGTGGGACTGTAACTCTACACTGTTATAGTACTATTATTCCGTTTTCAACATCCTGTGGAATCCTGGGGTTTTAGTTTACTGAGGCCAAAGAGGTCTCTGACTGAGAATTCTAAATGCTCCTCCCTAAACTGCAAACCACAGGATTCCATAGGATGTTGCAAGTAGAATAATAACACTAGAACAGTGTAGTGCGGAAAGGGCATCAGTGACATAATACATGCAAAGATGCATGCATAATGCATGCAAAGATCTTTGAAGTTCCACCTAAAGGTAGATCCACCACTGGAGTCTGAGTAAACAATATAGGGCTAGGTGCACAAAATCTGATCAAGTAACAACAGAGACTTTCTGTGTATTGACTGACATAATATGGATTAAATGTTTTCACCAGCAAATAATCTCAAATAGTGATAATATCAAGACCAGAACAGTCATCTTTTTCCCCTTCACTAATTGGCTTGCTAGAACTAAGAAGCAAAGATAGAAATGTCTATAGATAGCTTTTTCTTTCTCTACATACTTTAAGCTTTATTTCAACAAGTATACAGCAAAATAGTTCCTTCAGAGAACCTTTGCGTTGGAACATTATTTTTCATATTCTAGTACCACTACAGGTGAGCCCAAATAGTGCATGTAAAGTCATAGGCCAGAACCCAGTTGAGGAGTTATGAATGTGTAATTTGGGGTTATGTATTTGTAACTGTGTGGTATTCATGATCATTATGTAACCCCCTAGTGTAGGGGACATGTAGGGACTGTGAAAGTCCCCCGATCAAGGAGCCACAGTGATTCATGGTTTCCTTTGTCTCTCAGGAAGCAGATGACTAATTTTCTGACACCTCTTCCTGTGTGCACTCTCTGACTGAGGGATAATGATGACAGGGACCCCACTTCCACATGTCATAATGGAGATCACTCTCACAAGAAGGTGAGAACATCAGTGAGCTGCTTCCTGGGTGGTAGAGGAACTGACCTCCATCAATTGTAGAGAATGTTGCCCAGTGAGTAGGTATTGTGATAGTTGAGCAAGAATTCACTGTTTAGCTCTGTAACTACTGTAATTATGCATTTGTAACTCTCCAGTAGGATTCTGGCCCTTGTCTATAACTTCTTTATTCTTTTATATGGCCCTGCCAGACTGTTAACGTCTTTGAGGGAGGGCTCCTTCTCGTTCCTATTACCTTCACAGTAGGTAAGCTTCTCATCAAGGGCAGCAATGCATAACTTCATCAGTTTTCTTCCTGCTGTGAGAAAATGTTTGAAAATCATAGAGTTTTTAAATATAATCCACAATTTGGAACTGATCTGCAAAAAAAATTGCACAGGTTGTTTTGTACAGAAAACAGTGTCTTTTGCACAGAAAACAGCATTTTCTACTTAGAAAATAATATTTTGATTCAGAAACATTCATTCCTGTGCTGAAAACACTGTTTTATTTGTATAAAAAAGGGTTTTTTTAAAAAAAAGTTTGAATTTTGTGCAGAATAAATCCTGAACTGCAAAGATTATTCTCATGGTTGAAAGCTTGAAAACCATGACCTGTGAGGAGCGGCTTAGGGAGCTAGGTATGTTTAACCTGATGAAAAGAAAATTGAAAGATGACGTGATAGGCATATTTAAATATTTGAAGGGATGACACCTGCTGGTCCAGAGACTAGGAGATGGACCAATGGATTGATTGATTGATTGATTGTCTCCCAGAGTTGGGACCCAAGGCCTCCAATAATGAATACACATTAAAACACACTAAAAAAAATTAAACACATTAAATACATTAAAAACATTTAAAAGAGTTAAAAACATTAAAAGAATATAAAACCATAAAACACTTAAAACAATATTTGATTTATGACAAGTTAATAAATAAAATTAAAACTACAGGAAAAGAGCTTTCACCTAAACATCAGCAAGAACTTCCTGACGGTAAGAGTTGTTCAACAGTGGAATATGCTGCCTTGAAGTGTGATGCAGTCACCTTCTTTGGTGGCTTTTAAATAGAGGCTGGATGGCCATTTGCTAGGGATGGTTTGAGTGTGTGTTCCTGCATGGCAGGGGTTGGATTCAGTGGTAGTTGTGGTCTCTTCCAACTCTATGATTCTATGATTGTAAGGCCATTTCCACCCTACACTGTTATTGTGCTATTATTCCACTTTCAACATCCTGTGGAATTCTGATGTTTGTAGTTTACTGAGGCAAAAGAGTTCTCTGACTGAGAATTCTAAATGCTCCTCCCTAAACAGTAAACCCCAGGATTCCATAGGACGTTGAAAGTGGAATAATAGCATTATAACAGGGTAATGTGGAAGTGGCCTATGATTCATCAGGGTTTCTCTACACCTGAAAAGCATGGATTTCAACCATTTTTTAAAAAATATTTTAAAGTATCCTTTCCATCCCTACTTCACAGGAACATCTGGTGAGGACACAGAGAACAGACTTCTCAATGGCTGCTTCCAGCTAGTGGAAATCCCTCTTACTGGAGGTTCAATTGGACTTCTCTCTGTTGTCTTTCATCCAATAAGCAAAGACCTCTTTCTTTTTGTAGACCTTTGACTCTTAACTAATTGCTGCAGAAAGGGTCTTTAATGAGGTGTATTGTGTTTTTATCTTTATTTTTTATTCTGTTCTAAATGTGTTTTATCTTAGGATTCTTAATAGAATTGTTTATTTAATAGGTTGTTTTTTCTATTGATGAAATTTTAGCTCTACTTTGTTTTTGATTTCTTGTAAGCTGTTTTGAGATCTGTGCAGGGAGAAAACCAGGATAAACATTACATAAATAAGATGATAGTTGAATCACAGACAGAAGTGTCAACAGACAAAAAAAAGTCAGGATCTAAGAATCATATTTCATATTTCAGAAATACATGTGACATAACATGCAAATAAGCTCCACCCAGCTGTGCAAGTTAAAATGTGTGAGATATCAATTTAAGGGCAGTGACTATTTCCCAACAGGATGTCACTGTGATGCTGAAGTATGCCATTTCCTAAAGGTTTATGTTGGAGCTGTAGTTAATCTCAAATCATGTATGCCAAAGTAGTTTCAGTGTTTTCAATGGTACTAAATCAAATAGAGATTGGTAGCCTCAGCTGTTTCTTGATTATAGAGACCAAATGTGGCATAATGCCTTTTTCATGCTGTAATCTCTGAAAACCCCAAACAATTCCACTTAAAACGTACACTTTATTACATTCACTGTGTGACAAAACAGTTCTTTTTTTTTTCAATGCCTTTTATTTAGATCACCCTAAAGGGAGAAAACAGCTTTTAAATGTGCACTGTTGGCAGCGCACCAAATTGCAACTATTTGCTTTTAGCTAGCAGCTGACCTTCCAAAGAGTATTCAAATTCTGTGCACTAACTTGATTCATAGACTCAGAAAACTTTAGCTAAACTGATAGAATTGTTTTACAACAACCAAAAACAGCAGGTACTGGCAGTTTAAAGATTTTTTAAAAGCAGAATTGTGCTTTTAAGGCAGAACAGTACATAAAACTACGGATTACATGTGGGAAAGCTTCAGATGTCATGTAAAAATCACATAGTGTAATGATACACATTTTTAATTGATTTCCATAGGATAATGGCATTGCGTATTCCCAAGACTCATTTTCCCCATCTGTAAAAGAGGAAATGGTTAAAAAAGCAAAATATGCAAATATTTTCTACATTGAGTCCCACTAAGAACACATTGAGATGTTTTCTTGACACATGCACAGGAATAATGTTGGGGGAAAAGGACACCTAACTATGCATGTATCCCATATCCATAGTTCTTCTTCCTTAGATGTCCAGTGTGGAATCAACATCATACTTGACCTACATTTGAATGTGGAAGGGAAAGGTTGCACTGAGACCTCCATGAAATAAGTTACAACACCAGATAAGTGAATGAATTGAGTCAACAATGTCAAACCCTATTTTACTGTAGACACGTTACAACCTATTGGCATCTGAAAAAACATCATGATTGGAATATCAAAACTTGTTGGATATTCCATTTCTGTATGTTTAGCAAACTGGAATTCCTTCTGAGAGCACTATTAAATTCAGCATCTCAATAATACTCTGTTACAGAGGGACTTGGCCATAATACCAGCTAGGTCAATTTTATGACTGCTGCAGGCCTGACTACTAGCAGTGGAGTGAATAAGCAATCAAGGGTTCCCCTTCTCAGCATCAGTATTATTTGTCTTTACTGCCCAACAAATTTCATTAACATTTATAGATCATCCACAAATATCATTTTTCCTCATCCCCTATCATGTCCTAATGCCATGATAACTTTTTCTTATGTACTGCCTATCATACTTTTTGTCAGAATTTATAAGACTGGCCTCACAAAACCCAACAATTCTGTTGGTAGGTAAGATATCAAATTCCTACATCAGAATTTTGGGATGAAAGGACCAATTGTCTTATGCTAGAAAAGACAAGGTATCTCAAGACGTCAAAACATCTGCTTGAAAGAATGGTCAACTACTGAAAGACTTTCTGCATTGTAGAACCATGGGGAAACATCATTTGTGAAATCACAACATTTTTGCACAGAGAACGGGGTTCTACTACCTGAGATTGTTGTCTGTGCAAAAAATGATTTTGTCCACAAAAGCAAGGTTTTGCACAGGTAAAGAATAAGTCATGAAATGCCAAGGAAGAAAGGAACACAATTGAAACATCCAATGAAAAGGATATATCAAATGGTTTTGTTCTGCACCTAGGAACATAAGTGAAGAATTCCACCCTTAATCAGAATTCTTTAGCTCCCATCAAACATGTGGTGTGAGGTTGTCCACAGCTAAGCAATTCTCTGATAAATTCCTAATTTCCTAATTGTCCAGACCATTGAATTCCTTTATGAGAATTTATGACTCCCTCTACAATATGGTATTAGCCTTGACACACCTAATAAAACCACTTAAAAAGCAAAGTTAAAAAAGAACATAAGAACAGAAAAAATCATCTCTTAGCAAAAATAGTTGATGTGTTTGCAGAAGTAGTTGACTTGTTTCTGTGTTTCCATGACTAGTTCTATTTTATGTAATGTTGTATTTCCTCTATATAATGTTAACTCCTTCTCATAATTAGAAGGTTTAGAGTTTACATAGTGTTTTCAGTTCTCCTCCAAAAAAAGGACCAGCTGTGCCAAGAAATAATAATAATAATAATAATAATAATAATAATAATAATAATAATAATAATAATAATAATAAAATTATCCCACCTCTCCCAATGGATTGAGGCATCATTACAGCAATATATAAAATACATTAAAACATTAAAATGTACCCCATCCTCCCCACCCCCCTAACCCCCTAAAACACATTAACTATTAAAACAAATTAAAACAAGATTAAAAACAAGAGGACAGTTGATGAGAGGCGGTGGAACACTAGTCTGGGAAGGCCTGTCGGAAGAGGACAGTCTTGACTGCCTTTTTAAAGCTATTTAAAGCAGTCAAGACTGGTAATATGCTGGGTATGCTCAGTACCATACATTCACAAAGTCTTATGCAATAATGAGGGGTCTTAGTAAAATGTCATGCAGGTGGATCCCAAGTTTACTGTTCAGTATGGTTCATTGCCAATGCCTTACCTATTCCCCCTTTAGATTTTATCAGATCTCATAATAAGACATGTTTATCCTTTCCAGTGCCCCAGAAGTCAATCCATCTTCCATGGTGTAATGAAGGAAAAAATATGGCCACTGGGAGCCAATAAGAGGTTCATATATTTGAGTTTGTTGATCTGTTAAGTTTCAAGGCAGTCATCTATGGTGGCTTCTGCCAGAGAACTGGAATCCTAGCAGTCCCTCAAGCTAGCTGCTTGGTAAATTAGAGCCTGAACTTCATGGCCGTTCTGGAAAACTCATGTGTGCTGCAATGCTCATTTGCAGTCAGCCTGTAAGTCTGCTGTTGCACTTACATAGCTCTGTTAAAGTGAACGGTGCTCTATTTCTGAGTCAATGTGTGCAGGGTGTACTGAATGTGTATTTCCAGTCGTCTTATGCAAAACATGTAGCCAAAATGTACAACTGAATCCGAACTCCTGCACTCAGTTAAGCCACTTAATATAATTGATTTCAATAGTGTTCAATCATGAATTGCATAAAGCATAATTAATCATAGTCTTTATTAAGTGCATGAGCTTACAAAAGTCTCTTCAATTGCCTTTCCTATCTTTGGTTGTCTTTCGTTTCTTGCTCTGCTTATAGATTTCTCTTGGATATGATATTTCATTCCACACTTTCTGTCTCATTTTTCCTTACATCATGTCCATTATATGCTTTATTCATTTGTTTCTTGGGTCTTTTTTCCCTATTTTCCTTTAAATTCAACCTTCCCCTTAGAGGAACAGAACTCTAATAATTCAAGCTTGCATTGACATTTCACACACCAAGTGTCCAACTGGGTTCAAAATTAGATAAAATGAATTCACCCATCCCTGCCCAACAGCAATCTTTTCCAATGTTCCATAAGTCATTTCCTTCAATCCCACTGGAATTCTACCATGCTCTTTAAATTCAATATAAAGTACAAGGCTTTTCTTCAATAGCAAAATAGCTCACTCTGACACTGTCAGTTGCAAATGAATTTGTTATTCTGTCAAAATTGTCATAAAAAGCTGTATTACTAACTTGTTGTACAGGACTGATTTTTGTTTGCATAGTTTAATCAGTTTTGTCCACGGTATTCACTGCAATGTGAGTGAGAAAAGAAGAATACATGCTGTAAAAAGCACATTAGCTTCTAGAAATAATATATATATATAGTTTTTAAAAAAATCAACACAATTTTTGACCTTTTATGAACCAAAAAGTCTTGATTGGATCACAAGGAACATATTCAAACTGTTGAAAGTTATTTGCTCATTGCGCAGGAGAGGGGCTTCTCTGCTGTTGCACTCACCTTATGCATTTCGCTCTTCACAGAGATTAGGGAAGCTTCCAGTATTGGAGGCCACCACCATTAGCTAATCTTGAAATTAGATACATATTTTTTGTCCATTTTCCTGACTCTTGATATTGCTAGTTACCACTGGCAAAATCAAATACTTTTTTTATTTTGTGTGTGTGCTGTAGTTTTATTTATTTATTTATTTTCCTTAAAGTATTGTGTTGGCTTTTATTTTTCTAAATGTATTTGGAATTTTTAAAATATAAAAATGAGTTAGATAAGTGCTTCTTAAGCTATCTTATTCAGGAAACCACAACTAATTTTTTTTTTTTTTTTTTACCAGTGTGCAAGGAATCAGCACAATATTTGGGTCCATTTATTACAGCTGTTTCTTTCTTTCCTGGAAACTCTCCAGGGACCAGCGGCTTATGGCTTGCAAAATGGCACAAATCTCTAGATCAACATTTTGAGTACCACTGTTGTAGGGTGTTTTTTAAAAAAAAAGAAAAAGAAAAGGAAAGAAAAATCTAGACAAATATAGTAGCATAATTTTGAATTCTGAGAGAGCTGGCATGGTGTAGTGGTTTGAGCATTGGACTATAACTCTGGAGAACAGGGTTCAAATCTCTTTTCAGCCATAGAAACCCATTGGGTGACCTTGGACAAGTCACACTCTTCTCAGCCTCAGTCAAAGACAAAACCCCCTCTGAACAAATGTTGCCAAGAAAACCCTGTATAGGGTTGCCTCAGGGTTGCCATAAGTTGGAAACAACTTGAAAGCACACAACAACAAATTCTGAGCAGCAGATGGTAGAGATGGACAATGGAGGATGGGGGAGATACAGGCAAAACCATGTTCATCAACTTCTTGACCACTGTTGCATCAAAGATTTGGGATTATCTGGTTGTTCTGTTTCAACGGGCCTATTCTTATTTCCTTCTTCTTTTATAGTCAACTCTCCACAGTACTCTCCCATGGACTAATTAATGCAGTGTGACATTTCTGGAATGCTATGTCCCTGACAGTTGTTATTAGTCATTTTGACCCATCGGTTATCTGTCCTTGGCAGTTGTGACTGTGGTTTTTCACAAAGATCAGCAGATTGATCAATGACTTTTGTTACCACTCCAGTGATCAAACATAGCTAGTATTGGCCATTTAAATCCATATGCAGGAGCAGAAAAACCATTGAAAAGTAGATTAAGAGCTGGGAAAATGGAATAAGTGGGCTACAGAGGTTAAACAAACAAACTCTTAAGATATAGTCTGTCAGCCATGTTATTGAACATCTGAAGTAAATGAAGCTTATAAAAATGCAGATATGCCCCAGCAAAAATAGCAAACGATATTTGATTGAAATGAGCCAACAGTTCATTGACTGAAAAAGTATTTCATACCAGAAGTCTCAAGTTTTAACATAGTGTATAAGGCAACAATTTCATCTGCTGCAGCTGTTAACTAGTGCGATTGATCAAGTAAATTGATTAATGCTTACTTACTCCCTAGCGCAGTAGTTTTCTTCAACTAGAATATTTGTCTATTGGTAAGAGCTTAGCCACATAGGATAGGAAAGTTTACATGCAGGGACAAGAAGTTTTTCTCTATAATGATGTGGAATGCTTAATGCAAATTGAAACTTCTCACTGTTCTCTTTCCTTTAAACATCATTACTATTCTAGTAGAAACCCAAGAAACTTTGCAGCAACATGTCTGGGTCTGTTTCCATTCCATTGTGTCAGTATAAAATAAAATGGTTACCTGTTTTCTCATTCATTAAATACTTGGCTGAACAATGCTGACGTAAGGGTCTCATATCATATTGCAGCAATTATCTAATGTGTCAGATTACCTTTATCCCTGCCAAGAATGTTTTTGGACTCCAACTGGAGGTTGAGTGTTCTACAAACGTATTAAATGTATATTATATATTACTTAAGATAACATTAAAACACATTATAGCACAGATAAATAATAATGAAGGACCCACCCACCAATTGCCTTTCCATTCAAACCATATTTGGGCCATTAATCAGGGTTTCCTCCATCATCTTTTACAAATAGCTTAATTGTTCCATAATATTTCTGGAACTGGTGTGATTTACAATGCCATTCAAAGACCCTGGCAGAGAGCTGGCACACACCAGCCCACTGCTTCACAGTATTTCTTTTTCTTTCCATATCATGATATCCTGCCTTCTAATTTTCTGATGGTACATGGTCTGCAGAGGAGAAGGAGGGGTCATCAGCATCTAGGCCAGCAATGGCAATAGTAGTTGAGACAACAGCAACTATGTATCCAAAGCAGTGACAGATGGCTATCACCCTAGAGCAGAGCTTTCCAAACTGTGTGTCATGATATGTTAATGTGTTGGCTGCAGTGTGTAGGTGTGTCACCACTGCCACCTTGGGCCGAGAAAGACTTCAGTGACGGCAGTGGGCCAGGCTCAGGTGGAAGGGCTGTCTCTCCTGTCACCACTGCTGTTGCCTCAGGCTGAGAAAGACCCTAGCGAGGGCAGTTTAACCTCCAGTTTGCTAGTAACTAACCCCTTATAAGAGATATAAGAGATACAGACACATATATAAATTGTAGTAATGAAATGTATGGGGATACAACATATCTCATGAAAACCTTTCATTTATATTTTTAAAATATATGATTTATGCTTTATTTATTCATTCATTCATAATACATAAAACTGAATTACTGTGTCACAAAATTATGCATGGTTGGACTGGATGGGCTGTGTGGTCTCTTCCAACTCTACATTTCTATGATTCTATGGTTCTATACTTGCAAAAGAAATCATTCCTTCAAGAATGCCTATGAGCTGGATTGACTCAGCCAGTGAGCCCACTTCCCCTTTCTCCTCCCCCACTTTTTTTTTCCCTGGAGAAGACATTGGTAGATTGGGTCAATGCCAGTAGGAATATGATTCAGTTCAGCATCTTGCATAGCTCATTGAAAGTGCAAATTAAAATCCAGAGTAGATTCTTTACCCTCACAGACCTCAGAACCACCAGACACCACTGGAAGCAGCCTTCTCATGCCTTTCTAGTATGGTTCTACAAAGCAACCATTGTTTCTTGCCCATAGCTCTTCCTGGCACAGTTTAGTGTGAGATACTAGCTGTTAGCAATGGTTGTTAGCAAACAGCTTAACTGAACTTACACCTTCAGGTCTATTGTTCAAGGCTGGAAACATTCAAATAGCTGTGAAGGAGAACACTGATATTACACAAACACACACACTTATCCTGTTTAATGATGGCAAGTGTCCAGTTAAGTACACCCTCAGTCCACAAGGACAGACAATAATAAAACCAAGCCAGTAATAGATCATACTTAAGAGCATCAGTGGAATCAGAAACACGGTTCAGGCAGTCTAAGGTCCAAATGTGAAAAGCAAAGCAGGGTCTAAAGTTGATAAGAGAATCATCAGAAAAAGTCAAAGTTCAGAGATCCAAAAAGCCAGATGCCTTGGATAAAGTTAGAAAGGGAGTGTAGGACTTGACTGTTTGCAGCAATGGAATGACCTTAGCTGAGCTATTTTGTAGCCCACTGTAAATCAGCCCAGCTGTCCTAATTAGGTCATTGTTTTTCATTTAAAATGGACCAGGGTGTTTCCTGTCCCTTGAAACTATTTGGTGTTTTAATCTATGATGCTTCACAGAGCGAAGTGTCTTTTTGTATCTTCCTCATGATCTGCAAGAGCTGTGTAGGATGATACTGGCTCTGCTTCTGCCAGTTCCACAACAGGACTAACCAACCTCCAGTGGCTTTGAGTACAGTCTGTTATCTTGGCACTTCTCTTCCCCTTCCTGAGGAGGACACTACCTGCAGGTTTAGAGTTCTTGCATTTTCAGTAATTGCAGTTTCTAGGGAATGAAGTGAGGTGTGGGCAAAATTACATAGATTCCTCAAGCACAAAGGATACTGCACGCTGCAGTATCTTCCCTATCTGTGACATATAAGTGATTCAGATGCAGGAAGCTTATTTATTCCTAACCACATCATTTTATATACATGGGATAAATATTACACTGAACAGTTGGTGATAAGGGATGATACCAAAGGTAGAAAAAAAATACAACCTAAGGATTACTTTGTTCCTGAAGTTACAAGCAGGATGTGGGTGAAACTGGAAGAGTTAGACAGAGCTAATGGAACTGCATGGATGTATATAGATCACTTTGGGTGCAAGCAAGTGTCACAAAATGGGATGGAAAGGAAATAAACAGGTATGCTAAAATTAGGTTCCCCTTAACTTGGGCTTCTGCTAATAAAATTGCAGATGAATCTAGCTTGCTTGCTTATTTATTTATTTTGTCTTTTGCAACAAAGTGAAGTTTGCTTTTCCAAGACTTTCACTTTCTGAATTCAGTTATTCAGCTGTTCATACTAACATATTATATAGATAAAGTTTTCTTGCCTTGCTTCATACATTATTGAATAACAGGTTTGAAGAGATTGCCACTTATTTGATTCTGGAAGAAAAAAAACTAGTTACAAAGATAGGAAACAATTTATTGTATTTTAAATTGATACAGAGAATGTGTTTTTTTCAGAGTACAGTCAATTTGTTTCTGAAAGAGTTGAAGAATGCACAGATTATAGCAAGTGGGAATCTGCTCAGGTCAAAACTTCAGCAGAAAATTCTTGTGAGTTATAATTGGAATGTTTGGGAAGACAGTGTATTCACATTTTTAATGAGCACTGAGCTTTTGCAATCTCTATTTACCAGGATTTTACAGGGTAATTACAGGCAGTCTTGGGTAAATTTATCTTTTTCTAGATCATATAAGTATTCGGTAGCTCCTTTAACAATTTCAGCTCAGTAATGGGGGCTATCCAAAAGGAGAAATTTTTAGAAACTGAAATGAATTGGATTTAGTAGTTGCAACTAATTTTTATCCTATTCATTTTGATAGGGTTGCTCTAGGTAGGACTAAATGTTGGATTTCACCCAGTGCTTACACCATTTTTTAATTTCTCAGAGAGATTTTTGGGAGAAGTTCCAAAAAGGAATGAAAGGATTCCATCTGTTCAAAGTGGGGCTAGAATTCATTCAGAAAGCATTGTTGTGCTCATTCTCAATTGCTTTTGTTTGCTTCGTTTAGCCAAACCCAATACAATGCAATTGCAGCCTCATATTTTTATCACCTGTCCAATGCCATCTTTGGTATACTGGCATCCTATAGTAAAAATCATGCCAATAGAATGACACCAAATCATGAGCACATCAGAGAAGCAATGGTTGTTGACAGCCTTCCCTACCTTACCTTGATAGCACAATGAACTAGAGTCCTCACGATACTGCCAATATCGCAAGAGACCCAGTAGAGAGCCCCTTGCAGTCTGCACACGGTAGGGCATTCGCGAGAGAGCACCAGTCCCTGCCCGGTGCCTTGTCCGCATGTTGGCATCTTGGGCCATGCCCAGGTCCTGCCCTGTCCCCGCCTCACCGCTTCTGATTGGTCAGTGGTTTTTCTTTTTTTTTATTGTTTTGTCAAATATTGTGCTAATGTTAGCACTATAGATCCTGCCAACAGGCTGTTTCATACTACGTTGGTAACGTGCTAATGCGCTAATGATAGCGCAGGTTGTTTTTTTAAAAAAAACATAATTGGCCAGACCCCAGGGGCTGCTGTCATCTTGAGTGTGAGTGGCGACGCAGCCCCGGGGTGGCTTCTCGCAGCGACGTGTCGTGCAGTGTTCCCTGCTGCGATGGGGGCAGCAGCAAGCCTGCTGCTGGGCAGAGTGTCTCCTGGGAGCTGCGGTGTGAGGGACAGGCAGCAGGGACTGCCCACACCCCGCCCACTCCCGGGTCCTTCCTGGAAGCACACCAGATGACGGCTCCGCAGGACCTCTAGTTGCGCAACTGATGTGTGAAAGGGAGGTTATTTTCGCCTTTCAGGCGAAAATAAGAAAAAGCGCTACCAGCACTATCCGTGGCTGTGATAGCACCTGGTTCACCAGAACATCATGTGGTACAGTGGCTCGTGAAGCAGGGAGGGAGTGTGCCTAATACACTTTAAAACGCCATGTGAAAAGGGCCACAGAGACAGAACAGATTTAGGGAATATTCCTGTGGTACCAAGTACTATACCATTCTACTTTTTTTTTCAGAGAATTTTTCTTTTTTATTATGTATTTGATTGCATTAAGGATATCCTCATTATCAGTTTAATTTTCATTTTATCCAAATTGCTATCACCATTTTCAGGAAAAAAATTATTAAATAATATCTTAATAGCTCATACCACTATTATTTATATTCCAGTGACATTTTTTTTTTTGAACTGATAAAGGATTGCTCAAAACCTTAGGTTCAGACACACACAAAGAAAGAAAGAATAAAAGAAGAGGGTAAAAAATAATGAGAAAAAAGTACAGGAATAAAAACCCCTTTTGAATAAAAAAAAAGTAGAAAAGATAAGAAAAAATTAAAAACTAGAAACAATACAGGGACAACATGTAAACATTGTATTATTATCACTCAGCCATTAAACTATACTGATAAACCATATGAAGGATCTTTTCATTCCAATAATTTATGCCCATTGCTCAATAAATCTGTTCTCTTGATGGAATGGTTGTTCTATTCTCTATATGTTAATTTAATCCAATCAACCACCTCCCCTATTAAGCGTTATTAATTAAGGTTATACTTCAGAGGAAGGAACTGGCAAAACCATCACTGAGTACTCCTTCCCTACAAAAACTCTATATAATTCATAGGGTCACTGTGAGTTGACAGATGACTTGAAGGCACAGGTACACACAGGTGTGGTCATCAAACCTAGATCATTCAGAGTAGGGATGGAAAAAAATAAGGATGCCAGTTAAATCCACCAGGGAAAAAATGGATATCAGATTTTGCCTGTTCCAATGGAATAGGATCCTACCAATCCCACTAGAAGCTGTATCTAGGCAGGAAGGATCCCTTGCCTTTGAGATTAGTGGAGGTATTTAAGCATATAGCCGTGGAAAATACTGTGTTACTTTTGAAAGTGATGGATGACAGTAGAAAAGGAGCTAATTTTTTTAAAAAGGGAGGAGTAGCATATTTCTGTGTGTTCTAAATGCATACAAGTGTCTTTGTGTTAATGTGCCATGTAGAAAACTGTAAAACATTGCATATTATTTTCTCCTGCAAGTATGCTAGCATGAAAATGAAATCTGGAAAACATATTCAGTAGACAATATAATGGATAAGATAACATGTCCTGTTGCAACACATGCAGAGCAAAATAGGTTTGATTATTAAAACACTAGTAAAGAATACATGGAATTTTTCTCTTTTTCACTGACTCTCTCATGGAGAAAATGGTCAACTCCTGTGAGATTTTTTTCTAATTTTTTTAAACAAAAAAATCATTTGCAAGGAAGAACTTTTTTTGCACAGAAAGCCAGTATTTTGTGCAGAAAGCAATTATTCATATAAGATAGTTTCTTGAACAGAGGCCATTTCCTCCCTACACTGTTATAGTGTACTTATTCTACTTTCAACATCCTATGAAATCCTAGGGTTTGCAGTTTAGGAAGGATCATTTAGAAATTTCAGCCAGAGAGCTCTTTGACCTCAGTAAACAACAAACCCGAATTCCACAGGATGTTGAAAGTGGAATAATAGCACTATAACATTGTAGGGTGGAAAAGACCAGCGTATTATTGCTTTTTTGAGCAAAACCTCCCAATATCCAAAACCCCCATCAAAACTGCACAAAACTATGCCATCATCTAGAAGATTTTTAATAAGTTTTATAAGTTTGTAAGATTGTTTTTTTAATGTATAAGTTATTTATATGATTTATTTTTCCCAGTTCTGGACTTATGGTGGCTTACAAGGTAAAATAGACACAGATAAAAATTGAAACCATTCCAAAGTAAAAGTATAATTAAACTATAGCTAGAATTAAAATCAAGTTAAACGCATCATGTTAAAAAACAGAAACAAAAAATATAGAGAACATTATAAAGACCCTTTTCTCATAAGCAATCTATTCTGAAAGGCCTGTCTAAACAAATAATAAATATTATTTATTATTTAATGTTATGCATAAGCATGATGATATGAGCAAAGATTTACAGTTCTAATCCAATGACTTATATGTTGACTGCTCTAATGGTTGTATTAAAAACAAATCACAAGAGATTCTCTAAAATATGTAGTCAAGTCCTACAAAGTAATCTCATGACTGAATGTGGTAGTGTTCTCATGTTTTTCTCAAGAAGAATGAAATAATGTTCATTAATCTGTTATGATAATAAATCTTACAAATTCCAGTTTCTTTTGTTTATCTGTTTTTTTTAATTTATTCTTTTTTTTATCCTCCTGCTCCAAGAGTATGTATAATATCCTGTCTTTCTTTTTTCTTGAATGTCTTACATGATCAATATGACATTTAACATCTGAAAAATTATTTTTTAATATCCACATTTTTCCCTGCATGTACATTTTGGTACCTTAAGGTAGGAATGTGCAATTTTTAGTTGTTGAGGCTAAATTGTAAACTGAACATATTATGGACTACTAGGATTGCCAGGTCAGAACTATCACAAGCCCTGAGATATCAGTGGGGAAACCTGAGATAATGCCTTGCAAGGTCATGGGACAGGCCATCACAATGTTAAAAGCATGATCTTGCAAGGGGCAACCTCTGATGATGTCATAAAGCATAATACCACAGAGTTGTGCATACTTTTAAGGACCGTGTTCTCACCCATGGAGCTTTGATCTTTGCCCTGAGGACTATGGGAAAAGATTCAGACCCTGAGATCTGGGAACCCTACAGTCAATAAATAGGGATGTGTTGACATGTTGAGACACACTGAAATCCACACCAAAAAGTGCCCAGCTGTCACAAGCTTTGCTCTACATTTTTGTTCCTATTTTTGTGCGGCAGGGGAGTGTTTAATCACAAATACTTTTTTTTTTTAAGTCCTACAATGCAAAGACCATGCAAAAGTGTGCAGAAACTCTCACAATCTCACCCAGCAAGGAACAAAACACTTCACAATCTTACCCAGTAAGGAACAAACACCTGAAGTTCCTCTGTACAAGAACAGAATAAGCAAAGATTTTGCATTCCTTCTGCACTAGCCCTGCTAATGCCCCCAAAGCTCCCCAAGGGACTTGAATGTGAACTCATCAGAGACCACACTGAAGGGACTGTATGCACATCCTGCCCCACAACATGAAAACAATGTTGTATTCTCCTCTGTCTCTCTTTTTGTAGTTGTAGTATGCATTGTGTATTTGCACCTGTATGCATTATATATTTTTAATAGAGAATAGTAAATTTTTTAAAAAAAATCAAAAAATTCAAAAGCACTGCTTTTGAGCTGTTTTTCTTTTAGAATGGTACATACTCCCCAAATGCCTTGTTCGAAAGCAGGTTTTCAAGAATACTGATTTGCTCATAAGGTATAAACAAAGGATATGCATTGGGGGATTTTGGGGGGAGGGGTTGCTGTAGTCTTCTCATGGTTAAAAAACTGTGGGGGGGGGGTTTCCTTTCTCTGATGACAGGTAGCAATTAAGGGACTCAAAAATGGACAGCGGAGCTACATGTGGCCCATCTTTTGGTCTCTTTTCCTTAGTGGAATGCTTATGTTCAAGATTTGTTTCTTCAATTGACTCTGTGTGTGCATGTGTGTGTGCATTGCAGAGGTGGGTAGGAGAGGAAATTAATGTACATACATTAATAAATTTTAGAGAAAAAGAATCTCAAGCTCTGTAGTTCCTAATTAACTGTACTTGCTTTACAGATAGTTAAGATATTACTTTCTATGCTGGTTTGTATGTTATCATTAATTTCATCAACTGAGCGATTAATTTTTATGGATTATTCATTTAGAACACTTGCACACCACTTTTTTTTTTTTTTAGCTCCAATTACTTTTACAGTAAAATTACATCAAAGTACAGACATAACATTGTCTTCATGTGGTACCCAAATGATTCCAGAAGCATATTCTTCCTTCATTTCTGATCACACTTGTTTTTGCTGCTTGGCTACCTCTCACAAAGGTCCTCTGATTCAAAGGAGTGCATTCAGTTTCTGTTGAAAGCAGGGATGCTTTCACACTATACACAATTATAGCACAATGCTTCCCTTTTACCTTGCATGGTGAAGCACTAGAGATATCTGACAGAATTATAAGTAACTCTCACTAGGCCACATGTCTCAGGATTCCATAAAATGCAGTCATTCCAGGTAAAATGGAAACAGTGTACTATAATTGTTTACAGTATGAAAGAGCTTCAGGTCTTTCTTTGTTCATGATGTACATTATTTATCTGCTTTAGAAATATTGTGATATAATATATCTTTTCATTTTATTATTACAATTTCATGTAAAAAAATTTCAGTCAAAAGCTATGAAAAACTATATTTTTCAGTCTAAATTATGCTTTGGTTCCACTGAAGGAAATGTCACTCATGTTGGTAAGTTCTAACCAGTCCCACTGTCTAACCAGTCCTATTTCAGTAGGGGTAAAGTTTGACTTTGGAGGTCTTAATAACATGAAATTCTTAGGATCACCATAAATCAAGAACAACTTAAAGACACATGCACAACCAAAGCAACACTCGCATAGATTAGATCCATCCAATTTATTTTTTCCGCATGTCTATTAAAATGCTTGTCTCCCCCTCCCCATCTCAAATATGGGCCTTTACCTCATATCTGAATTATCCTCTGTCATTCCCCCTTTCTTCATGTGTGATGGCTATTTTAGTTTCCCAACCCACGTAGGCTCTTGTCAACTAAATGTTCTATGTTTAATGTTTAGCTTCTGAAGGTGCTGATTATTATGATGATAATTAATCATTTCCCTTGCCTAGCAAATGACCTTTAATATCTCTTACTGCTGCCGCATCTCATTATATTACCTTTGATCAAATCATTTGCTTCATGTGTTTAGATAACTGGACAAATGTCATATTACTTTAAGGGAAAGATGTGAAGAGATAACTAGTAAACCACCAAATTTAACATAAACAGGGTCATAATGTCCCTAATAATAAAATTTGTTTTCTAAATTTAACAGGAAGAAATATACAAAGTAGCCAGATTTTCCTAATTATAGATTAGCAGTATTGCATGTATTTTGCATTTTTCATTTCATAAAAGAAACAAAAATATACAACCCCCTGAAACAAACAGAAAATTACAAAATACATATACCCAAATATATATACACTAACAATTAAAAAAGAAAAACCAAAACCTTCCTGCTATCACAGATGAATGTTGACATGTGCTATCTTGTTTTCATTGTGATTTGCTATGCCAACCAAATTAAATCAGACTCATTGAACACATATAGACCCTTTTAGAATAGATCAGAGATCTTGATATTGGATGCTCTCTCTGGTGGCCAATCAAAATGATGGAAATTTTACCTTTACAAACTCCTTCTTGGCCCCATTTCATGTAGTTTCAGAACCACATCTACTCAAGATCAGTATGGAATTGGCTAGCTAATTCACAAGGTGAGTAGATTGGAAGTATTCCCTTCTCTTGACCTTAAAATTCCCTTTTCTTTAACCTTGTCGTTATGTGCCTTCAAGTCATTTCCAACTTAGAGCCACTCAAAGACAAACCTACTATGGGGGTTTCTTGGCAAGATTTGTTCAGAAGGGGTTTGCCTATGTCTACCTCTGAGGCTGAGAGAGTGTGAATTGTCTAACCAACAGGTTTCCATGGCTGAGTGAATTGAACCCTGTGCTCCAGGGCAGTAGTCTAATCCTCAAGCCACTACACCATGCTGGTGCTGCTTTTTAAAATACTTTCTGATTTGTCTTTTAGAAGTGACCATTATATAATTTAGCTAATTGATTTATTTCATTCTTGTTCACAATTAGCATGAAACAGAGGCAGGAACGGGGACTTTCAAAACTGGAAACACCATGAGTAAATGAACTAATGAATTTATTTTGGTCACACACCAGAAATTCAAAACATACAACTAAATTAACATTGTATTTACAACACATCCATAGCATGTCTAAAACATGGTACAAACAAATAAAACATAATTAAAATCTGTAAGCTAGAACATGGAATGTGGTGCATACGAATGATTAATATCTATAAGCTGAAACTTGATTAACTACAATCATTCATAAATTGTCTCCTTAGTTTTATAGCAGCAGCAGTATTTTGTCTTCCACAAATAGAGTTAAAACATCAATTCAGCCAGTTAAAAAGTATTTAATATGCTCTATAACTTTGGAGAGGAAGCTGGGCCACTCTTTGATCCATGTAGGGACTTTGATAAATGACTTGCTAGTGCTAAGTGGCTTTTCCATGTTCATTTCTCCCATGTGTCTGTCCAACTTTGGGGCTTGTATTAACTTTAAAGCATCCTGTTCTTTAAGTTGTTTGTCTTTCTTGGAAGTTTGTGCAAATTCCTTAATTAGCTTAGGCCCTTTCCGCATGTGGAGGGGGAAATGGGGGAAAACGGGGGAAACGCACTAAAACGGAGCTTACCGGCAAGCTCACTGCTCCGCACTCCTCCGGTGTCCAAAATGGCAGTTCCAGTGTCCAAAATGGTGGCTTCTGGCTGGCAGAAGCTCTCCACCAACCGGAGAAGCTCGCCAGCTGAAAGCCTGCCCCCGGCAGATCTGCAGGTACGCACTAGTGCGCGCGTGACGGAGCTGCATGGGGCTGTGCACTCCGTGCTTTTTAAAAACCTCTGAAAAGAGGTTTTTAAAAAACACGCAGAGCCACCAGTTCCAGTCACTTCGGAGTGGATTGAGGTGCGGAACTACAATAAAGTAGTCCACCCCAATCCACTCCACAGTGCAGACAACCTCCGTCGGAGGTCACTCTGCACCATTTTAATACCCCGGTGCAGAAAGGGCCTTAGTCTCAACAAGGGCAATTTGCACTGCCAAGTTTGGAGAAGGAGAATCTTCCTTTGTACTCTCATTGGATTTGTGCTGTTTATCTCATTTGGAAACTGGCAGGTCTACCTGAGAGTCTCTGGCTAGTGAGTCTGTTTTTAATAGATGCTTCTTCTTCTGCTCTCCCAAGTCTGGAAGGGAGAATTGAGTTATTTTTGTCAATTCTCCTTTCAGTTAACCAATTAGAGAAATGCATTCAAGAAGGGGGATCCAACATAACTCTGTACAGCCTTCTTGAACACACTATTGCTACATGGGATTGGTAGCTATAAAACCGAAGAAATTCAGCCTCAGCATAGTTAAAGAGATTCAAACTATTTAAGAGAGCCAGCATAGTGCAGTAGTTTGAGCATTACACTATGACCCTGGACACCAGAGTTCAATTCCCCACTCAGCCACGGAAACCCACTGAATGACCTTTGCCATGCAACACACTCTCAGCCCCAGAGAGCTCCATGATAGCTTCACCTTAGAGTCATTGTAAGTTGGACATGACTTCAAGGCACAAAACAACAACAACAGACTGTTTAAACAACTTTAAGCTGCTTCATAGCTTTCTATGAAGCTTTTCAACAAGTTTTGTTGAAGTTCGACAAAAAAGTTTCAACAAGTTTGTTGAACTTGAACAAGTTCAAGTTTTGCTAACAGTCTATGCCAGTCTTCATATCATAAAAATTGTGCCATTAAGCCTCTATAGTTTCTTGCTTTCAGCCAAGCTCCACTTGGAATGGAGTAAAACAAACTCTATTCCTGATTAATTTCCTCACACTTCCAGCTCTCACAGTACATTCTTGTCTGCTGGTCTTCTCTCCTTGGTAAATTATTCTCTCATATTCAATGGAGATTTTAGTAAGGTCATAAATGTTTCTTTGCTACAGTTCTTTCTTTCTATAAGTTGCTCAGCAGCAATAGGGTGTAAGAATCTGAGAGAATTTAAGAAATTTTATGTGTAATAAACAAGAGCTTTCATACTACACATCTGACTCCATCATCATCCTGTTCCACTGAAGCACCATGAGGAACATGGACATACCTCATAATGGCTTCACCTGTTCATTGCCAGTAGCTGATCCTAATTCATTCCCAACCAGCAATGAATGGGTGACAGCCTGGGATTACATTTGAACCACATAGCTTTCCCCATTGAATGAAGGCCAGCACAGACAGGTTGGCATGGAATGGGGTCTCCCAACTCTTGTCCTTGTCTTCAGTTGAAATTGAACCACATCACTAGAGAACTGTGCAATCCATGGTTAAAACCTCAAATTCCCTATTAATTCTAAGTGTTAAGTTTAAAGGTCAGTACTCACACAAACAACATCATGCAATATGAAGTTTCTGAGAGTACTTAATGTTACATCTAATCCAGTCAAGCTAAGGGGGGGGGGACCTAAATGCAGCCATTCTAGCAGAAAGCCCAAGTAAACTTAAACAACTGAAATGGTTCATTTTCTCAGCCAATTTATTTTAAAACATAGTGGACTTTATCAGTATTTCATTTTAAATGAAGCCAGTCTTTACAAACTTCATGCTGACATAAAACATTTCCTGACAATAATTAAATAGAGGAAGTGTGTAAGGTGTCAGCTAATGGGTAGAGGCATTTATTTATGTACTCATTCATGCACACATTAAAATTTCGCTTTCTTGATGATCAACAAAGATTGTTGTTATTGTTGGATTACAAAATGTTTTTTTTGCCAGTTGGAATCAAGGGTGTACTTAGAAAGGAAGTAAAGCAGGAAGGGGCATTTTTGTTCAGGGAATGGTAATAACCCCTGGGTTGTATTGATGCTGCCATGACAGATCCCTTTTATCTATATTTAATCATATTCCTATTCCACCCTTCCTGTGAGGATGTCTGAAAAAGAAAACCGAGTATTTACGGGAATTACCACATTTAGTTTCTATATACCATCAAATCTAGAGGGTAAGAAAATTGTTTTGAAAGTATGAGGTGGCCATCACCAGAGAGTTAGGGCCAAAAACATCTGAAGCTATACACTCATGAGCTTTTTAAGTATATAGCTTCAGATGTCTTTGGCCCTAACTCTCTCAGCATAACATTTGTGATTACTGGCTTGAACTGAATGGCATAAGTTGAGCCATATGGTGCTGGTAAATGGATGGCCCTTTGGACAGAACAATGGACCAAATTAGTGCTACAAAAAGTGGTGGCTCATGGATTGGTAGTGGTCCATGAGTCCCTGGTCCCTGGTAAGTTTACCAGAAACATAGAAACAATTGTATTGAACAGGAACAAATATGTTATTGATGCCTGACATACTGGGGAAAAAATTGCAGGCACCCATGTTAGAGAACTTGAGAAGCACTTAAGTAATCTTAGAATCCTTCCAAATTTGCTTTTATGTCCACACGGGTTATTAAAGTAGAACTTCTATAATATTTCACTGTTAGCTATGCACGCTAAGAATAATGGGAGTGACAGTTCAAAAACAACTGGAGGGCCACAAATTTCCCAACCTTGATCTATAAGTATTTCACTTAGAGTCAGGGATGTGATAATCAGTTATCACATTCCACTTGCAAAACTATATCTTCTTTGGAGGTTTTTAAGCAGAGGTTTGATGGCCATCTGTCGGAAGTGCTTTGAGGGTGTTCCTGGGTGGCAGGGGGTTGGACTGAATGGCCCGTGTGGTCTCTTCCAACTCTACATTTCTATGATTCTATATCATACCCAAATTTTTTTCAGACCAAAATGGATATATGTAATTCCTGCCAAGTTTCACTTTGAAGGAACTAAACTGAATAGCATCTTCATAAGATTTTCTAATTGCTGTGGCTTTTGCTTTCTCACAAAATCTTCATTGTCAATTTTGTTGCCTAGTACTTCTTAAGAAAATATGAATGTTCTTTTTAAAAGAGAGAGAGAGAGATAATTTGCCCATTGAATAATCAGATTTTGAAGACTTTACCAATTATTTTTCTTTTTCCTTCCTTGTCATCTAACAACAGACTGTGTCAACCAATTCATTTTCAGAGGTTTTAATTAAGAGCATCTCACTTTTATGGCTACTCTCACTCTATTTTCTGTAATGGGGAAGGTGCAAAGCTGAATAGAGACAGAACTGCAATGCAAATGCAATGGATAGGCCTTTTTAAAGAAGACAGAGTTAAAAGATTTTCGTTGGTGCCTGCAAAATGATACAATAATGCTTAGTAGGCTATGAATAAATCACTTTTTAAAGGACCCCTTTAGAGGACTGTATATTACATCACTTTTTTCTATTGCTTTCATTGTTTTCATTAGTTCCCTTTTAAGTACTTTTACATGGCCGGAATCAATCCCGTATGGTTTCCTTGACACATATATAATGCAGTGTATATAAAAGGGCATTCTAAAACAGGCAAATATGGTCCTGTAGCTGGCCAACACAATGGATTTCCCAATGTAGATTTATGTAATTTTTATTCACCAGAAATTCACTCCAAGCTTTTTTTTTTTTTTTTAAAAAAGGAATGCTCAATCACAACTGCCTACTGCCCAAGCCATTTTGAGGAGTAGTTAAAGAATTGGCCTGGAGAATTGCCCCTTTCTCCATTATCTGCTTAAATTGATCCAAGGCAAGTTCTGATCATCTGAAATTACTGAGTATTATGCCAAACATATGGGGACCAGTTGAAAAAGTTTCCATTCCATACAGTGGCTTTTTCTTCTCCTAGACATTAAGCAGCATCACATGGAGTATCTCCATGCAACTGTTAGCACCTGCCAGGAACTTCTAGCACTGCTGCAGAGACCGTAAAGGCAGAGCCTCCAATCATGGGTTAGGCTGTTAAGATGATCTGT